>JANSLV010000021.1:0-395388 GCA_029298845.1 Ophiostoma perfectum
AGGAGAAAACCTCCTGATCTCTAGGCTGAACAAAGGGAAGTGGGCAAGCCCTGAATACCCGAAAATTACTGCAAGAATCCCCACAAAAGACGGCCAATAGGGAGACTGTGGATTCCTCACGATCTGGTAGGCTATCCACGCCCTAGTACATTGATTTCTCACTCCTCCCGACAGATACGAGTCTACCAATACAACTCTCTGAGATTGGGTCATCTGTCATTTTTGTCTTTGCTGGCTCAATAAAGGTGGTATCGGTGACGGTCGTGATGTTCGTGACGCTGGCGTTCTTGCTGGTTGCTGACATAATCAGTGCGATGACGTGAAACTGTGCCATCTGAATGTCTCACCGTACCCACGGCCCTGTGCCTGACGAGCCTGAGTCGCTCCTTTGTGCTATTCCACTCCCTTTGTCTCTTTCTTCATTGCCTCATGCGCTCGTTACGGAGGATCGCTCTATTTTATTTAACTCGCAGTAGGGCCGCCTGACGGCCCAGCGATCAGCAAAGTCGAAAAAGGTGAGACAGCATACAGAATTAATGAAGAATTCAGGAGCAAGAGGATAACAAGGAAGGAGGAAACAAGAAAGAAGAAAGCAAAGAAGAAATAAAAGAAGAAAAGAACCGAAACAAAACAAAACAAACATCACTCAGATCTGGCTCACACACGCAATAAGACAACGCAGGGGCCCGGCGGTGCACTGCAGATCTAGCCGATGCTAACGATATCAAAGAGGACATGGAAAGTAGGATATCATAAGATAATCACATCAACAGCGAGGCAACGTCGAACAGGTCGTCTCAGCGTCCGAGGCATCGACTCTGCATGGCACACTACGAGTACATCGCCAGGTTAGCGTGTTGGGAAAGAGACGGGTGGGAGTGTGTATTACATAAGTACAGGTAGAAGTACGGATGGAATACAGACTATTACTAGTAAAGACTCGGGCTTTGTCATCCAGGGGCTGATGAAACAATGCGCAACTATGCGCACCTTGCGATTGGGAAGGAGCGCCACGGCCGCACCTGCCTCTGACGTCGTGCTCGTCTGCCCTGGCAGCACGGAGCGAATCACACGCCGCAATGGCCAGCTGGATGCACAAACATCTTGTGTACGGAGTACAGAGCACTGGGGTACAGGTGTTTCTTCCCGTTTGATATTTAGTATCCGATATTTGATGTTCTGATGTTCTGATGCTGCACTTGCACGACGTCGTCCGTCTTTCAGGTAACGGGTAACAGGCTACTCGGCCGGGAACGTTGACGATCGCTCCTTCCATTGTTTGCCAACCTGTCGAGGGTGCCTTCCGTGATTGACCGTCTACACATGCCCGCCTGCTCCGCCAACCCGTCATTTACTCTAGATGATGCGTCTTGGCTGTTGCTTGACATGCTTGACTGCTTGGCCACAATGCTTCTACTCGGCTGAGCCTCACGAATATCTCGGCGAGTGCAACGCCATGGCAGGAGGATGAGTAGTGAGCATCCGTACCGAGCACTGAGTAGATGAGACATCAGTGAGACCAATCGAAGGAAGGAACCGTGGAAAAGAACCAGATAGCAGGAAGGAGCGACTGCGCAGAATCCACATCTGGCATGCACGGTCGCACCCTGCTGCGGGCCATTTGCTCCTCGTGCTGTCTCGCACCTGCCTGTTTGTGCGCTAACATGCTTTCGGCAGCAAATGTCATTGATACGGAAGGCACGACACGGCGCTCCTTCTTCACAACAACACTGCAGTCTGTCACCACTAGGCACTAGCTGCGAATACTGGGCCGCCAGTCTTGGCTTCTCCTCGTATTTTGCCCTTTTTTCCGTATTTGTTTTATCGTATTTTATTCTCCTCCATATATCGTAGCTGCTTGCCTTTAAAGCCGGCGTCCTGCACGTCAACGTCGTTGATTCAGTCTTGCTCTCTTCCTTGTTTCTCGACCAACTCGTCGACTTTCGTTTCACTTCTGTCCTTTGCTTGCTTTCTGCTTGCTTCTTCACTCTTCTTTCTAGTCTCTCGCTCCCCAGTCTCTCGCTTCTGACTTTCGTTTCTCACTCTCGTTCACTTCAACACTCGTTTCAAGTCTTTCGTCTTCACCTGGTCACTCACCTCGTCGTCAGCTTGCTTTCACTCGTTTGCACGCTCTCACCCGCTCTTTGACGACTCGCTCTCTTCCTCTCAACTTGAAAGTACTTACTCCACCACCATGAAGGTTTCTACTCTCACCGGCGCCCTCGTCGGCTCTGCCGCATTTGTCCGTGCTTCCGTGCCCACCATCTCGGCCGTGGGCAACAAGTTCTTTACCGAGGACGGCTCCCAGTTCTTCATCAAGGGTATGTCTCTTCTCACGCATAGGCTCTCTCTCTCTCCTGCCTACCTCTACCGGCCTGAGCTCTAACACTCCAGGCGTTGCTTACCAGCTGTCTCCCGATGACCCGTTGATCGACGGCGACCAGTGTGCCCGCGATGTCGAGCTCATGAAGACCCTCGGCGTCAACACCATCCGCGTCTACCATGTCGATGCCACTGCCAACCACGACAGCTGCATGTCCGCCTTGGCTGACGCTGGCATCTACACCCTCATCGATCTCGACACCTTCACCTCGTACATTCTGTCGCCCACTGTCTCCGGTGCTAGCTGGACCCAGGACCAGTACGACAGCTATGCCGCCGTCATAGACGCCTTTGCCGGCTACGACAACGTCCTCGGCTTCTTTGTCGGCAACGAGGTCATTGCTCAGGCCTCCCAGTCCGAGGCTGCCCCCTACATCAAGGCTGCTGCCGCCGACATGAAGGCCTACCGCGACAAGAAGAAGTACCGCAACATCCCCATTGGCTACTCCGCCGCCGATATTGCCGAGCTGCGGCCCATGCTCCAGGACTACCTGACGTGCGGCGGCAAGCCCGAGGAGACCATCGACTTCTTCTCGCTCAACTCCTACGAGTGGTGCGACCCCTCCACCTACGCCACCTCGGGCTACACCAACCTCGAGGCCATGGCCAAGGACTACCCCGTGCCCATCTTCTTCTCGGAGACTGGCTGCAACACCCCCGGTCCCCGCACCTTTGACGACCAGACCGCCATCTTTGGCCCTGAGATGAACGCCGACTGGAGCGGCTCCATCATCTACGAGTGGATCCAGGAGGCCAACAACTACGGCCTGATTACCTACGGCAACGGCGAAAAATCGGACAATGCCCCCCGCAGCGGCACCCCGAAGCCCATGACCCCCGACTTTGCCAACCTCAAGGCCCAATGGGCCACCCTGACGCCCAAGGGTGTCGCGAGCGCCGACTACGATCCCAAGAGCGTGTCCACCCGTGACTGCCCGGCCTCGACTGCCAGCGGCTGGCTCGTCGACGGCAACGTGCCCCTGCCCACCGTTGGCAGCGATGTCACGTACGAGGTCCCCTCGAACACGCCCGCCTCGGGTGCGGCTGCACCTACCAGCACGGCTGAGACTGGCAAGAGTGCCGCCACTGGCAAAACGGCCGGCACGGGTACGGCCGCCACTGGCACGGCCGCCACAGGCACGGCCGCCACCGGCACAGCCACCACCGGCACGTCGACCAAGTCTGCCACCGGCACTGCCGCCAGCTCCGCCGCCACGGGCGCGGCATCCTCCTTCTTCCAGGCCTCTGGCGCAAGCGCCGTCCTGGCCGGTGCCGTTATGGCCCTTACCCTGCTGCTGTAAAGCAGCTCTATCTATTTAATATTTGATTTTCCGTTTTCATTTCTGCCATCTGCTTCGTCTGCCTGCCATTCTTCTTGTACACTATTATCATGAAACCTATGTATTACCAAATACCCGAATTATCTTATTTTTCTCTCTTTATTTTACCCTTTTACCCTTGCTTTCTTTGCTATACATTTCACTATAATCTAGTTTAGAATCAAGAGTTAAATTAAAGCATGGTGCAGGTCAATAAACTGCTCTCACAATCGTTTTGTCCCCTCGAGTCTGGTATAATGTAATGTCTTGTAACCGCTAGTAATAATATCCAATATGCTTTTTGCAATGGTGCAA
Source organism: Ophiostoma perfectum (assembly GCA_029298845.1). Lineage (NCBI taxonomy): Eukaryota > Fungi > Ascomycota > Sordariomycetes > Ophiostomatales > Ophiostomataceae > Ophiostoma > Ophiostoma perfectum. The sequence goes on from JANSLV010000021.1 coordinate 4,017, forward strand.
ACAAAAAGAAATAAAAATAGGTAAGCAAAAAAAGAAATAGGCTTGTCCGCGTCCCGGTCGTGGTCCTGAAACGTCTCCTTTATACAATGTGCGACTCGCGCTCGCCGCTGACGCCGCCCACCTCGCCGCTCCAGCCGTACACGCGCAGCGGCACCGCCACCTCGAAGCTCTCGCACCGCACCGTCTCTGCCGCCATAAGGATCAGTCCGCCGCGCTCGTCCCGAACCGCTTCCTCCATCAGCGGCGGCGGCAGTCGCGACGGAACACTGTGCTGCGCGCCGCTCGTCGAGTTGTTGTTCGTGCTGAAGCTGCCCGCGTCGTCGTTGTCGTCGTCGTCGTCATCGTCGTTGTTGTTGTGCTCGGGGTCGCCGTCGTAGTCCCCGCTGTGGCTGCCGACGCCGCGCGGTGGCGCGCGCGCGTTCGTGTTCAGATTTACATTCACAGGCGTCTCGCCGGGCACGACAAACTCCACCTTGATCTTCCACTCGAGGTTCACGCCCGTCGTCACAAACTCGGGCGTCGCGCTCGCCGGGATCGTGGCCGTAAACACAAACCGGCGCGCATACAGCGTCGCCTCCGACAGCGACGCATACACCTTGCGCGTGACGCGCTGAATGCTAGCCTCGGAGCGCAGCGCCAGCGCGTTGTCGACAACGCGCTCCGTCGTCTCCAGCGCCGCGTGCACGGCATAGCACCGCATCGATGGGTCGGCCGTCGAAAAGTCCACCACCATCGTCACCGTCTCGCCCAGGCGGTACGCCGGCCGCGCCAGCATCACCGTGCCCACGCGCCGGCCGTTGCGCGCAATGTCGAACCGGTTGTTGCTGACGCCGCCGTTGCCGTCCTGGTGGTTGTCGGCCACGTTGCTCCTCAGAATCGCTAGGTCAATGGCTTCGCGCGACGACAGCGACAGGATCGGCCGGCCCGGCCCGCCACCGCCGCTCCAAAAGATGGACGACGCCGCCGATGCGCGCCGGGACCCGGACAGCGTGGCGGTCGGCGACAGCAGGCCGCTGCGCTTGCTGTCTTCGGACTCGCTAATCCGCTGCTGCTGTATCTGCTGCTGCTCGTCCTGCTGCCGCAGGAGCTCGTCGACATAGTTGGTAAACTCGTTCATGCTGGAGGCGGAGATCGTCGCCGCCGTCGAGCTTCGTCGTCGCCGCGTGACCTCCTGCTGCTGATGGTGTGGCGGTGCGCTGCTCGACGCGGCCTCTGTCGTCCACGGACGGCTGCGCTCCTTCTCGGACAGCGTCTGGACGACGGCGCGGTCTTGTTTGAGAATGTACGGTGTCATCAGATCGTGGCCTAGGATCTCGCCGTAGCTGTTGACACTCCCGAGCACGCGGAACGGAATCTCGATCGACTTGACGCGCTGCTCCTTGGCCGTGCCCGGCCGCTGCGTTCCAATGACGAGGCCATACGAAATCTTCATGACCTTACCGCGATGCGTCGGCGGCAGGCCCTTGGGAAGCTGGAACGTATACTCGTACGTCTTGCTCTCGCCAGGCGCCAGTCGTAAATCCACAAAGAGCACCGACTGCGGCGTTGACAGCAGCGGCACCGCCTTTGAGCTGGCAATGTCCCGCATCTCCTTGATGGTGCTCAGATCGCCGCCGCCTAGCAGATCGCCAAGCGAACTGGCCAGGCTGCCCCAGCCGAAGCCGCGCAGCAGGCCCATGCTATCGCGCTTGCCGTTGCCGCCGCCACTGTTGATGTTGTTGTTCATCGGGTCGAGGCCGATGACGCCGCCACCCTGTCCGCCGACAACGGCTTTGCGCTTGACCTGCTCAAAGGGGTTGAGGTCGACCAGAGAGCCATCGAGTGTGAATGAGCCTTGGACATGGGCGTAGCCCATCATCAGGGTCTCGGGTGCCACCGCGACGGCAGCGGCCGTCCTAGCCCGGTGCGATAAGCTTTGGTGGTGATGACGCTGCTGTGGTGTTTGTGATTGCAGGTGTGCTTGTTGCTGCTGCTGCGAATGGCCGGGGCCCGCTAGAGGCTGCTGGTGCATGGGTGGCGACAGCAGGTGTTGTGAGGATTTCTGGCGCATGTGTGGTGGTGGAGGTAAAGAGGAGCGCTGGTGGGAGCGCGATGCGGATGTGTGCGGCGGCTGCTGGGCCACGTATTCTGAGGCCAGCGTTTCTGTCGAGTGGTTGCTAACGGAATAAAACTCGCCGCTGCTACGCGGCGTCCCGGCAATGCTAGTTGTCGAGAGAATACGGGCTTCGGCGGCTGGCACGACGGGGCCTTCGTAGATCGTCGGTACCTGTGCCGGCTGTGCACCCGCATTGTTGTTGCTGATGTTGGGTAACGCTGGCAGAGGTTTCTCGTCGGGGGTTGTTGCTGTCGGCGATGTGCTCAGTAGGCCGTCCACCGGGGCTGGGGCTGCCGGGAACTTGAAGTCGGGGAACCCTTCCGACGGGGACCGCGGTGACCGTGTCATGCCGCCGACGCTGGGCGTATTGGGCATGGTCGACGAGCCAGTGAGGCGGCCACGAAGGCCAGAGATGTTGCCTCCCCGTTCCGCATTGGGGAAAGAGGAGTTGAAGAGCGGCGAAGGCTGCGAGGCAAAGGGGCGGGAAGGGTTCGTGGCTGAGCGCGGGCCGCTGAAGAAAGAGGTTGAGCCGCGCCCGATCTGCAAGCTGGAAGCGCGCGAATGGCCGCGCGCTGGCCGGTGCTGCGACATGGCTGGACCAGAGGGGAGCTGCGGCGAGCCTCCGGGCGAGCTTGCCTGACTGTCGGCCGATATGGATACTATCGAGAGCGAGCGGCGGTGGCTGTGCCCTGCGCCGGGTGGTCTTCCGTTAGTGCCAGCATTGGTGGTCGTGCTGCCACCTGCAGTGCCGTCGTTGCCGCTTTCGCTTGCATTGTTAGGAGACCATGGAATGGATTCAGAACGGCGGTGTGCTGCCGCCGATGACGATGACGCTGCACCGGTCAAAGAGCTGGACGACGGCGACTTGGAGAGGTGGCCAGTGGTCTGGACAGGGCCGCTGATCGAATGGCTGGCCCGGTGGTGGCGGCGGGCTGGCGGAGGGGCGAGGTTCGCAGGTGACGAGACGGCAGAGGAAGGGCTGTTGAGGTGCGAGCCGGACGGGATGCGGGCGATCTGGCGTCGCGTTGCGGAAGACGAGGGGGGATACGAGGGTTTCAAGTGTTGATGCTGATGCTGATGCTGTTGATGCTGTTGCAGCTGCTGATTCTGTGATGGCAAGGGAGACGGCGGCTGTGGCTTGGGGGCAACGTTGGAAAAGGTGATGCGGCAGCGCAGCTCGTCGCCGGAAAAGACGGTCTGCTCGTACCAGCGCACCGCGACGCGGATGTTGCTGCCGCCAAGGCCGCTGGCCGCGCCGCTCTGGCTGTCGCGCGCCATTGTTGTGTCGGGAGCCAAAGCCAAAGCCAAAGCCAAAGCCGGGTGTCCAGAGCTCAAGGTGAGGCCGTCGTGACCAGACCGACTCGCACGCCTCAATGGGAGAGGACAGGGGTGTCGTTTACGCTCTACGCAAGACAGCTAAGACTGTCGGGGAGGAAGCGCCTCGAGGGAATCATCGGCGAGTCATGTCGGGGAGGAGGTACAGAGATAAATAAGGGGAACTGTCGGCTATCGTTGCTGTAGAAGAGCGGCAATGCGTAAATCGTACAGGGTAATAGTAAAGCACTCCGTTGTGGTTGTTGATGATGTCGTTGAGATGTCGTCGAGGTGTCTTGAGATGTGGCTCGATAGGGCCGATCCAAGTGGTGGTGTTCAGATGATGGGCGAGGTTGGGAGGTCACCAAGGCAAGGGGGGGGCCACTAAGGACCCTAAGGAGCTTGTAGTATTACATAATGACGTGGAGAGGAAGCTTAAGTGGGTACGTAGAGGAACAAGCGGAATTGGCGGGCAATTGGCCGAGCCGCACGTGCCAGCAGTACCTAAAACAAAGTACCTGCTTAGTAACACAGCATCACCAACATGCATCGAATGAGTTGGATGAATCAAGGTATGATTAGATGAAAGAGCAAGCACAAAGCAAGAAACAGCAAGAAGCAGCAAGTGACAAAAAACTATACATGATGAACGGCCAAGAAAATGTACTCAAAAAGAAAGACAAACAGTCAAAAGGGAAAATAGTATAGAAATCGAACGCTGGCAATCATTCTGTATGTCATGACATCGTCAGCATCAGCGTCGTCAAGCACCATCAAGCATCATCAGGTATCAACAAGCATCATCAGAATCATCAGAATCATCAGAATCATCAGGACCATCAGGACCACAACATGCCGCCATATCTCACCGTATGGAAGAGCCCATCCTACGAGCGCCTCCTAATCTCTCCCCGCTTCCATGCCTCGACGGCACGGTGGGCCGCCTGCGTCTTGGCATCTTCGCGCGACACGCCGTCGGTGACCTCGACAACACACTCGCCATCGATCAGCAGCCGGCACGAGAACAGCGCGTCGACCTCGCCGGGATCGATGGCGTCCACAAACATGTCTTGCAGATCCCCCAGCTCTTCGTCGTCCGAGTCCGAGTCCGAGTCCCGGTCGGTCATGCTGTTGGTCTTCGTCTTCGTCTTCGTCTTCTTGGTGTTCGCGTTCACCTTGACGCCTGTCTTCACCTTTGGCTTCGTCTTCCGCCCAGACCCGCCTATCTCGTCGGCAATGTACTCGAGCTCGGCGCTGCCCGTGAGGACGCCCAGCTCTTCTTTCGGGTGCATCACGTGCACGTCGTCTTCGACGGCGCGCCGCAGGTACGGCAGGATGCCTACTTTTTCGAGCAGGTCCTCCACCGCCCGTATGGATCCCGAGTCGACCCAGATGGCACCGATGACGGCCTCGAGCACGTCTGAGTAAAACTTTTCGGCGTGCAGGCGCGACAGCAGCGCCCATGGGTACTCGGCGCCCGTCCACAGCGCCTCCAGAATATCATCCTTGAGCGCCGCAAACCGCCGTGCCGCCGCCTGCAGCGCTGGAGCCATGTCGCGTGGTGCGCCGTGCCGCATGAACGCACACAGCGGCTTGTGGAATTTCTGTGGCACAATCTCGGGCGGCGCGGCGTTGGGGTCGGGCCAGGCCCGCTTGCCCTGGTGCTGTACAATCACCATCTTGTCCTCGACAATGGTAAAGGTCATAGCGGTGAAGCCGAGGAACGCGGCATTGACGAGTGTCGTGCGCAGTAGGTGTGTGCGGGCATGGGACAGCGGCGTCTGTGTCGTTATGAGGTGCTTGACAATGACGTGGTCCAGGATCGCGTCGCCAATGAACTCGAGGCGCTCCATGCAGGCGCCGGCAAATCCGGCACTGTCGCCGGCCCTTTGGTTCTGCGGCAGCTCGCTCGGGCACGACGCGTGCGTCATCGCCTCAACGAGCAGCGACTTTTTGGTAAACGTGTATCCGAGCAGCTTTTCGAGTGCGGGTGGGGCATACACGGCATTGTCCGGCGCGGCCTCGTAGAGCACGTCGCGACACTTCTCGAGGGACTGCCACTGATAGTCGTCTTGGAACAGCCGCAGGCACTGGAGCGCAAGCGGCATGCCGCTGTCCACATAGCACGCACCGATCAGCGCCTCCACGACGTCAGCCAGTGTCTTTGTCGACAAGGGCGGCGTGGTGGCAGACGCAATGCGGTCATCGGCCAGCTTTGCGCAGTACTTGCGCCACTGCCGCAGCGACCACCGCCGCGCAATAATGTACTTGTCGAGGCCAAAGTCGAGCGCCGCACGCGACAGCCGCGAGTTGGCCACGAGCCGGTCGCGGTAGAGAGACAGCTGGCCCTCGGGTGCCAGCAGGTTCTGGGCGGCACAGTTGGCCACGGCATACACTTTGAGCACCGAGTCGCCAATGAACTCGAGATACTCGTAGTTTGTCGGCAGCCGCGCCATGGGTGTGCTGATGGCCGTCACAACAAGCGACAAATTTCGGATCGCGAGTTGGCGCAGCGGCGTCGCCGTCATCAGTTCGCCGGCCACCAGGTACGCTTCGATGACCTGGTTGAGAGACGGCAGCAGCGAGCCCAGCTGCACGTACGCCATGGGCAGGTTGTCGACATGGCATAGGACGGCCGGCAGCACAGTGCGGTACTTGCGCGGATTCGGGCTGTCCTGCATGAGGTCCGATTCGCTCGCAGGGCATGTCGAGCTCTCGTTTTCGTCACCGTCGCCGTCATCACCGTCACCGTCCATATCGCCATCGATTAACTCATCTATGTCGTCGAGCTTTGCATTGGCCGTCAAGTGCAGGTGCCCGACAATCTTGGGCCATGGCCGGACAGCAACATAGGGAATATCCCCGGGCAGCAAGTCATAGGCCTTGGGCGGCTTGCGCACAAGCTGCAATGGCGGCTTTGTTTCCAGGTATCCCTGGTATATGAACGGAGTGCCGTCGGTATCCCGCACGAGACACGTCATATCCGGTGTAGACTCTTCGTCGTTGGCGAAAATTTCAGGCTGGAACGGCCGCATCATGCCCAGCTCAATGTGATTTGCCGTGAGGTGCTCTTCTTTGCACATGACTCGCACCAGCCGGTGGGTATCGTTTATGGGCCAGCGATGGCCGTAGGCAGTCCGTAGAAGCACAGTGGTGTGGTCTCTGCAGTCGTCATAGTCGCTTCTCAACACCGGCTCCGCGGCCGAGATGTAGACAGTCCACGGCCGTTCCGAGTGGGCGGACCAGTAGATATGGAACGGGTCCGGGGCGCAAGGCAGCGCACAAGGGAGGATGAGGTCGGTCTCATAGAGCAAAGCCTCGTGGTCATCCTCAATGTGCATCGTATGCTTATAAACGTAGTCTCCCAGGGGCAGGGATCCTTTCCACTGCTTGTAAATCACAGGCCACGGCCGAAACGGTTCGGAGACAGCCGCCATGTTAGACCGGCCCTCGATGAAACGGGGTCCGCGCTCGTTTTTCTGCTGCGGCGGCAGCAGGTGGTCCGTGAGGAGGCCGGCTTTGTACAGACTTTTGTAGGCCTGGAACGCAGCGTCAATAAATGCATCGGCCTGGGTGTGCCATGCATGCTGGCTATAGGCGCGCCGCAGGTGGACGGGCAGCGTGATGGGCAGCTGCACAAACGCGCGCGTCATCCCGGAGCTCTCGTACTTGCGTTCAAAGCCCTGTTCGTCGCCGCTGTCGACCAGGCGGTAGATGGGCTGCGCGTCGACAAACGCAGACGACGAGGTGCTGGAGCAAAAGTGCTGCAGGTGGGCCTTGGCGTCTTTGGCCGTAAGGCGGGCACCCGTTTTGGGCACGATGAGCGGCTGCAGCAGATGATCGGAGACGTCAGAGATCGCCTCGATCTCTTGCAGGTGCTGGGCCTCGCGCAGCTCGTCCTCGTAGCGCTTCTTCATCTGCCACTCCAGATCCTCCCATTCCCGGTCAAGCTTCTTTCGGGTCAGAGAGCTGTGTGATATCAAAAGATGGAGTTCCGAGTTGGTCTCGCGTGCACGGCCACGACGCTGGATAAAGGCTTTGAGGTTGGTCAGCTCGTCGACGCAAATGACAAGGTTGCACGCGGGGATGTCGATGCCCTCCTCGATAACACTCGTGGCGATGAGCAGGTTGATCTGGTGGGCACGGAACTGCTGCAACGCCTTGGCCGGGTTTCTAGGCGACAGGTACAGCGTATCATCAGCGTCGCCGGAGCTGGTCTGGGACGTGCCGACGACGTGGCCGGCCTGAAAGCGGTTGCGCACCATGGGATGTAGCGAGATGATCCTGGCAAGTACGGCCGCCATGGGGCGCTGCTGCACGAAAATTATGCCCCTCATGGAGCGGTCTTGTTCATTGGTGTTTCTGTATCTGTCTTTGTCTTCCCCGTGGCCCTGGGACGAATGGAAGCCCTGGAGGATCTCGGCGAGGGCACACACTTTGCTCGAGAGGCCGTCCAAGAACTGCCTGTTGATTCTTTCTTGCTCTGGGCCGCGCTCCTTGTCAAGGTTTGCATCGACATCGGGCCAGACAGGCCGCATGGCATCTACATGCTTCAGCAGCGCTATAAGGAACGGATCCTTGTTCTCCGACGGCCCTCGCTTGGACACGGCCCGGATGACGCGCCGGATAACCTTGTGGATGTAGTATTCTGCGCCCCATGGCCCGAGCTCCAAAAGAATACACTCTGCACGCCGGCGGAGTGCCTCGATATACTTCCACGTCCATTTGTAGATCTTGGGGGTGACAGAAGTGATAGGACTGGATACGAGGCCCAGATGGTGCAGGTCCATCGCTTCGGGGTCAGCGGGCCGCTCGAGGCTTCGCAACCGCGCAAGATTGCGGCTAGGCTCGGGAAGCGGGTCGTTCTCGCCTCCGCAAAAGTGCCGATGCGTGGACGGGCGGTGTGTGAAGAAGCTGAGCTCCTCGCGGTGCCGTGTGGGCGACACGCAGATGGCATCGAGCGTAGCCTCGAGCTGCTCAAAGCCGTCGAGCTTCTTGCCCTGGACGGGACTTGCTGTGAGGCCGAGAATGGCCGGCACATGCAAGCCGTAGGCCTTGGCCGGTTGGTAGAAATTGAGCATGATGCGACGTCCATTGTTGTCCTTGACACAGCCATGTGCTGGCTTGTTAGTGCGAGTGCGGGCGGGTAGAGTCTGCCTTGGGTGCTTACCTTCGTCAAACACAAGTAGTGCAAGCCATTCGAACTTGACAAAGGCGTGGTTGAGAGCGTCCTAGACCGTTAGCAGGCAATGTAAGCAGGCAAGGTAGACATAAGGAGGGCTTACCAGCAGAACACCTGGTGTCGAGACAACAAAGCGGACATTGAGCAGCACAGCGTCCCTGCAGGTTGGCATGTTAGCATGTTAGTATATATAGAAAAGACCCAGCTTGGAAACAACGTACCATGTCCGCTCTCTCCATGCCTCAAGGTTGCTGTCGCCGGTGATGAGTTTGCCCTGTGCCCAGGGGATCTGCGCCGAGATGGCCTTGTACTGCTGGCCGCAGAGGAGCACCGTCGGCGCCAGAAACCAGACGATCTGTAAGCGGTTAGTGCTTAGCTTAGCAAGGCAGACAAGAAGGAGGAAGCACTCACTTTCGGGGGCGGCGACCGTTCGAGCTCGGCTCGGATTCTCAGAATCGCACTGCAGGTTAGCGTGTACGGCAAGATGGGTGGCCGCGGCGGGCATCGGCTTACATTCTCGTCTTTCCTGTGCCCGTATCCATGGCTACAATGATATTCCGTCGCATGCTCTCCTCGAACATCTCCAGCTGGTACGCTCGCGAGGCGGCAATCAACGGGTCTGCAGCCTCGTCTCCGTCTGGCGAGATGGTGCTGCGGCCGTCGCTGGAGACGGCCATGGTGTCGTCGCTGGAGGCAGCCATGGTGTCGCCGCCCAGGCTCATGTTGTCGTAAGGCTGGTCCAACGAGCTCACTGGGCTCATCGGACTCACCTGGCCCATCAAGCCCATCTTGTTGAACAGGCCTGGATACCCGGACTGGCTTCCGTCGTAAGCCATCGTGTCCAGTCGGTCTTCACGGCATGCCCATTCTATACTGAAGGCGGGGTGACGCTAAGGCGAGATATTCCTTGGTGATAGTTGCTTCTGCTAGATGAGGGCGCAGATCGATAGCTCTAGGATGAAGACGGCGAGACGGAGACGATGCGACGAGGACGATGAGTTGTCAGGTGGAAGTGAAAGGAGGGGGCCGTTGGCGGGGTGGCTGGCGCCTAAAACAGCCACACGTGAGGACCAGTCTATGGTCTCTGCAAACGAAGCACGAGTTAATAAAATAGAGGAGTCCAAGCAATACGCTTCGATAGCCAACGATGACGGATATTGAGGAAGATAAGCTGCGTGCCGTCAGCGTTGCGGGTGGTGTTGTGCGAGGCTGGTGATGTCAAAGTGGGGTAGTTCTTAATTATGATTGGTCGGCTCAACGACCTCGAGTTGGCCTCGTTCCCGCTTTGTTTACACCCCTATCGTATTATATCTCGTCTAATTATTGTATGATTTCTATAATTATGAGACTATAATCATATGTCACTTTTGATTTGTAAGCGAGTTAAATCTAGCTGCTATAGTTTATTCTAGAAGTTTGGTGAGATCGAAAGCCTCGGAGAGAAAAGAAGAGAACTGCCGCTGGATGTAGCGTCGTAAATCGTGTTAAAATACAGGAAAAGTGAAGTGAAACATAGGTAGATGAGAGAAGTAGAAGAGAAAAGTAGAAGAGAAAAGTAGAAGAGAAAAGTAGAAGAAAGAAGTAGAAGAAAGAAGTAAAATAAAGAAAAAGACAGAGAAAGTGAATAGAAAGAGAATAACAAAACAAAATGTCAGAATTTAAAGACAGCGAGAAAGAACTAGTAGTACTGGGCATGGCGGCGGATACGGCCTTCACGGCGGGCATAGATGCCCGTAGTGCCGACCGACGAGTAGGCCGAGTCAGTCACTGTGATAGTAGCCGTAGCCGTCTCTGTCTTGTAGACCGTTACGGGAATGGTCACAAAGGTGGTCGTGTCCTTGGACGTAGACGTCTCATTCTCCTCGTCATCGTCGCCGGTAGGCATGCGGCACGGACCGCCGTTGCCCTTGCGGCCAGACGTCTTGTACGGCTTTGCCGCGGTGGTTGTGGGCGACTTGGTGGTGGCCGTAGTAGGAGCGGCGACAGGGCCGGCTGGGGTCTTGGTAGCGCTCAGAGTAGCAAAGGTAGTGGGCGTCGCGGCAGGGTGCGACGAGCCGGCAGCAGCATTGTTGGCGCCAGGGGCAGCCTCCGTATAAGCAGCAGCAGCAGACGAAGAAGAAGAAGCAACGGAGGTGGAGTTGGAGTAGTGGTAGACAGGAGTCGAAGTGGTGCTAGCAGAGGTAGCGGCTGAGGTGACAAGAATGATCGAGGGGGCCGACGAGACGGCGGCAGCGTTGACGACACCGTATGAGACGGGAGAAGAAGAAGCAGCAGAGGTAGAAGTAGTAGAAGCAGACGAGGTTGCCTTGGTGGAGGTGGCAGACTTCGTAGCGGACGTGGTGGTCGCACCGCCCGAGCCAGCGCCGTACTCCCAGCCAAATATCGGGTTGTTGCCCGGCAGCGCAGTCAGGACACCGTCCACAACCTCGGGGCTCGGGTTGTCAATGTGGCACTCGCCCTCGAGCACGGTCTCGATTCCGGGGCACTTGTCCATGCCCGCATCGCCGGCATCACACGTGTCGATGATGTGCTGCAGCACGTCCTGGTCCCAGCCCGACAGGAAGTCGCCGTGCAGCGAGAAACCAGTCGCGTCGCCGTTGGCCAGCACAAAGGGCTGGTAGTCCTCGTTGGGCGTCCAGCGGTCGCTGAAGAGCGGCGTGTTCCAGTACATCTCATAGAAAATGTGCGGCGTATGGATCCAGCCCTCGGGGCAGTCCTGCTTGCCGTAGCCAGCGTCGGTCGGGAACTGCATGTTGTTCTTGTAGTCGGTCAGGTCCTTGGACGGGTCGTAGCACGAGGGGAAGTGCAGGTCGGCACGCAGCGGCGATGCATAGCCGTCGCACTCGGCAAAGGGAAAGCCGGCACCGGCGCCCTTGTTGTTGGTGTCCTGGATGCCCGCCGTGGTGCCGTCGGAGCCGACGGGGTACGACGGGATGTCGTAGCTGCTGCGCGGGCAGGTGAACTGCGCAGGCTGGATGGTGCCCTTTGCGGGGTCGAGCACGTCGTTGCCGGTGGCCGGGGCCGTCTTGAGCATGGCGTTGCCGCTGACCATTTGCAGGCCGACGGGGAAGGGCTTGATGTCGTCGTTGGTGCCCTCGAAGAAGTAGTAGACGTTCATATAGAAAAGCTTGACGGGCTCAAAGGTGTTGTTGGCCTTGTCGTGGAAGAAGAGGCTGGGCATCCAGTAGGCCGACTTGTCGGCCTTGACGTTGGCGGTGCTGCAGTTGGAGGCGAGCAAGTCGTCGCCGGTGGCGGAGTTGCTGAAGCCGCTGGCACCCTGGATGGTGTGGAGGTGTGTCGAGACCTCCCCGGGGTTCACGATGGGGTCGGAGCGGCCGGTAGTGAGGGGGCCATCGCCGTGGAAGCGGAGGACGGCAAAGGTGCGGCCGTCCTTGGCGGAGGCGACGGAGACCATGGAGGCCAGAGCGGCCACCAGAGTGGCGCCGAAAGTCGAAGAAAGCATATTTTGGGCTGAAGTGAGTGTGTTGTAGTGAGTGTGTGTCTCTAGGACGAGCTTGCTGTTCCAGAGCAAGAGAAGAGAAGACGAAAAGAAGAGAAGACGAGAAAAAAAAGAGAAGAAAATCAAAGAGAGAAAGAGAATGGAAATCCAAAAAAACAAAAGGTCAAAGTCTTCAGTATCAGGCTAGCTGTATACTTGATATTGAGAGTCGTCAAGACAATGGACAAGATGTTCAAGACGGTGATGTCGTTGAAGAGCCAAGGACTAGAACAAAGACGAGAAGAATAAAGAAGGCTGGTGGCCGGTGGGAAGCGGGAAGAAAGAATGCAAAGACGTAGTTCCGTCAAGAAAGAACGTGGGTTGGTAATGAACGAAGCTGTGTTGAAAGAATATTGTTGGAATATTGAAAGAAAGGAATGTGAGTGTGGATTAACCACGAGTTAAAGATAGAGAGGGTGATAAAGGAAAGGCAGGAACAGTGTTGAAGAGAAGAGAGGGAGAGAAAGAGAGAACGGGAGAGCAGGATGTTATATATCACCAGCTGTGATGTCTATGGCCTCCTGCAAACAGGAAGACACTCGGTCTTTCGGTTTAAGCATACAGGCCAAAGGGTCAAGGGGCGGGCGTTGTGCGTGGGCGGCCCTGGACGTTCCTCCGTAGACGTTGACGTTTGACGTAGACGCTCCCAGATCCAGACGTCACTCTGATTCCTACTCTGATTCCTACTCTCTACTTTACTTTCCACTTTACATTCTGCTTCTACCTCTACCTCTACTCACACCCCTACTCCCACTCCTACTCCCACACTACGCCCAAGCCGTCCTGGTGACATGCAAGTTCCCACCATGCTCCGTAGGCTAGCCCAAGGATCGGGATAGCGTAAACTTTGTTTATGGTTTGCATTTCCATGTTTCCTTCGGGCTGGTAGAGTCTGGGCAGAGTCTGGGCAGAGTCTGGGTCGAGTCTAGTGATCTGGACTGGGCGACTGGCGACTGGGCATACCCGGGGATGGCAAACGCAGAGATATCAAGGGGGACAAGAGACAGGGGTGATGAATCCCTATCAGAAAGAATCAAAAGAAGCAATCAAAATAGACACAGATATCATAATAAAAGGCTTCAAATGATCATAGTACTTATGCACGCCCTGCGTTGTATGACGCTGGCGTGTTCGAGCGCAAGCCACAGTTTGCTTTTTCCTTTTCGTTTCGTTTCTCCTCTCTCCTCTTGCTGCTAGCCTTTGGCCCTTTTCATTTTCCTTTTTCATTTTCCTTTTAAATGAAAACACATAATAAATATGGAGGCTCAAATTTATCAGCTTTGGTGCTGAAACAAACGGAAACATCTCTGCATAAACGCCGATTCACGCAGGCCGAGCAGGGTTCACAAACAGACAGAGAATCGACAGAATCGACAGCATAGACAGCTAGCCAGCCGCCCTGTCCTTTCGGCGAGCCGCCTTCAGCCGCATACCGCTTTTTCGTTTTTGGTTTGGTATCAGACGTTTGATGTTGAACGAGTTGCAAACACAATGCTGCATCAGTGGAATGGGCTGGCTGTCGACTGCCTGATCTCAAGCCACCGACGTAGCCGTCTTGTCTATTGGCACCAACTTAGTTAGACTTGTTCTCTTTCTTCTTCTTTTATTCTTGTATCTATCCGTTCTCTCCATCATTTCACTCGACCGATTGCCGCCATGGGTAAATACTCAAACTATTCATATGAGACTATCATGGATACGACGATCAGTAGGCAATGCCTGTCAACTGTCATCCGATCACAAACCAGGGGCGGAGGATCGAGAGTTCTCTTCCTCTTATTTAGATACGCAGTACCTTGTGTGAATCCTTCAATGTGAATCCTTCAACTCAGTAGTCCCCGTATGTTTTGCCTGCGCTCTCGACTAGAGTCTAAAGTCTGGGTTTTCTTTTCTTTTGCCCTTCTTTCGACGCACCGCTTACACGCTGGCGCGTTTCAAGCCGGAATGTCTTGGCCCACACCAACCACATGTGGCCAGCCAGGTGGTCGAGTGGTCCAGACCATCGACTCCATAGCTGTGCATGCTCAGGTACAAGCGCAGGCAAAAGTACCTCTCAGGGGTATTATCCCACAGACTTTTGGCTCTGAACTGGAAGCTGAACCTCTCTTCTCTTTGTCTGGACCCCGGAACTCCGTAGACAGACCAACAGCAGGCCAGCAGAGAGAAGGATCAAAGGACGGTCAAAGTGACAGACAGGGAGAAGGGGTAGATGGATGGGTTGGGAGGAAATGAGATGGGAGGAGATGAGACGGATGAGACTAGAGAAGAAGGATCATGGTGTCGACGAGGAAAGCCTAGCATCCGTCGTCGAGTGCAAAGAGGCATGCAGAAAGATAGACGGAAAGACGACGGAAAGATGACAGCCACACGCTGGCACACTAGCACACTACTATCCTCCAGGACCTTCTTGGCATCCCACCTCTGCTACCATTTCTCGATTGCCACTCTACGACTACCACCGTTGCTTTAGAATAATGTTCCGTGATCGCCAGGCACGTCCATCTGCCACGTTGTATTCCAGACTGATCGTCTCTTTGGAACATTGTCTTTGCTCATAAAATATGTGCAGAGTGATTCCCTATGATAAGTCGTATTCTCCGTAGTCAGTGTCGATTGTCGATTGTCAATTATCGATTGTCAGCTGTCTATCCGCGTATTGCAGCCCCAGTCCATCACTGCTTCTTGTCTTCTCCCTCCAATCGACGGAGACCACCTCCCTGTCTATGCATAAATATCACCCGCTCCCTGTCCCTTTCATTCTCGTCATGCATCCCCTTACTTAATCCCAGGCATGTGGCGGACACCCTGGCCACCTTAAAGAAGACCCTGATGATAATCAAATAGACAAATGGACCGATAAATGAATAGCTTAAAAATTGGCAATTAACGATATACTAACAACTTGCAGTCACCACTAAGTCCATCCTTCACGCCTGATGCGACGACTTCCGATAAACCAACGACGGATGCGTTTCACTCCCCAGCCTGCAAACACTGACTGCACACTGGCCTGCCCTTGGCATTCCTGCTGGCCTGGGCAGGATCTACTCCCCACGGCTTTGCGTAGTGTTAGTTTCGTTCTTCTCTAAAGGCTAGGCTGCGCTTGGATGCTCTAGACATTATTGCTTGCGAATTCTTCAGAGTCCAACATCTTGAGATTTTCTACATTCCTAGAGGAGTCCAGGGAGCCCTTGGAAGCTGTATGGGCTCAAATGGATCAAAAGGATCGAAAGGATCAATGTGTGCCTTCTCATCTGAAATATCCGCCGAGCACTTCTGAGCAGGTGTTCAAGACAGCAGAAGCCATGAGGCAGCACGCAGGCAGGCGGTCAGGAGTCGGGAGTCGGGAGTCAGGCAGTCATTGCGAGCTATGTCTCAACCCTGTCTAATCTAATTCGTACTGCCAGAAGAACGGCGGCTGTGACAATCGTATGCAAGACACTCGAATGTCATATTATGTCATATTATGCCATATCAAGCTCAAGGATGATTACTCAGAATATTAGATATCACAGAATTATAAGAGGTAACGTTATCAGAATCAAACCTCTATTAGCCATTGCAAAAAGAGTATATAAAAATACAAAAAGAAAACGTACAGCAGAGACCGAACCAACCACTGGTCCGCCGATGACTAGTTATGTGCGTGCTGCTACCCAATGGTCGGTCTCTTCGAGCGACCACATTCGGCCCCCCTGGTTCGATTCCCAGCAGGTCCATCATCTTTATGTCTCTTTTGCAGTTGTAGTTTCTCTATATTCATGTTTCCATTTTTAAAATATGTTGCGTTCATCTTCGATCGTTGCTTATCTAAGAAACAACGACTACAAAAGGAACACGTACCACAAAATGCCATAATGTAAGGCATGTTATAAACATCACAGTTAATACTTGACATTATAATCTATCAATGATATTGTTCTATGGAAGTGATGCTTTATGTATATCCAAGTAATCAAACACCTCGCCACTATATAAGTCTGTAATTTGTACCTCTTTTTACCACCACGTAGCTTTTACTGTTCATCACTACATCCCCTTCTCCCATCAACTCTATTTTCTTTTCATCTATCAACACCTCTTTCCATCTCCCATCACTCCTCTCTACATCAACATCACTTTACTCCCAATATGCATACCAAAGACCACGATAACCAATGGTGTGCTTATACCGACGACGCTACGTCTGACAGCGATTCGACAACCGACCACATGCTGTCCACGACCGACAATGCTCCAACACCAGCAGTGCTCGACCCTCGGAAATAGACGCAGGACCACGACCTGCTAACGCGGATCTCTTGCAGCAAGCTCTTGATGCGTCACAGGAAATAGTCCAGGCATCCAACAGGAATATGACCGTCCTCAAGCACGAGATCAAGGCTGATCGAGCACTGCTTAAACAAATCCTAGCCACAGCCGAACAGAGCGACCCTACGTAAGACCGACGCCTGCGTCTTTATGCTTTACCACTTATATACTACTCTTAGCTGGGAGTTGACGGGGATCATGGATGGTGATGATAATCTTTTTATTAAAGACTCTATGTTGATTTTATTCTTTATCGTTTCTGAGGAAGGGGCGGTCCGCGCAAGCATCACCAACTACGAAGGAACATCACGTTCTGCTGTTTATGTCTTGCTGATGTTTGGGATGGCAGCTCTTTTATGTATCTCTTGCATTTCCCTCCTTTCCCCTTTCCCCTTCCCTCCTTCTTTCCCTTCTTCTGTCACTTCTTCTTCTGCCACTTTCGCTTTATTCCCATAACTACCGTCACCTCCGTTACTATACGCCATCGTGTACCCCGTCTCGCACTCGCACCTTGCCATTGCTTTCTATTCAACGGTCGATATACCTCCCTTCGCAGTCCACCATCGCTCTCACGGATCTAGATCGAATCACGCACGACATCTCTTGTCCTCGACTACCACGGCCCATCTATCGACCTATCTACCATCTGTTACGACTGTCACAACTAAAAGTCCAAAGACAGCATGGGAAGCTGGATACTTTAACTACTGAACCGAATCTCTTGACACTGGTTACTGACGATAATTCTTCATTTAGGCGCCCTGCATTGAAGATGGCATTATCACGACTAAGACAGAAAACAAGATAGTGAGCTAGATACTCTATACTACTGAACCGAGTTTCTTGACACAGGGTACTAATAATGCTTCTTTATCTAGGTCCCTCCACTCACGGAGGATGTTCCACGCATGAAGCTGCTTACCAAGAGCCCGGCGTAAGTACCAAAGATACACATTTACTCGCTCATGAAATTATATGTTTACTAACATATCAAGCGGCTTTTAGTACGAAGGGCCGTACGACAAGGATTTCATCAAGTACGCTTATGCCACTCAAGTGAGATTTTGAGGGCTGGTGATGATCTTGCGTTTGTCATTATCGTCGTTTTCAGTGGCAAATACGAACTAGTCCTCAGCCGTTTGCTAGAGATGATCAAGAGTTTCAAACGTGGCCGGGTCGATGCCATATGAGCAGTTTCTCTATCTCTCTATAATCATGTCTGTTTCCTTCCTTGTCAAGAATATATGAACATCACGCTTGTCGTCGCCAATGTTCTCGTGTGCCATCTGCGTCATCGGACAGGCGACCGCCTTGTCGTTAACCTGTTGCTTCAGCGCCGTGCAGTGGTCGTCGCACCCTTGCTGCTCATGGTAGTTCATGGCTTTCTGCAGCGTGTCGCCCTTCCATCCAAAAGGTAGTCGCCGTGGATGCCGTACCCCGTCTTGTCGCCCATTCTTCAGAAAAAGAGCTACGGCCCATCCTCCAGCCAGTCCGCCTTGCTGTTGAACTGCCGCGTGTCGGCCATCACCTCGAGCATTACCTGCAG
The DNA here is from genome assembly GCA_029298845.1 of Ophiostoma perfectum. Taxonomy (NCBI): domain Eukaryota; kingdom Fungi; phylum Ascomycota; class Sordariomycetes; order Ophiostomatales; family Ophiostomataceae; genus Ophiostoma; species Ophiostoma perfectum. Next base: position 21,964 of record JANSLV010000021.1, read on the forward strand.
GATCTGGACCGCATGCGTCGCCGGAAACGGGCCGCCGCTCTCATACGTCCCGAGAAGGGGCTATCGGGCCTCTGCTGCTCGACGAACTCGCACCGGAAGCAGGGCCGCACGGCACGACGCTCGCCTTGTGGTTCATGGCACCTGGTTGCCCGGATAAGATACGGTGACGCCGGCCTCAATGCCGAGGCCGATGTTAGCGGCCTAGGCATGCGCCGGAAAGAGCCGTGGCGCGTGAAGACGTAGACGTTGGCAGCTCGTAGTTGCTCGTAGCATGTGCACGAGGACACGGCCGGGGGTTTATAGAGCGCGGGTGCCATGCTGGCGTTGAACAAGTTGCTGCCGACTATGTGGTGCATGTGCACGGACAGCGCGTCATCGGAGCTCACGAGGGAGTCAATGCAGTCAACGGCGCGCTGCGAGCAGCCACAAGGGCAAAGGTTCTGAATTGCATTGCGTCAATTGAGAAAATGTGATAGTGGCTGAGAGTCGGGAGACGAGAAGAGTGAGCCAAGCGGTGCCCGAGACTGGACAGGCAGATGGCACGCCGACGCATCTTCTGAATAACGTTCATGTTACCACTCGACACAACGGCATCGTCATCGTATGGAGAAGTATGAATACCCCATGCTGTCACTGGCTCGACAACTGCCGCTTGGCGGTTATCATCAACAGCTAGACTTGTTTGTTCGTCGTTAAGTATCACACGGCTACCTCTGGCTGTACTTGGCCAGATGCAAATCAAGCCTCAGTTCTACATACTCAGACCATCGGTCGATGTATTTACCCTTGACAGATCAGATACATGTCTGTCGAGACACGGGCTTCTCTGTTGCTTCCATACTTTTGACTTTGTTACTTGTTGCATCTCGATGCACTGCCAATGTACTGACGTATTCCTATTATAACAATATAAGACTTTTCACTTCTAGAAGTATTCTAGATTTGTTTACATTAGATATAAATTAAGAAATATTCACTGTCACTCAAGAATAAAACAGCCAAATAACCAAGACTGATATCATATTATAAATAGAAACTTGAGAAGATGTGTTATCCAAAAAAAGAAACAATATAGACGAAATAAAAACTACTAACAGGCAGGAAAAAAGGAAAAAAAAAAAATACAAAAAACAAACAAACAAAGGGAACAAAAAGAAAACCATAAACATGCGAGTATAAAAGGCAAAAAAATGCTCTCTCGCCGGGAATTGAACCCGGGTCCCGGGCGTGACAAGCCCGTATACTGACCACTATACTACAAGAGATAATCGAATATGGAGGAATAGACGGTATGCTTGTATATATAGTGGGTACAGTTTCAGCTTAGCTCCATCGTCCTGCTAGTGTGCACTGATAGAAGTTCCTTCGAATTTCCCTTTGCGGGAGAACGGCCCCTGGGACCCACCCTCAGGTCAGGTAGACAAGTGAACCTCAGGTCAGGTAGTCCAGTGACCCTCAGGTCAGGTAGACGAGCGACCCTCAGGTCAGGTAGACGAGCGACCCTCAGGTCAGGAGGTCCAGCGACCCTCAGGTTAGGTAGACGAGTGAACCTCAGGTCAGGTAGACGAGTGAACCTCAGTTGATGTGCAACCTCGTTCAGCAACAGCTTTAATACGGTATTCAGTCCACTGGAATCTTAACATTGCTACACTAACCTGTCACTGCAAGATAACACTACTTTTTATGTGACTGATTACCTACTTAAAATTTTACATGGATTACAGAATACTCAGTACATAATTGACCTTGAAGACTGCCGTCAATATCTCCAAGTCCAAATAGTATTGATAATAAGATACATGTGAGTGACTGGAGACGAACGATACTACTGTACTGTACTATCTTACAACACTTCCTACCGCACTGCCCACCAACTACATGCATATACTACGTTAGCGGCCAGAATTTCATAACGAGAACCGGCCCCTTGGCCTAATGGTAAGGCGTTGCTTTCCGGTGGCAAAGATTCTGGGTTCGAGTCCCAGGGGGGTCGTTTTTTTGCCATTTCAGCAGAGTGCTGGTGGTGATCAACTTTATCATTTCTTTTTGCCGTTTCTTTCCTAGCATTTGTATCTATTATCATCGCACTGGCTGCATGGCAGTGACAAGGCCACATGGCCGCACCCTTGCCTGGTGCACCTGCCTACGAGTAGTCAAACCTGCCCGACACCGGGCTCACGTGTCTCTACTCGTAGTCGTTGCACAGTAATCTTTCTCAATCCTGCTCTGGCCGATGGTGCGACGAGATCACCCCCGACTCCTTGTCGACTGCTGCGTAGATTCATAGACTGTCTCATCACGACTGTTCCTTGCGAGTACGCTTGCAGAGTAGGCCGGATGCAGTACAAAAATAGATGGAACAGAAACGAAACAGATGGGCAGCAGCAGGACATCAAAGATCTGCTGGTGCTGGCGCCGACCGTGGATGCGTCGTCTGCAGTGTTTGATGTTTCTTGGCTCGGACGGCGTCTACAGCTGTGTAGTTTAGTTGGGTGGTGCGTGGTCAGTGGTAAAATATATTTTGTAATGAATGTGCGGAATATGCAGCGAAAAGGAGTAATATCCAGTCTACTCGGAATAGACGACCAGCTCGTAGTTCGTATGCGGCGTAACCAGATTATTGCTGGACATCTTGCACGACTTGAGCTCGTGCCTTTCATATACCTCTGACGCATCTCATTATATCTCATTATATCTCATTCTATATCTCATTCTATGTATCGTTCTATCTTCTTGCACACTCCCTGGACACGGCTGCTTGAATGTTGCCCTCTAAACTGCCCAGCTCTCCTCCTTCTCTGTCCTCAACATAAACACAAGTCTCTTACGCGAGGCCCAGCTCGTATTCAGCCTTAAGATGCAAGCACAAGTCTTGGCTGGCAAATGTTGGAACTGTACGGCTCTGCCTCTGACGTGCTCTCACGCTTGCCGACTCCCCTTTCCCATCGCCAAGACGCTTTCCTTGACAATGCTACCTTGGAGTATCTACGGAGCTTCGTAGTCGTAAAAGGGAGGCTCGGAGATTCATCCCATCTCTTCTTTTCTGTTCCCCTCTCCTCTTCTCTCCTCTCCTCATTTCATCTTTCTGTTCTCCCCTTTCCTCTCTCGTCTTCACATCTCTCTTCCCTAATCACCTGCCTCATCTCTTCACTCCAGAGCATACGTAAGCCGACCCAACCGCAACATTAGCACTGCACTGTTATCGCCGTCTACGGCAACGTGCAATCTCTGCGTGCCCGCTATTGGCTCAATAGTGTGTTTGCCAATACTCTGAATAGGAGATGCCTTTCTGGTTTCTTATTTCTTATTTTCTTATAGACCATTCCAGTTATATTTTGAGTTTTACCAAGATACATTTCAATTTAACCTTGTGGTCTGCCTGGTCGAGAAGAACAGCAGATACTTGCGAGGTACTTGTGTCTGTAACAGCCTAACAAGGGTTTCACGTGAAACCTCACCTCTTCACTCGCAAGATACAACCCCGTCAATCGCCCGTAGCTCTTCAGAAGCCAAGATACAGCAATTGCCCTTCCCACGGTCGCTGCGCTCGTTTTGCTTCGTCTCGCTCTCCCGCGAAAGATAGAAGGATCGGACCCCAACAGGGTAGCAGTCCACAGCTGCAGTTTCCCAAAGCGGTCTACTTGGACACGCGTCCCGACGGGGTAATAAAACGATGTAAAGAGAGAAGAACCTTGTCGAAAGAGAAGACTTAAGTTGCCTTCCATCTAGGAATGAGAAAGAGGAAAGACTCTGCCAAGGGCGGCCCGACGCCGGCAGCCGGCACGAGGCAGCTGAACAGAGGCAATACAAGTCTAATGTTTTACGTGAGGAAAGACCGGTCTTGCCGTGCTGTGCTGCTGTGCTGCCTGCGCGCCTGCCAATGGCCAAGACGTCCCTCGCACCTTCCCCTTAATTGGTGGCGCCTCCTTTCTCTCCTTTCTACGGGGCAGGTGCTGGCGAACACGCTCGCTCTTGCCCTTATCCTCGACGATCCTCGACAGTCGCACCTGCCTCGCACCTGCCTCAAAGCATGCAATAAACGAATAATGGGAAGGCGCGTGCCCAAGCAAGACACTCGAACGCCACCTTGGCCATTAATATGCACTGAACCAATCAGTAAATCAATTAATTAATCAATTCATAAACGCGCTCCAAGACATGCACTGCCCACTTATTGCTGACAGACTCCTGCCTGATGTCAACCAGCACACCCGCTGTCAGTCTGCCAGCTAGGCTTGATTAGCCTGTAGCCTTAGCCTGTAGCCTCTATCCTTAGCCTGCCTCTGCCTGCACGCTGAAGCCACCCACAAACACCCAACGGTCAGTATCCCCATTCGCTCTTTCCTATCGTTTCTCTGGCCCCTGGCTAGTCGGTCTCCTGTCTCTGTCCCTCGCCGTGTCTGTCCAGTTTCCCACTTGTCTTGTCCCTCCACGTCGCTTCTCCCTTTCCTCCTAGTCTGACTATTCTCAGCTTCTCGTTGCTTTTTGTCTCTTCATCTCTTCTTCTCTCTTCTTCTCGTCTCGTCTTATTCTCTCCCTTCTTTCCTCTCTCCCTTCTTTCTTCTGCCCCTTCTATTCTCTCCTTTCCTCAATTTCCGTACAACTCCATTCCTCTAGGACCTCTTCACTGATTGCGTCCTGTGCATTGGCCCGTCTGTTGGATCATCACGACTACGACTACGACTACGACGCAACGACTCATACGTCACTCTTTACAACCTCGACTTGCTCGATTTCCATACTCCTCCAACCCCTAATCATCTCATCCTCAGATCCTCGAACCTTCGAATACACCATTGGCCCTCGCCACGAATGCCCCTACAGCCACGGCCCATCCTCTACGGCACAGCATAAGGCTGACTCGACCGCCCAACAACCGGGCTCGCCCGCCTCTATCTATTTGCAATTTGTGCAATCTACCTTCCCCTACACACCTACACCTACACAATGCTCGTCCAGCAGCTGCAGCGGCCAACACGGCTGCTGGCCCTCGTCACATCAATATGCCTGCTCTACCTGTGCTACAACTACCTGCAGCGCGTCGACTTTGCCGCCACGGCGTGCGGCCGCTACGGCGACGAGCCGACCTACCAGAGCCAATTCGGCATCACACGCCTGCTGAGCATGCGGCCGACGACGGTGCCTGAGCCCAAGGCGGAGCGCCCCATGGCGCGCGTGGCCAAGGTCGGCGTCGCTGTCAACGCGCTCGACATCCCCGTTGTGCACCGTGCGTTCAAGACGCACCAGTTCCACAACGACCTGCACGGCTACCCGCACTACATTGCCGACCGCGAGGTGGTCAGCGACCTGATTGACAACGACCGCATGAAGCGCGGTGGGGGCGCCTACACGAAGCCGGCGTACCTGCTGGCCATTGTCATTGCCGAGCTGCTGAAGCCCGAAGACGAGCGGCTGCAGTGGATCTTTTGGTTCGACGGCGACACCATGATCCTGAACCCGTCGACGAAGCTCGAGACGTTTCTGCCACCCAACTCGAGCGATGTCCTGAACGATGTGCACCTGGTGATCTCGTCCAACTGGGACGGCCTCAACTCGGGCGCGTTTGCGCTGCGCGTGCACCCGTGGACGGCATCGATGCTGTCGGGCGTGCTGGCGTACCCCATGTACGAGAAGGAGCGCACGATGAAGGATAGGTTCCGTGACCAGAGCGCGTTCCAGTTCTTGCTGACGAACAGCGAGTCGCCGCTGGCGCGCGACCCGATGATGCACCTGAACCACTGGGCCAAGGTGCCGATGCGCTGGTTCAACTCGCTGCCGGTCAACAACGCGTTCTACGCGGACGGCAAGTGGCTGTTCAGCCACCAGATGACGCCGGCGATGTTCGACAACGGCACGACGGACGTGTACGACGACGGCCGCGACGGCAAGATCCAGCCGTGGAAGGTGATGCAGGGCGACCTGATGGTGCACTTTGCGGGCACCAAGGGCGTGCGCGACAGCTGGATGGCGCCGTGGCTGGACCGCGCCGAGGCGCTGCTGCCGGAGTGGAACAACCCGAACGTCACGCGCAGGCTGCAGATCGAGACGGCGCAGTTCTGGGAGGACTACGAGACGGAGACGCTGAAGCTGGTGCAGGACGCAAAGCGCGCGCAGGAGGCGGAGCAGAAGCGCAAAAAGGAGGAGGAGCGGCTGAAGCTGGAGGAGAAGAAGAAGAGCGAGGAGCGCAAGAAGATTGAGCAGGAGCAGAAGAAGGAGGACCAGCGGCGCAAGGAGGAGGAGGCGGCCAAGAAGAAGGCGGACGAGGCCGCGAAGAAGAAGGCAGACGCCGAGGCAGCCGCGGCGGCATCCAAGTCGGCGGCAGCAGCAGCCCAGGCGACGGCCGTCTCGACGGATTCGACGGATTCGACCGGATCATCGGGCTCTACAGACTCGACCGGCTCGACGGATTCCGCCGCCGCCGCCTAGCCACACCGAGGACGGCTGCTCTGACGAACACACAAAAAAACAGGCGTTTTGTCTTCTGACTTGTCTTTATTATTTCTTCAGCACAACACCACGTTTCTTTTACTATCTCGATCTCTATATCTGTCATGGGCGGGGAGTTTTGATATCTGCATATATATATATAATGTTGCCTTTTCATCTGTCAACACGCATCGCTGTACATTGGCTTTTTAGTTTTTATTTTATTTTCGGTTTCTTCTTTTTCTTTTTCTTTTTCTCTTTCTACTTATCTCTTTCTATTTATGTTTTCGTCTCAATCATTTTCTATTCGTTTTTCTCACTACATGTCTATATACGAGGTGACGTCGACTCGCCTGTCGTCTTGGCAGTCATACATACGAGCTGTACGCGTCGAACCGCCTAACTGCATCGGGTGACATCTGCTGCAATATTGAGTCTTACTCTTGTCTTGATGCGTCTTGATGCGTCTTGATGCGTCTTGATGCAGTCGATTTGCTGCATATCTTGACTAGTATATATTGAATCGAATATTGCCAACATTCATCCCTGACTGGCACGCCTGGGCGCTGCCCTCTCCCTGCCGCCATATTCTTTGTTCTCTTATTGAACATTGTTTTCTATTGAACATTGTTCTATTGAGTATTGTTCGACTGAGCAAGGGTAAGGCTCAAGGGTAGCTCGTATTAGACGTCAACTACTACACTACGACTGTACAGACTAATGTCTTGGCTCGACAACGCCGATCAGTAGGGCTGGGCTGGTGGGCTGGTCGAGCTGCGCGTCTTGCCTGTTGGGACTTTTGCTCCCTCCATGCCTCTCTCTTTGAGTCCTTGCTGCCTCTGCCCACGCTACTGTCCGCTGTCATCCGTTAGTCGCATCGCGTAGTCTGTCTGCATCGTTTATCTCATGACATATTTTGGGACTTGTCCTTTCAGCACCAGCTACGGCTCTGCTCTGCTCTATTCTATTGATGTCTGCATCCATCGACCGCTGCCGTTGCTACCGTTGCTTTCTCTCCTTCTCCCTTTCTCTCTCTCTTGAACTCGTATCGAGTCGTACAGACCAAACCTCAGTCCGGTCTCGTGCTGTCTCTCATCAACCCCTCGACTCGCTAGGCTGCCTGGTGGCCTAAATTTGGAATCCCTGCTGTCCAGGAGAACCTGGGCGCGCTCATCAGACGCTCAGACGTTCAGACGTTCAGATGCCCAGACGGAAGAGCGGCATGGGAAGGGTACACACGAGGTACCGCCAGGCGCTAGCCATATGCCTAGTGCACGCTGGAGACGCATCCCCAACACGACTCCGTAGTTCAGTAGCTCAGCGCCCTCCCCTCACGCCGTACCCGTGTTTCGACTCCTAGCGCAGTCAGATAGGAACGTGTACTCCGCAGCTGCGATGAGCGTGTAGCCAACTTATCTCATGTGCCGCTCCGAGCCCTGACATCACACTTGGCGTCGTTCGTTCCTCTTTCGTTCTTCTATCCTTCCGTCCTTCTGTCCTTCTGTCCTTCTGTTCTTCTGTCCTTCTGTTCTTCTGTCTTCGCTGCTCTTCCGTCGTTTGTTCTCTCCTTTCCTACGACGTCTGCACTGTCTTTCTCTCGTCGACATCCGTCCGATTCCAGTCGCATCCGATCACAACACGACAGCTCCCCAAACCCACGGTCATTACCATTCCCAAGATACAATCGGCACGATCGGCCAGCCGCTTGTCCCGCGTCTGCCGCACCCGCATTTCTGTCATCAACTGGCTTTGACAGTCAACAATACAATCCGCAATATAATCTACAATACACTCTGAAAACAACCTAATACAACCTATACAATCTATACAACCTATAACCTATACAATCTATACAGCATACACAACCTGCACAACCTAACAATGGCCCGTCCCGAGGACGTCGAGGCACAGCTCGGCACGGCCGAAGGCGGCGCCGTGTGGGAAAAGGCCCAGGCCGCCCAACCCGTCGCCGCCGAGGCCGAGTATGCCGTGTCGCCCGCCACCAAGTGGGCCTACCTCGCCGCCTACTTCGCCTGCAACGTCGCCCTCACGCTCTACAACAAGTCCATCCTCGGCCGCTTCGCCTACCCCTGGCTGCTCACGGCCATCCACGCCGGCGCCGCCTCCATCGGCTGCTGGGTCCTCGAGCTGCGCGGCGCCGTCACGCGCACCGAGCTCGCGCGCCGCGACGAGTCCGTGCTGCTCGCGTTCTCCGTGCTCTTCACCATCAACATCGCCATCTCCAACGTGTCGCTCGCCATGGTGTCCATCCCGTTCCACCAGATCATGCGCTCCACGTGCCCCGTCTTTACCGTCCTGATCTACCGCATCCGCTACAAGCGCACCTACGCCACCAAGACGTACCTGTCGCTGATCCCCGTCGTGTGCGGCGTCGGCCTCGCGACGTACGGCGACTACTACTTCACGCCCGCTGGGTTCGTCCTGACGTCGCTCGGCGTCGTGCTCGCGTCCGCCAAGACCGTGGCCACAAACCGCATCATGACGGGCCCGCTGGCGCTGTCGCCCGTCGAGTCGCTGCTGCGCATGTCGCCGCTCGCGTGCGGCCAGGCGCTCGTGTGTGCGCTGCTGTCGGGCGAGCTCGGACGCATCACGAGCGGCTACACGGCGTTTGCCGTGGACTACCGGATGGCGATGGCGCTGGTCGGCAACGGCGCGCTGGCGTTTGCCCTGAACATTGCGTCGTTCAGCACGAACCGGCAGACGGGCGCGCTCACGATGACGGTGTGCGGCAACGTGAAGCAGAGCCTGACGGTGCTGCTGGGGATTGCCTTGTTTGGCGTCAAGGTGGGCATCGCGAACGGCATCGGCATGCTGGTGGCGCTGGTGGGTGCGGCCTACTACAGTGCCGTTGAGCTGGGGAGGAAATAGAACGAGATGAGACGAGCGAAGCGAGTCTTGTACAAGAGAGAGAGAGAGAGACGAGCGAAGCGAGTCTACCAAGACGAGAGGATCATGATCAAGATCAAAGCTCAAGTCATGATCACACGTCAAGGTCAACGTCAAAATCAAAGTCAAGGATATGACTGAACCAACGGCCTGAACGGCCGATCTACCTCGAGATGCCACCTGCCTCGAGCCACGATATTGGGAAATGCATGACGGATGCAACATGTACGGTGTATGGAGTTACGGACTGGATCTTGTTTCTGTTATTTAGCTGCTCTATTTTGTATATTACACAGAGGGATGGGCATCTATCTAGCATGGCCATCTGGCTAATGTCGAGCCGTGTATATGATCTTTCTCGGCATACAGAATGAGAATGAAATGCCAAAAATGATGTCTGCTGTCTGCTGTCTGCTGTTTGCTGTCTGCTGTCTATACCGTACTTACTGCTTGCCATGACATGGCCGGCCTTGCCCACCGTCTACGAGACCGAGGCTCTGTGTTCGCTGACGAGATCTACAATTTCCAGCATGTCGTTCGCGTTCCAGCCACAACTCGCTCACCAACGTCGACGCCTAGTGCTCGACCCGTATCTTCTCCGTCTTTCCCTCCGTAGTCTCCGCATACATCTACATGGCCCTGCTTTTTGCCATATCCTTGGCTTTGATTTGATCATGATCCTCTCGTCTCTCTCTCTCTCTCTCTTATACACAAGACTCGCTTCACTCGTCTCGTTCTATCTGCGATGCTCGCTCTATGGCCGCCTTCCGGCTGGCTCTGGCGGCGCACGCGCTGTCCGTCCATACGACGTGGCTGTGTGGCACCACGCCGTTCACCGCATCAAGGACATCAAGGACAGCCAGTACCCGCACGCTGTGTCAAGAGACGGCCAATGGTATTGGTCAGCACGGGTGTGCGGCAGTGCCCACCCTGCCCACCGTATCGCTGCCCGTGAATGTCAGCCGTGGCGATACGGCAAGGCGTGCGCGGAACGGCGGGCGTGCCGATCTTACTTTTTACCGTCGAATCGAGCTGCCTCGGACGGGCCAATTGTCAATTGTGGAAGAAAAGCTGTGCGCGAGGTCTCACTGTCGTTCTCGTGCCGCAGGCTCACGCCATCTCACCCAGGGCTGCCAGGACAGTCTTTCTCCGGGCCATCACATACACCGCCAGAACCGCTCACGTTTGATGAAATGACCAAATAAGCTATATGTATAGTGTAATCAAGCTTACTCGATGCCACCCTGGCAGTTGGGATGGGCACAACGTGCAGAATGCAGAGCAGAGCCTCATACAGCTGCAATGCCGCCTTGTGTGGCATGTGTTTATTGCCACTCTGCATCTGCAGGACTACCGAATGCGGTGCTATCAAGCGACGCCCACAGACTTTGAGCTGTCTATCAAGCGGTCTACTCGAGAAGTAAATTACAGAGTACGTCGACGAGTACGTATGCAATCCGCGTGACCCATCCTGGTCGTGGCTCGGACTCTGTTCCTGCTCTCCAGACGAGACGCTCCTCATGTTCCTCTTGTTCCTCATGGTTTTCGTGCCTGTGTCTTGCTTTCTGCTTCTTGCTTCTTGCTTCATCTCGATAGCCTACCAGGCATCCTTCCTTCGGCTTTGGCAATACATGATGCTGGTATTTCCGACTGTAGTTTAGACCCTTACGCCGGGCGTAGCTGCATTTCAACAACACTTGACGACTACTTGTGGCTACCGGGGCGAGCCTTCTTTTTTGTGATGAAGTCGATACAAAATACAAAATGCATACATAAAATGCCTCTACCTAGCTGATAAGTGCGCAGAGGTCATGTGGCCGGGCGCGAACCAACGTGCATTTAAATATGCAGCTGGATGTGATGCTATGACAGTAGCAGATGTATCTTACGAGGTGCGGCTTTCAGCTGGCAAGTAAATAACCATTGTGGTCTCGCTTTTTTCCTTAACCCTGTCACTCTTCTTCCTATCTTCTTCGTCTTCCTCTTTTTCTCCATTTCTTCTTCTCCTCTTACTCTTGATTCTGGTTTTCAAGCTATGCAGACGATAGACTTTCCATGACCATCGTGTCTCTCATACCCAACTTTTATAAACCAAAGTCCTTTCTGACGGAACAAAACCGCGTCGACTCCGGCCGTGACCATGCAGCTCTCTGCCACTTCTTCGATTCATCCAACTCGGGGGCCAATCTCTTCTTCCCAGCGGCAGTCGTACTTTTTCTATTCTGCTGCTCCTTAGTGCCGAACTACTTGCTCATATATTTTTATATTTTTATATTTCTATATTTCTATATTCTAGATACCCAAAGGTATCCTACCCCAGCTCTTCGCTCCTATGTTTCTGCTTGATAGATATGAATACGACGTACGACGTGGAGGTGGTATGCCTGAGGCTCTTTTGCAGGTCTTCGCTTCCTGCTGACACGCAGCACAATTGCACGCTCGAGCCAGCGCTTGTCAAATCTCGTCACTCCTCAGCACTCGGTCCGCCTTTTGAGGCTCTTCTCCTTCCTCTTCTTCCTCCTCCTCCTCCTCTTCCTCCTCATTCTCTCGTTCTACCCCCTGCCTAAACGTATGCCTGCTTGATCGTCCCATTCCAACTCTCCCAAACCCAACGTTTCATCTGCAGCTGCATGTAGAAGAAGCTGGCGAATCGACTGCGAGACTGGCGAGTTGCCTGATGAGTTATTTGATTCTCTATCAGACACACGCCTGTCTTAGTCTACTTGCCTGCCACACTCCGACGGCGCGGACTTTATCTTTGGGACACGCTCCGTACCTGTCCAGACGGCTCAGGTTCATCGCCCATCACAGACTACGATCCCGTCGCGCGCATCCGCCCATCACTCATTTCGGCTCTGCCCTGTCTTTACTTTACTCGTACAGACGACTACTAGTTCACTACCGATGCATCCATCTAGTCGCGTTCGCTCTTGCTCTCCTACTCTTACTCGTCTAGCATCAGTCACAATAGCCCGTATTACGGTATTGCTATCACCTCACCTACATATCCCCACCCGTTGGTTCCCGTCTGGCCCGTCTGCCCCCGTTGGCCCTTGCTCAGTGGACACGTAAATCGAGCGGCTCTGAATAGCCTTGAGTACGTACCTATTCGTACTTTTCTATTGACAGTATGTATGTACTCCCGTATAAATATACATTGGACGTACTAAAGACCGGCCCACTCCACCCTATATAGATTCTAAGCCTCACTGCCCCCCCTGTCGACCTCGCGTTCTTCCACGTAAAAGCTGGTTTGTTTCGTTTCGGCCTGAACAAGTATTTTCATTTGTCGCGAGCGTCTTTTTACTTTCCAGTCTGCTAGTTTCTCGTCTTTCTTTTTCCTCTTCCACTTCCACTTGCAGTGCTTGTGCTTGACTGGTTGTGCCCGGACAATGCACGTCGTAATCATGGGTGGCCTCTCGGTGTACTTTGACTCTTGACCATGCTGATCCTTGATCTTGGATGCCCTGCACGTTGATTACTCGTATGAAGGAGGCAGAGCTCCAAGACAACTCGTACACATTATGCTATTTACTATCCTGTGTTAATGCAGAGCAGGCATCTGCTCGGACTGCCATGGCCGCCTTGTTGAATTTTTGACGATCTGGTCGTTTGAATATCGTCTTGGTTATCCTTGCTCGTTCATCTTATATTCAGGCCAGAAGTGTCCAGTGTCGGCAGATCTATCCCTGCGCTCAAGCATGACGGTTTCATTGATTTGCTTTCTTTTTATTGCTTTTTTTTGTTGCTTTTGCTTTTGCTTTTGCTTTTGCTTCGCATTGTTTTCCTTTTCTTACGCCCTGAGCTCGTATTCCCTTGACCGCCTACACTGACCTCAAACTCGATACTCTCCGTCGAACCGAATCTGCACCCATTCTCAAAAAGAGAGGCCCCCCTAGTATTGGGCTGCCACCAGCTTGCCACCCAGACTCAGACATCCAACCGGCAGCCCAACCCACCTCGCCCTTGAGTTCCGCAGGCTAGCCGCTGGGCGCTGGGGCTCTGCTCCCCAATCTCCGCTACTGATCCTGTTGCCTCTTCTGGCATCTATTTCCTCTTTGGTCGCCGTCTGCCTCTGTCTCTTCCTTTCTTCCTTTCCTCCCAGCTGATTGTCTTGAGATTTCCCGTTTTTCTTCTTCTTCTTTCTTTTTCCCTTTCCTCCTCTTCTGCGGACCCCACCAGCCTCAACGGCGTTGCTCCTCGGCATACGTATCTGACGAGTACTCTGTTGTTTCTTTTGATTGTTCTATTCATGTCCGGCTGTTTGATGCTGTTTGAAGTCTGCATGTGTGCAAGTGCACCTCTGGTGATGCCCGTCCATGAGGCTTCCACAAGATTCCTGGCAACAATATAAAGATACATGTCCTGCGCAACACACCGATGCGTCGCCGCCCCCAAACATAAAAATACACAGCCGCATCGTCGGTCCCTGTCCACTGGCGCACACTACTGTAGAGCATGCCACTAGTGCGCTGCCCCCATCCTTCCACGCCGTGCACGCTCGGGCACTTTGTATCTTATCTTAGGATACCACGTCCGCCCGCCGCTCCCTACGAGTCTGCTTACGTCTACTTCTGCTAGCCGTCTACGGAGTCGTTGAACCTCTAAACCTCTAAACAGAACCTCATCTTCAACGCGCTTGGCTTGGCTAGACCGTGTGGCCCCACCCCTTTGTGTCTGCTGGGGTGAGTGCCGATCATCAGTGGCCAGACATCCTGGTGTCTTGATCGTCTTCTCGTACTCCGTGCTGCTGTCCCCGAGACTCCCTCTCGAGTACGGTACATGATTGGAGGCTGTCACACTCTCGATGGCCGCTCCATTGTTACTCGAGTCGCACTTATTCAAACACGTATCTTATCTTATTGTGACTCCTGCTGTGCCGCACTTTCTTCCGCCTTGGCCAGCGCTGCCACTGGCAGGCATTGGCATTAGCACAGCCGGGAGCCACGCCTGGCGCTGGTACGGAGCACACCTTTGCCCCTGCCGCCTAGTCCTCTAGGGTACCCCGTACTCGACTGTCGACGGAGGAATACTCACAACCCCATCTTTCGCTCGTTTGCACATCCCATACCCCTCGTCGGCAACGTCTTGTCTGTCTTCTCCATCTCTCTTGTGCATCTCTTTTCTCCATCTCCCGCCGTCTCTCTCTCTATCTCCCCTCGCCCCCCCCTCGCTCTCCCCTCTCTCGCCCACCATCTGCCACACTTTGTATGCATAGTACCACTGCTTATCTCACCTCCCCTTGCTTCGTGTCATCAAGTCCCACCACGCTCGTCGTGATCCGTCATCCTCGGCCTCTCGCCGTTCTTCGCCTTCGTCTCACCGTCTCTCTTCCCTCGCTCCCTGCACCTCCGTCCATCTCCCTCTGACCTCTTGCCGTCCATCGTTCCCATGTCGGCTCGCCCTGTTTCATGTGAAACGCGCCGTTTGAAGCTACCTCTGGCTACTCGCAACCCACCAGCTGAGCTGAGCTGAGCAGCAGCGCATAAGCCCGGCCAGGCAAATAAGAACGCATGCCGAGCCAAAGCACCAAACAAAACTCGGCGATCGAAACATACATACAGGATACATAACACACGCTCTTTAACCCAGCATGCTATAGCACATAGCACATGCATGCATCCCCATCCCGGAACGGCCAGGCCAAACTGTAGCTCGCTGTCCTCTGTGCTCTGTTCCGTGCTCTGCTCTGTGCTCTACGAGTACCACTCTGCCACTGCGAGTGTCGTCGACAGCTGCACGACTGGACGACTGGGCAGCTTATAATACTACACCCCTCCTGCCCTCTACCAGGACCCTCCCACAACCTTGTACTAGACTCTTAACTGGTGTCTCAAATAGACCGCATACACACTCCCACCTTGACAGCCTCATTTTCAAGAGTCCACTGCGCATCCACCCGATACCACGCTTGGAACTGTGTCTGTCACGCACGCCCAGTCTCTGGATCGGCCCTCGCACAGTTGCTCATCAGTCTCGTTAGTCTGTCCTGGCGCTGTCTTACTATTCCCATCGCCTCGCTCTACCAACGGCCACCTCTTCCGCCTCCTCTTCCGCCTCCTCTTCCGCCTCCTCCTCCGCACATCCCACCGCAACAAGGACTGCGTAACCTCCCACCGCAACCACAACAACGGCAACAACTCAAACAACTCACACAACTACTGTCTACTCGACCTCGACTCCCTCGACTACTTGTTGGGCTGCCGTGCAGAAGACACACGCTGCAGGCCACAACTCACCAGTGCATCAGTGCATACGTTCCTTTGGCACTTCTGTACTTGACCGTTTTGCATTTTGCGACTTTTTGTGCACTTTCGCACGCACATACCTTCCCATATTACTACACACCCACTTGAGCTGTCCAACTGTATCGCAACTTCTTGCTTGCCTCTGCTCAGGTCACCGCATACACATACTCCCCGCCCACTCTCTATGCTCGTTGGTCACCATCCTGGTCACCTGGCCTCCAACGCACCTCTCGTCGACCTTTGCCTTGGCTGCTCGTGTCTCGTCGTCGTCCCGGCTCTGTCTAGCTCTATCTGGTCTCCTTCTCGTCTGTGTTCCGGCTCTGCCTAGCTCTATCTGGTCTCCTTCTCGTCTGTCTGATCTCCCACCTGCTCGACTGATCTCTCGTGTTTCTGGCCCCGTCGTCCTGCTCCCGTCTCTCTGCTCCCGTCTGCCTCTACCCGTCTCCTCACCCTGCACCCTCCCCCCCCCCCCCCCTCCTCCGCCAACGCGTCTTAATCTTTGCATAGACCTGGATCTCCTCGTCGTACCACCTGTGTCTCTGTGTCTCTGTGCCTCCGTGTCTTTTGTACTTCTGTCTCTACTTTTGCCACACCCTCTTTGCCCTTGCGGTGCCCGTACCCATACTCCCCATTCGCCGTCTTGTCATATTTACCATTCCTTCCACTCGATCCATTTCTTTACACATGGCGCTCTGAGCTCCGGGTACCCACTTTCCTTACACTATCGACACCTCCCTCGTCACCTTGGACTTCGTTGTCTTTTTTTGTCTTTTTCTTCTCCTTCTGTTGTCCTTCCTTTCTTCTCTCCTCTCCCCCCTCCCGGGCGCGTTCGCAACTGCCGCTAGACATGAATGCCCTCGATCCCACTCTCAGCATTGGCGATGGCTACCAAGATGACTACCCAGATGGGATGCCCTCGAGGGACAGCCCTGTCTTGCGCCCCAACCGTCTCCGTCTTCGTCTAAGCCCAACCCCTCCACCGAAGGTGACTGAAGTTAGTCGCCCCCTCGCAGGTTCAAGCAGAGAGACCTCTTCTAATCGTCCCAAGATAAAACCCTCCCTCGGCGATGCCGTCTTGATTCGCTTCATGACCGATGGCCGGGATCCTAACATTGCAAACTTTGAAGCCGACCGAGACTTTTCAGATGGCTCTGAGCAAGATGAGATTCATAGTGGTGAATACGACGACGGACCGGAACCAGAAAAGGACGAAGAATACCTGGATGATATAGCTCGGATCGACTTGGACCACAAGACGGCAGGCCACGACAGCAGTTATTTAATATCCACGGCCTCTATATCCCAGACGACACTGCCGAGTATCGCATCTCTGACCGCCCTGATTCGAAGCCCGAGCCCGGATGCTTATGGAAGAGATATTGTTATGGAAGACAGTGATGAGGACCAATTTATGACGTCACCAAAGGAAATCTCTATAAACGAAGCATCACGACAACCACGCCAAGTAGAAGCAAAGGGAACTACAGAAGCAACAGAAGCAGCAGACGCAGATGCAGACGCAGACGGTTCAAAAAAATCGAAACATGGACAGGGTCAGAATCTACCGTCAAAAGATACACATATGGCCGAGCCAGGTCTGGAGCAGGCTCCTTCTCCAACCCAGCCGAGCCAAACATCCAGAAGTCAGACTCAGCGGCCACGACCGGTATCGCCACAACCACCGGCCGAGGGATATACGGCGATTGCCGCTATGGCACTGGCCCGTACGACCATGTCTCGGCAAAACAGTAATTCCAGCAAGGACAAGAAGAGCACCACTACGGAAAGGACACCCCTGCCCGATTCACGGATCAAGAGGAGCGGTTCTCGGTTTCGGTCATCAACACTAAACTCGGAGCCGCAGCTACTAACCATTGCAGCCGTCACCTCGCCCGGCGATCCGACGTCAGCCTACAGCTACACGTCTCCATCCAATAGCGGTCATACCCCCGCGTCGGGCCCAGTCGATGCACCCACCGTCTCGAGCACAAGCTCAGCCTTTTCAGCCTCGGCGTTGACACCGTCATCGTATGCTGCCAGCGACCAGCCTTCGCCTTCCTACTCTCCGGGGGTCCATCAGCGATCACCGAGACGAGCTACGCCGCTCGAGCACCCGAGACCACCGGCCATCGTTGCCGGCCTGCCGGGCGCCTTCTCGTCGGCGTCGCCTACCAGCTTCAGCCACGTCAAGCTCTCCCCGATTGCGACCGACACTCTAGCGAGCCGCAGCGCAAGAGGCATCTACAGCAACAGCTTGTCGCCGGGCGCCGGCACGCCCAAGACGACGACTCTGCCGCCCATTGCCCAGTACATTAAAAGCAGGGAAAAACTAGAAAACCAACCATCAGTGTCGCACGCATCGCATCCATCCTCAGGCAATCAGCTTCCGCCCATCTCCGGCCACGTCTCCCCACCGCCTAGCACGTTTAGCGGAAGCCGCAGGGGCACGTTTGATCAAGGCGTGGACCTTGCCCCAGGCCCGGCGTCGACTGCACAACTACAGAAACAAACGCTGCCGCCATTTCAGCAGCACCTGCGCCATCCCCCGCCGGCCTCGTCTCCTCTGCACCCCGTGTCCGGTCAACAGTCACCGCTGCCGCCGAATCTGGCTCGCCCGGCGATGAACCCGGCGGGCGGGAACGCTCTTGGCAGCCATAACACCCACAATAATTTGCACAGGCGCCATCTCCAAAACCATCCCATCTACCCAAAGATGGCGGGTGTGCCACCCCTCGCGCCGGGCCCGGGCCCGGGCCAGGGCCAGGGCCTTGAGCAAGGGCCTTCCGACTCGCGCCATCCAAACTCGCTAAACCCACCAAACCCGAACCCAAGCCCGTCGTCGGGGCAGGGAACCTACAAATGCACGTTCAAGGACTGCACGGCACAGCCGTTCTTGACGCAGTACCTCTTGAACTCGCACGCCAACGTGCACTCGGAGGACCGGCCGCACTACTGCCCTGTGCAAGGGTGTCCGCGCAGCGAGCACGGCAACGGCTTCAAGCGCAAGAACGAAATGATTCGGCACGGCCTCGTCCACAAGTCGCCGGGCTACGTGTGTCCCTTCTGCCCAGACCGCGAGCACAAGTACCCGCGGCCCGACAATCTGCTGCGCCATGTGCGCGCGCACCACAAGGAAAAGAGCAAGGACGACTCGGAGCTGCGCGATGTGCTGGCGCAGCGACCCGACGGGCCCAGCCGCGGCCGGCGGCGGCGAAACTAGACGCCTCGCCACACCTCTCACCTTCATCCTCGTCCCCCGAGGTTCAGCATTTGATTTCTTCTGTAGTGATTTTCCCGGCGCAGGACACAGTACACGTTGGCGTCAAGCGACTGTTTTTTTTGTACTTTTTGTATTTATTTTTGTCTATATCTCCTGTTTTCCCTATATTCTCTTCTTCACTTCTCCGTATCTATTCGGCACACCTCTGGCGATGCTTACTTTTCGTTTTGGATCATGACATACCCCTGTTTCGTTTCTCTTTCTGTATCTTGCTACTCTCTTCTTTTCCTCTTCTCTTCTTCTCTTTCTCTCTTCTTCTTCTCTTCTACTTCTCGTCACATTTTGGCCTCGACCATCTGAACATATTCACGTCGTATTTTGGTCATGTACATTGGTATACTATTATTTTTATATTTTTTACAACACCGGCGGCAGCAACATCTACTACGACAGTTTGGAATATTTTTTGGAGTAAACAAAAGCATTGGTATTATAAGATAGTTCTGCACACAATACACGTTCTTATTACGCTTATCGTATGGAAGATAGGATGCAGGATGCCAGCCCCAGTTTTTATCGACAGCTTCCGTGCAGCTTCGATACCGGCGACTAGCTCCTCCAGCCCAACAGCTGACAGCCCAATGATAGTCGTCGAACTCGTCCATACGTCCGTTGTCTTTGGCTGTCTCCTCATGTCTCCTCATGTCTCCTCATCTACCCCGTTCGGCACCTGTTGCATCTGGTGACATTTCATTATTGAATTTAAAAAAGGTACTTAACAAAAAAGAGGGGAAGCAGCAGCACAAAACGAGGCCGACCTGGGCTGACGCATTTAAAACCAACCGCCTTTCCAGCCGTAACCCATTAATCGACAACACTGCCCAGCGACTTCAATCCTCTCTTGTCAGTCCATCAGCACCATGTCGAAAACTATGAAGGCAGTCGTGTTCCACGGCCCGGGCAAGGTCTCCGTCGAGGACCGGCCGATCCCGCAGCGTGAGTCAACCGGAATTCTGATTTCTGGTTTATAGTTCCAGTTCCAGTTTTTATTTCCCATTTCCCATATCCCACCTATTTCAATGAAATCCCATGCGCCGTGTCTAACAAACGAACCCAAAAACCAGTCCAGGATGACCGCGATATTATCATCAAGGTGCAGGCAACCGCCCTGTGCGGGTCCGAGCTTCACGTCTTCCGCGGCCTCGAAACCACGACGCCCGGCTTCATCATGGGCCACGAGTTCGTCGGCACCGTCGTCGAGGCCGGCACCGCTGTGACGTCGGTAGCCGTCGGCGACAAGGTCGTGTCGCCCTTTACCGTGTCCTGCCTCGACTGCTTCTACTGCAGCCACAACATGTCCTCGCGCTGCGCCAGCGTCCAGCTCTTTGGCTGCCCGACGCTCGACGGCGGCCAGGCCGAGTTTGTGCGCGTGCCGCGCGCCGACGGCACCGTCGTCAAGGCGCCCGCCAACGTCGACAACAAGGCCCTCGTGCTCATGGCCGACATCTTCCCCACCGGCTACTTTGGCGCGCGCAATGCGTTCCGCCTGCTCGCGCCCGACGTCGCGCCCGCGGACGCCGTCGTTGTCGTCGTCGGCTGCGGCCCGGTCGGCCTCTGCGCCATTGTCGCGGCGCTCGAGCACAAGCCCAAGCACCTGTTTGCCGTCGACAGCGTCGACAGCCGGCTTGCCGTGGCCGCGAGCCTGGGCGCCGAGCCGCTCAACTTTGCCGCGCCCGGCGGCACCGACGCCATGATCAAGCGCATCAAGGAAGTCTCGGACGGCCGCGGCGCGGATGCCGTCGTCGAGGTGGTGGGCCTGAGCGCGGCGCTGCGGACGGCGTTTGACGTAGTGCGGCCGTTTGGCGTCATCAGCTCGATTGGCGTGCACAACGGCGAGATCCCGTGGTCGGGCCACGACGCGTACGGCAAGAACGTGCGCGTCCAGATGGGCCGGTGCCCGGTGCGGTCGATCTTTGAGGAGGCGCTGGTGGTGCTGGCCAAGAACCAGGACAAGTTCAGCTTCATGTTTGACAAGATCATGCCGCTGGCCGAGGCCGAGGAGGGGTACGAGCTGTTTGACAAGATGAAGGTGCAAAAGGTCGTCTTTACGCCGTAGGAGGAGCAGGCCGAGTACCGAGTGTATCGAGTGTATCGAGTGTATCGAGTGTATCGAGTGTATCGAGTGTATCGAGTGTATCGAGTGTATCGAGAATAGTAAAAGTATTGAGTGACTTGAGAGGATTGGATCTTAATTCTGTCTCGGCTTCAGTTCTGTCTCGGCTTCACAATCCCGTCGTGCATAAAGTAGTAGACAATCGACGAGTCGTCCTGCACGACGGCCAGCAGCAGCCGCTTTGCGCGCTTCGGGCCCCGCCACTGCGTCCACTGGTCGTTGCTGTCGATGCCGTCGATGCCGTCGCTGTCGACGCTGGCCCCTTCATCTGAAAGTAAATCGTGCCGCGGGAGAGCAGTGATCGAATCAAAGACGGCAGCAAAGAGGCTCACAGAGGGCGTCTCCGTCAGGTGCACGGGCAGCACCCATTCGTACTCGGGCGGCTGCGGGATGCGCTGGCCGCTGGCGAGGCTGCGCTCTGCCTTGAGAATGGCAATCTGCTCGTCGGGGTGGATGTACATGCGACGTGGCGGCAGGCCCGTCAAGAGAATGCGCGGGTGGTCATCTGTGCCGTCGCTGTGCACGCGCACGTCGGTCCAGTCCTGCTGGTTCTCGAGGTTGTTGCGCACGACATCGACGAGGTTGCGGTAGTGATCCGTCATTTGGGCCAGAGAAGAAGTATACAGTAAGACGGTAGACAGTAGGATAATAAAACACAGAAAGATAAGAAGAGACCACAACACCTTGATGGTCGTCGGTCGTTGAAGATGTATCACGTGAATTTGGGTGCTTATTTGCCAGACTATGAAGACTATCAAAATCTGCGGCATTGGCTGGCTGCTCTTTACGTAAGACTGCCAGCATATAGTAGGACATAATACTAGTATCTTACAGGTGCTGCGCAGTGCAACCTGCTGCCGCCCGTCTCTTGGGACCTGACACAGCGCTGTCAGTCGTATCACCATTTCCTACACGACGGCCGTACGCTTTGTCTTCTGTTCTTCTGTTTCTATTCTCATGTTTCTCTCGTCTTCCCGTCTTCCCGTCTTCTGGCTGTTTCCTCGTTCTACGCATCTACTGTACCCGTCCTGGCTGCTGCGTAATGTGACCATCAGCCGTACTCATTGCAACGGCCTTTCCGGGATGCCGTTGGGTAATATCTCCCTGTTCATTTTCGTCCTCCCTGGCCTCCGTGTCGTTTCTGATTCACTGTGATCCTTTGTGCTCCCCTTTGTGCCTGAGTCCCTGTGCCTGGCCAGCCCGGCCTCGACACCTGGCCGCCTGGTACTTTTCCTAGTGCCGTCTAGTTTTTCAGAGTCTTAGGTCCCTTGCTCGTATGACTGCCCTGGCACGCCTGAGGAACGACCCGGCACTATCCAGCAGCCTGTTCAGCAGCCTGTTCAGCCACGCCACCAGCAGCACCTCATGCGCTGCAAATCTGCATCCTCAATATTGTCATGCAGTGGCGTAGGTGCCGCGAGACCGAGCGCCAAGCCCAATACAGCACGATGCACATGACGGAACGATCAGGCAATTGCTAGACTCGCGATGCAGCGACACGGAGCGGTGTTCAGCAAAGCCCGCCCGGCCTTGCCGTTGCTGTGATTATGTGCGACTCTCTGCGTATTCGAGACCAGTGATCAGCTGCCGCCGTCGCATGCATCGCTCGTTTCGCTGGTTGTTCTTGCTCTCGCCCGTCGACGTCGATTCACGGTCCAGACTGTCGGTTCCCCCAGCAGCGCTCTTTCGTCTTCGGGGCTCTTTCTTCCACTCTGCTCGTCTCCTCCTTTCCGTGCGGATCTCTCTTTCCCTCTCTGCTCATCTGCTCCTCCTCTCCCCAGCTCCAGCTCCCCTATGCTCCTTCCCCTTTGTAATTTGTGCCTATTGCATGGCCCCACTCTCTCCAGTCTCTGCGACGCTCAATACTCCCTGACTCCGTAGCCAGCCAGCCAGCCAGCTAGCCTACTCCCTAGTCTCCAGCCCAACTGCTGGCACGGGCGACGCATATTTTCTATTTTCTATTTTCTATTGTCTATCCTCTATTTCTGTCGTGTTCGTTCAGTGTCTCACCCACCTGCTCGCTCACCTTTACGTATCTTGCAGCAATTAGTGCGTGCCTATCACTAATCTCCATCGCTCTTTCCCGTTCGATCGAGACTACCTTCCTTGATCTCCCATCCATTCCTTTCGTTTTCGTCTTTTTCTCTGCGGTTTTATTGTGTCTTTATCGTTCGCTCTTTCCCTGTTTGAAATCCGTCATTTTACCTCTTTCCTTTTATCTCTCTCCGTTAGTAGCACTGCCCTTTCTCGCGCTACGGACAGCGTTGCCTTGTGCCTTGTTGCCATATCTTCTCGCCCCTCCCCATCATTCTCGATCGTCCTCCGCCGGATTCCTGCTTCTGCGTACTCCGTACTACTTGCTGTGCACTGCTCCATTGCGTCACAACCATCGGTCCTCCTCTGATACACAAGACATCTTACGATACATCATCGACTGCGTACCCAGTACCAATACCTAGTCCCTCAGTCCACCAGTCTCGGCCTTGTCCCTGCCCTATCACTCCTTCTTACACCCTGTGCTCCGTGCTCCTCGGCACGAGTGGCGACAACTCGCAAAACATGGGCCAGCCAACTACCACCTCCCCCTTGGACAAGGAAAACTCATCTCCTGCCTTGCCCATCGAAATGGTCGCGGTGCCCGCCGACTCTTCTTCTCCTTTCACCTCAAGCAGCAACAACATCACTCCCGTCACAACCGTCGGCCAAGAACGTCGCGCTTCCGTCGCCTCCAACACCAGATCCGTCGACAGCCTCCCGCGCCGCCTCTCCAAGAGCTTCCAGGACTCTGATATGCCACGCGGTTTCCTCGCCGCAACTGCAGACATGACGTCGTCTGTCGTCGCCGCCGCCCGCCCGCGCTCGGGCACTCAGCGCACGCGGTCCTCGACTCTCAGCGAGACCGAACAGCAGCAGCAGCAGCAGCAACAGCCCCAATCCCCCCAACAATCACAGCTACAACGCGCCGAGAGCAGCGGCGTCCTGGCAACCCTCGACGAGCACAAGCACCTCGATGACGATGACGACCAGACCATCGTAGCCAATCGTGCAGCAGCAACCGCGTCGTCTTCGTCTTCCCCCGACAGCAAAAAGGAGAGCAGCGAGGCCACCTTCCAGGCCGAGCGCGTCGTGACCGGCACTGCTGCAGCGGCTGCTGGTGCCGGTGCTGGTGCCGCCGCTGGTGCTGGCGCTGCCGGCGACGCCCAGCTGTTCAACGAGTATGACAACGGCTACCACTTCCCGCCGCGCTACACGACAAAGGAGTCGTTTATGCACGGCCTGCGCGCCTTTGGCCACTACCTCATCACGCCCACCGGCTTTCTGATTGTGCTGTATGGTGCAAACATCATCGCCTGGGGTGGCATGCTCTTCCTGCTGCTGTGCAATGCCAGCAAGGCCATGTGCTATCCCACGTGCAACAACATCGACTCGCCGCGCCGCAAATGGATCGAGTGGGACTCGCAGGTCCTCACCGGCCTCTTCTGTGTCACCGCCTTTGGCCTCGCGCCGTGGCGCTTCCGCGACCTCTACTTGTACCTTCAGTTCAAGGTGCGCAAGAACCAGCGTGCCATGCGCCGGCTTGCCGGTGTCCACCGCGGCTGGATTCGCCTGCCGGGCTCTGAGCTGCTGCCCATCACCACTGGCCCCGGCAGCATCCCCGCAGACACGCCCGCCCACGCCATTCCCTTTCCCGAGACCAAGATCCCCGACGCGCCCCTCACCGGCCAGCGCGCACCGCCCACGCGGCCGTGGGCCATCGTGTTTGTGCTTTTTATGAACATCATGAACACGGTTCTGCAGGCTGTGCTGTGCGGCATCATGTGGGGTATGAACCGCTATGACCGTCCATCATGGTCGACGGGTCTGTTTGTGGCGCTGGGCTGTATTGCCGGTGCTCTGGGCGGCCTCGGCATGTTCTGGGAGGGCAAGCGCGTCAAGGGTATCGAGGGCGTGCCGCTGACGGACGAGGACCGGCAGAAGCTTGCGCACGACCGCGAGATGGGCATCTACCACTACAACAACCTGAGCGGCAAGAAGCCCAAGGAGAAGTCTGCCGCGCCCGACCTCGAGGCCGGCAAGTAGAACTAGACTAGACTTTTGATTCGCTTCTGGGCTTTTCGCTTTCTTGCTTCTTGTAATTACTTCTTGTTCTTGCTTCTTACTTCTTGCTTTCTTGTTCTTGCGTGCTGTTGTCCCGTCAGCTATTCACCGATACCACTTTTTCTCTTGGCTACATCTATGGCATCTCATCATTTGGAAACGGCTCTTTGGTTTACCACTTATACACTTTTATCATCTTATAATCTTTGTCTATTCATTTCATTCTGTTCTCTTGTTTACCTGTCTTGTTTTCCTGTCTTGTCTTTCGATTTTGCTCTTTCTTGATAGATATCCCGGGTTGCCCTGTGTCTGGAGGCTCCTTACTTTGAATAGAACCGTTCCGAGTGTTTAACTGTATGCCAGACATGATGTTAGAATACAAGTCATGTGAAATTAAAGTTGTGACCAGATGGAATATGCGGTCTCATGCATAGCGAACATGCTTATTATGTAATGTGCAGTATTAGTTAGTCCACTCCTTAGGTTTAGGGCGCAATGCCCACTGTAATGCTCTGTAAAAATCCACTGATAAGGCAGGTGCGGGATGGTCAACTGTCAAAATAGGCAAGTCCTCAGCATCCGGGGTAGATCGTAAGATAAGGTTGTGGCTGACAGCACTAGCCACAGCACTCTACGGCTGTTTCAGCGCGATAGCACAGCTGACCTGTGGTCCCCTCGCCCTTCGTACGCCTCTCTGCCCCATTCGTCATATCTGCCTGTTTCCGGCATTCCTCCACGCCTCGCCTCACCCTCTGCCTGCCTCTCGCTTCTCTGCTCTCTGCTTCCTCTCCCTCCCTTCCTATCGACCTTAGCTACAACTACAACAAAGCGACTACGAGGTGCACCAAGCATCTTTTATCCATCCCTTCTGGCCAAGGGACGCGCCCATTTGCTATCGCTCTTCATATCCCAATTCGGTGCTATTGAGCTCCGGCCTGTCCGCGTCGACGTCCCATCTCGTCTCTTTCGCTCTCTTCTCCCTTCATCCTCGCCGTCTTCCTCTGTTCCTTCTATCTTCAACATCGCTTGTCTACTGTTCTCTACGCTCCGACGCCCACCATGACGCAGCGCTATCTGATCCCCGTCCTCGTGGTGATGATGCTGACCACCGGCGTCTGCAACACGCTGTTGACAAAGTACCAGGACAACCAGTGCGTCCGCAACTGCGACGACCCTGATCCCAAGAAGCGCCGCTACTTTGAGCAGCCCGTGCTCCAGACTGCCCAGATGTTTGTCGGCGAGATGGGCTGCTGGGTTGTCGTCGGCCTCATCTCGCTCTACAACCGCTACCAGGCAAAGAAGAACGGCGTGTCCCCGACGGGCGCCGCTTACGAAGCTGTCGCCGCCGACGATGACGAAAACGACGACGGCCTCGCCACCGACGGCGCCTCCATCCACTCGCGCACCGCGCTCAACGGCAGCGACGGCCCCGGCAAGCTGGTCGTCGTGACCGACGCGAACTCGGTGCTGCGCGGCTTTGGCATCCTGCTGCTGGCCCTGCCCTCCATCTGCGACATCCTGGGCACGACGCTCATGAACGCCGGCCTGCTGCTCGTCGCCGCCTCCATCTACCAGATGACGCGCGGCGCGCTCGTGCTCTTCGTCGGCCTCTTCAGCGTGCTCTTCCTGCACCGCCACCTCTACCTCTTCCAGTGGGTGTCGCTCGGCGGCGTCATGCTCGGCGTTGCCATTGTCGGCCTTGCCGGTGCCATCTCGCCCGACGCCACCACCAACGCGAGCGAGGTCGTGTCGTCGGCCGTTGCCGACCTCGGCACCGAGGCCGCGCGCGTCATCATCGGCGTGCTGCTGATTGCCGGCGCCCAGATCTTCACGGCGACGCAGTTTGTCCTCGAGGAGTGGATCCTGGAACGGTCAACGATTGAGCCGCTGCGCGTCGTCGGCTGGGAGGGCCTGTTTGGTTTCCTCGTGACGGTCTCGGGCATGATTGTGATGCACCTCACGATCGGGCGCACCGAGGCCGGCGCGCTGGGCTACTTTGACATCGTCGAGGGCTGGCGCCAGATGACGGCGGACCCGCGCATCCTGATCTCGAGCCTGCTCATCATGGTGAGCATCGGCGGCTTCAACTTCTTTGGCCTGTCGGTGACGCGCACGGTGAGTGCAACGTCGCGGTCGACCATCGACACGTGCCGCACGCTCTTCATCTGGCTCGTGTCGCTGAGCCTGGGCTGGGAGTCGTTCAAGTGGCTGCAGGTGCTGGGCTTCGGCCTGCTCGTCTACTTTACGTTCCTGTTCAACGGCCTCGTGAAGCCGCCCTTTAAGCTTCTCGACCCGCCCCGCGTGGAAGAGCTTCTGCCCGAGGAGCCCATCGAGCACCACTAAGCTTCTGAACGTGCCAACGTCGTTCAAGCTCGTCATCTGATGGGCATTGTGCCCTAGTGCAGACCATCTTAGCATCTCTATGCTTGTGTTTTTATAGTCTTCCACTCTCGTGCATGCTTTGTGTTTATAGCTATGGCGTTGTTTGTTGTGCTTTATTTGCTTTATACCTTTCCTTTATGGATATTTTTATTCCGCTTTCTGCTTTCCGCTTCCGATCTTTCTCTTGGCTAGTTACTATCTAGGCACGCATACCATTGAGGCGTTACCGGCTTTTGAATGAACACCTTCTCTGCGCTTCCTCTGCACTTCTGTAACATATATGCAACCATGTTTATCGTCTACCTGTCATTCCCATTTTACTTCTTTATTGCGGCATAAATATACAAGTTGTTAGATACACATGCTATCAGGTGCTTTTGGAGATGGCAGACGCGAGGGCACCACTCCTATGATGTCCAAAGTCTATATGTTGTACACGTCTAGTGGAATGCCCACTTGCGCTCCACGGCCTTGCTGTAGCCGCCCGTGCCCGTCACCGGCAGGTCGCGCTTCTCCAGCTCCTCGACAATCACCTTCCACCGGCCCACCATCTTGTGACGGTCGACCGGGGTCACGCGGCGGCCGTACACAGCCACGTTGGGCAGGCCCGCCAGCTCGCCATCCTTGGCAAGCTCCTCGGCCAGCTTCTTAGCCTTGGGCGGCCGCACCAGCACGGCCAGCAGACCGGCAACATCGTCAGCCAGCGCCAGCTGGGCATCCGGCATCATGTGGCCAGTCAACTGGAAGATACGCTTGATGACCTAATTCATTAGTATGCATGCTAGGCTATATGGTAAGAGTCACAAGAGTCACAAGAGGAACATACGGTAAACTTAAAGAGGGGGTCGGCGAGGGAGATGCTCTTCCAGGAAGGATCCCAGGATGCCAGCAGGCTCTGGGCCTCGTCGCCCGTCAGAGTGGCAGCGCTGTCCGGGCCCGAGAGCGTCTCGGTCACGCGCAGGCTCTCGACGACAGCCGCCGCCTCGCCGCGCAGGCCGGCGACGCTGCCGTCGGCGGCAACATCGACCTCGAGCGCCAGCACGCTGCTCTGCTCCGCGGCTCCGCCGCGGCTCCATGCCTGTGCCAGGCCCTCGCTGGCCAGCTGCTGGACGGCAACGGTCTCGAGCACGGCACGGCGCGCCAGCACCTGCAGGACAGCCGCGTCGGTCACGGGGCGGCGAGGCGCAAAGCCGCGCAGCTCAACAGCATTGTCCCAATGGGCGTCGTTCTCCCACCAGCCGTCGATGCCGCCGACGGTCTCGAGACCGTCGGCCGAGGCGGCAGGCTGGTAGTTGGAGTCGGCAATCTCGGTTGGGCGCGGGGCCGTCTCGGTCTCGCCAGGAACGACCAGGACAGGCTCGTTCTGGGCTGCTGCTGCTGCGGACAGGTACACAGCATCCTGCTGCTCGGCCTCGACGGCGGCATCGAACTCGGCCTCGGTGATATCGACCGTGTCCTCAGCCTTGTTCGCCGTCTCGCTGTCGGTCTTGTTCGCGGTGGTTTCGGTGGTCAAGAACCGGCGGGCAAGGCCCGACGGCGGTGATGGGCAGTAGAGTTGTGATGTGGCAGCAATGTGTCGTGGTGTGTGTGTCGAGGCGTGTGCTGTTGGGGAGGTGGATGTGCGAGAGTGAGAGTGAAAGGTGCGGCACGCGGGCGAGGATGCCGAGCGCGCGACGGCAAACTCGACCGGGCCGGCGACGGCAACGGCCTGGGCCACCGGCTTTGGTAACCGTGCTATTCTTCTCATTGTTGCGGGTGGTGCTGTCGGCGGTGCTCGTAATGCTGTCGGCAACAGTATCAAGTTGTCCAGATTGTCCCAGATATCGTCAGAGTGTATATCGAGCTCTATTTTCCCAATGGCCCGAATTTTTTTGCTGTAGTGGGAATCACAGGCTCTGATTGGTGTAGACGGGCTCAAAGCACATCCACCTTGCGCAGGTGGCCACGCCACAGTGTGGCTTCGCTGTTACACACACAGTGGGCCAGCCCCGTATTAGTCGCACTGCTCTGGAAGCTGCGTAGAGAGACGCTTGTCACCAGCTAACCACCCTGCCTCACTGACAAGACAACCTGCCAGCATCGTGAAGCCGACCAGCCCAGCCGACGTCCTTGTGTCTCGCTTTACGTTTCCCTGGGACACCACAAACACTTGCGTACGCCTCTTTGCCCTTCTGCCCTTTACCGACCACTATCCGTCGCTACCACAGCCGTCGCCATGGCACGAATATCCTTGGTCCTGCTCTTCGCGCTGCTCGTGTCCCTCGCCGACGCTTTCTGTAGGTTTTCTCCGTCTCTCCGGATGCTCATGCCGCAGAGCCGGTCGCTAACAACACACAGCCGCCTCGACGTTTTGCAAATGCACCTGCTTTACCAACAGCACCATCATCCCTCTCGGGCCGCAGAAGCACGCCGACCGCTCGCTCGCTAGCTTTGCCAATGTTTCCGATGCCGCCGATAGCTCCCTAGACAGCTCTCTCGACAGCTCTCTCGAATCACGCTCGCTGTCGCTCGACGCGAGAGCCGCATCGTCCTCGTGCTCACAGTGCAACCGCGCGTTCTGCCTCGACTACAACCTCCCGATCTGCAAGAACGCCGAGGAAAAGGACGTCCTCACGATGTGCTTCCAGCGCGACAGCCGCAAAGACCAGATTATTGTGTGGTTCTTCATCCTCGGCACGAGCGGGCTGCTCGGCTGGACGGCGGTGCAGAAGATCCTGGCAGTGCGCGCTGCCCGCGCCGCCGCGCGCGAGCCTCTGCTCAGCCACAGCCGCGGGCAGGGACAGGGCCACGGCCACGGCCAACAGGGTCCCAGTCTAGTACAGAGAGCGGCGTCGTCTGTCGGCCTCGGCGGCGGCAGTGGGCGCAGTCCGCTGGCATCACCGGGACCGGCCGATACGGGCCCGCGAGGACAGTATGCGCCATTGGGAGGAAGCGGCGACTAGGATGACGTAGTTCGCGCTTGGAGCAAGTGCTGTCGCACCCACGGAAAGGCGACTCATTTGTATCTATCTGATTGTAAAGCATTCAGGCTTCTGGTTTCATGGCGTTTTGCTATTGCGTTGGCATCATTTTGTTATTATATCGTACCCGTACAATCCATCACGTTTATTCTGAGAATAGACAGAAACTCCGACGCATCACGTTTACAATGTGGCAACGGCAATGTAGTTTTTAAACAGTAAATTTTGACATGCCGAGAAAATATGCAGTGTGTATCGTTTTTCTTCTCTCCCAAGGCTCAAGGTTCTCCTTGATTTTGATCCCAATTTTGTAAAACTGAAAAAGTAAAATCATCCCATAAATGACAAAAGAAAAGGCAACATGAAAGCAAGTGATAGATAATGATTTTTGTGGCAATTGAGAAAGACTACTCCTCCTCCAGAAGAGTCGTCTTGGGCGTCGAGACACCCTCGGCCGAGCCGGAGTGGAAGGCTCTCCGGTCGCGCACGGCCGAGGCCAGGTTCTGCAGGACGTCGACGGTGGACGCCCAGTCGATGCAGGCGTCAGTGATGCTGACGCCCTTCTTGAGGGCAGCGGGGCCCTCGGCGGGGACCTTCTGGTTGCCCTCGCCGATGTTGGACTCGATCATGACACCGATGATGGCCTTGTCGCCGGCGCGCAGCTGGTCGGCGATGCAGGCGGCGACCTTGGGCTGGTTGCGGTGGTCCTTGCTGGAGTTGCCGTGCGAGCAGTCGACCATGATGGCCATCTTCTGGCCCTTCTTGGTCAGCACGGCCTTGGCGTCCTCGATGTGCTCCTTGCTGTAGTTGGGGCCCTTGGTGCCGCCGCGCAGGATGACGAAGCCGTGCTCGTTGCCCGACGTGCGCGTGATGGCGGCCAGGCCCTGCTTGGTGACGCCCATAAAGTGGTGGCGCGCGGCAGCGGCGCCGATGGCGTCGATGGCGACGCCGAGGTTGCCGTCGGTGCCGTTCTTGAAGCCGACGGGGAACGAGAGACCGGAAGCAAGCTCACGGTGCAGCTGGCTCTCGGTGGTGCGGGCACCGATGGCACCAACGCTAATAAAATCGGCGAGGAACTGCGGCGAGATGGTATCGAGCATCTCGGTGGCGATGGGCATGCCGCCGCTGGTCAGGTCGCAGAAGAGCTGGCGCGAGACGCGCAGGCCCTTGTTGATCTTGAAGGTCGAGTCGATGTCCGGGTCGTTGATCAGGCCCTTCCAGCCGACGGTGGTGCGGGGCTTCTCGAGGTAGGCGCGCATGACGATGGCGAGGTCGTCCTCGAGGGTCTTGGCGAGCTCGACGAGGCGGTCGCGGTACTCGAGGGCGGTGGCGGGGTCGTGGATGGAGCAGGGGCCGACGATGACGAGCAGGCGGTCGCTGCGGCCCATGATGATGTTGACGGCATCCTTGCGGCCCTTGACGACGGTCTCGACGGCGGCCTCGGTGATGGGGACCTCGGAGATGAGCAGGTCTGGGGGGATGAGGGGGTCCTGGCCGAGAACTGGGCAGTCAGTATGCGTCGAGAGGAAGAGTCAGGAGTAGTCGTCAACGCTTACCTCTCAAGTTGTCGACGACGAGGGGAGCGGCGTCACGTCCGGGCATTTTGGCGGCAGCAAGGGCGATCGAGTGTGGGATGTGTCCGAAAGAAGGCGAGGGTGTGGTAGAGAAGAGACGAGCGGTTCGACGACAGAACGATGAACGGCGAAGACGGTATGCAGTGTGTATGGAGGAAGAAGCTACAAGACGAGTGGCAGGCGTGCGGTATAAAAAGAAGCGATGCCAGCTTGGGTCGGAGATATCAGACTATGGAGACTATAGGGATAGAGGATAGAGGGTAGAGAATAGAGAATATAAAAGAATAGAGGAAAAGAGGGACAGAGGAGCCAGGTGGAGGCGAGAGCGGACGAGTGAGAGTTGAGAGAGTAAGAAGTCAAGAAAGAAAAGAAAAAAGACTAATAAAAAGTGCCAATAAAAAAGAAAAAAGAAAATGAAAGACTAACGAACTACAAAAAGAGAAGCGTAGTGGAGAAGACGAAAGGCGTGGACAAGGGGAGAAGAGCAGAGGCAGAGGGCGAGGATACGGGCTGGTATGAGTCAGAAGACGCAGAATATTCCAATATGAGCAGAGACGATGGCAGAGGAAGACCAGGAGCGCACGGGGACGGGGCAGAACGGGCAGAACGGGCAGGACTGAGGGCGGTAGGGTCGGCAAGAGAGGCGCGAGTTGTGATTCTTGTGTTATATATATCGAGTATGTACGAGTAGTCGCTTGGGCAGGTATCTTGCAAAGTCGAGACACGAGGCAGAAGACGAGTTGTTGACTACGAACGACGGGATGAGGTGAAGACGACGACCACGCAGGCCTGCCATTGGAGGTATTTCACCAAACAGAGGCGGGCGACTATCTTATAATGGCAACACACCCGTCTAAATATCTGAATATCTGAATATCTGAATATCTGAATATCTGAATATCTGAATATCTGAAGAGAAACGGCTTTCACGACGCCGTCTTTTTCGACCTGGCATCGACAACGACACCCAGACAGCACGCCCTGTGGAAGGCCCGAAAACGGCTCGTTTCTCTATTTCGGATCCTCTTTTTTCTGTCTAGATTCAGGGCTGCTTTATTTGTGTCTCTTGTGCTTGATCTCTGTGTCTTTTTTTCCTTTTTCTTTTTCTTTCTATTTTTTCTACGTTTCTGCCAAAAAGAGTTTTATAGTGTTGGTTCTCAATGCATTAATCAACCAGTCACCCCTCCGACTGGCTCGCGCAGCGCGGGGTGTCGCTCACCGCCTTTGGCTAGCAGCTGCTAGAGAATGGTAGCGCCGGCTCCGGCCTACGAAGACTGGAGACGCACGCAAGAAATGACCCATGTGGCCCATTGACGCCCATTGACGCCCATTGACGAATCCCGCAGCGAGGAAATCGAAGCAACGTCCGGGTGCGTGATCGGCCTCCTGCGCGACAGTGCGATGGCCATTGTCACATGCGCACAGTGCGTTTCCAGCCAACGCCAGCGCTCGAGATGGCCACGACTCTCGATTCGACACGATTATACGAGCGAGCCGAAGCAGATGTGGAAATGGAATACCCTATACTTAATATTCAATTTTCAATTTTAAACAATAAATACAAATGCGATATATGCATAGACACGCAGAGAAAAACACTACAACGTCTGCGCATCGTCAGGCCATTGGCCATTGATCATGCCACATATGGATTACCGCGTGCGGGAGCCACAGACGTTTACGGGAATCAGACCGATGTAATATAAAAGTTGTGTGCCAGTTGCTAGTGAGGCACAGATGGGTGTGTAATGAAAGATGCCGTGCCTGTTCAACGCCGGGTGGCAGGCGGGTGGCAGGCGAGACGTCGCCGGCTTCCGATGACAGGAAAGGAGAGGACAGATTAGTAGGCAGGAGAGGGACACATTGGACCCAAAGGAGGAAGAGGAGACGAGAGGACGAGACGAGACGAGACGAGAAGAGGAGAAGAGAAGTGGGAGAGAGTGGGGGTCAAGCTGAGAAAGTCTGTCCTGATAGCGCCAGATCCAAGTGTGGTGTGCTACGGCGTATGCATCTGTAGGATGTGGTCTGTAGGATGCGGTCCGCCAGCTTGTGTGCGCCTCTGACATGACCATTGCGATGCCACAAAAGGACCACATTGCGTCCATGCAACACGTGTGCCGCGCACTGATGGTTGTTGACTGTTTACATTGACAGAGCATACCGTTGTTTTGATTACTCGCAGGAGAGATGCACTGCCGGCAGCCTGGCAGCTTCCTCTAAAAGACACTCGTGCTCTGTGCCCGTGTTCTGTGCCCTCTCGTCTTCTATGTCTCTGTTTATCCCATCCTTCTCGACCCCATTTCTCCTTTTCCCTCCCTCTCCCCTCTCCCCGCCCGTCTAACGCAGTCCTGAAACGAGTGCCGCAGAAGCGCGTCAGCAACCGGTCTCGCACGGAGGCACGAGGCAAAGATACCGACAGGTCAACAGAGGCTGACTACCAAGAAATAAGAAACACGCTCGTAACTCTGGAATGCATTCAGCGGGGAGCAGAGACCACCAGACCACCCAAGAACCGTGTCAGCGTCGCCGTCTGCATCAACAGGGATCCATGATGCACCCGGAAACGTGGAAAGCGGTGGGGCTCGCGTCGGCGTCTACCACAGTCTTCCCAGAAATACCCTGATCGATAGGCAGTCGAGGCAGCGAGAGCCTCTTGCTTGTTCTGACGTCGGCTCGCTCTTCTCCTGTCTGTCAGGCTATTCTGATGTAGTTGCTATCCGGCTCTCTCATGCTTTCTCAGCAGTCATTTATCAATTTATCGCCATTCTCAATATCCTGTTTATCGTCCGTCGCGTCTCGATTTCCATCTCTGGCCTGGCCCATGCCGTGAATGCTACCTTGTCGACTCTGGTATCGCTCCGTAGACGTGATCATAGCAACACTTCTGCGTCGTCTGCTCTTGTCGTTCTGGTCGCCTTCGCCGCGTCTCGTCTCGCGCCTTTGTTGACATCGCCATCTTGTCTCATATCTCATCTTCTCTCCACCATCGGTGACGCAGCTTCGTATTCTACCCTGTCTCCCTGTCTCACCCAGCTGGCTCTTCCTTTTTCCTCTTACCTCTTTCTCTTGCCTCGTGTCTTGCTCAGCTGTTCTCGTTGATTCTAATCACATGACATTGCAGCACTGTCGAACTGTCTCGTCCCTGCTCTTCTCTTCATCTTTGATCCTCATCCCCCGACATTCTCAAGCCTTCTTTTGACCTTTTCGACCTTTTCGACATTTTCGACCTTTTTGAACATCTACTCTCTTCTGACTTCTTCTGACTTATTCTTGCCGTTCCATTCGGGCCATCCTCATTATCCCGCCCGTCTTGCATGTCCATTCATCTATTCACGATTGGCCGCCGTGTCTCGTATTTACTCGCCCTCTGTCCTCTTGCCTTTCTGCCTATACCCCGACACCCCTCTTCGGCCTGCGTCTCTAATCCTACTCTCTCCTCCGCAAATACGGCATCTCACACACCTTTCTGTCCTCTGCTCACCTTCTCCGCTCCTTCCTCTTTCTCTCTCTCTCTCTTCCTGCAGCGCTCCTGCCTCGACGACTTCTTCTCTCTTGATCGCTCCTTCTACTTTTGTTCCCTCTTTCTGCCTCCCGTACTCTTCGCTCTCGTACTCTCGCTCCCACCTTCCGTTTGTGCATCCATCCGATTTATCGCCATCCCTCATAATTGCCATTTTCTTCGGCTTCACTTTCTTCTCTCTCTTCCTCTCTTCTTCTCTCAATCTCTCAGTCTTCTTCTCATTCTCCTTCTCATTCTTCCCTCCCTCCACCCTCTCCATCCAGTTGATCGGCCTTTTTCTTTCCACTATCGTTTCGTCTTTACGTCTTCTCACGTCACTACGTCTTTATTCTTAAACACTGGTATCCATTCTGTCGGCAAACACCCCACCTCCAGCTGCTCCAGCTGCTCCAGCCTGCTTCATACTCCGTACTCCGTACGCCCAGCAGGCTCGCTAGTCGCTAGCTCTGCCACTCTCAGCTCTTGGGTCCTCTCGGTCAGCGTCAGCCATCCGCTGTGGTCATCCTGCAAGTGACCACCAGCGACACCCCCGCCAACCAGAAAACAAGCTCGGGTCCTCGCCCGTCTCCCACTTTTTAATATCTGACTATTCCTCATTCCTCGTTCCTCTCCTCTTCAACCTCCCATCATCCATCCTCTCTCGCGCCTTCTGCTTATCCTCCATCTGCCTTGTCTTGCTTTTGTTTCTCATCCTGTCCCCATCTCCCTCGTTGTCTCTTCCAACTCTTTTCATTCTTTGTTTCCCTTTTGCCTTGTCCCCCATCTTCGTTCCCCGTCCTAATCCCTTTCGTTCTCATTCACTCTCGTCCACGGCTCCATCTCTCATCTCGTCTCTCGTCTACAACCACTCAGCAAGCATACCCGCCGGCTTGTTCCTCTTCACGCATTCTTTCTCACACCCTCTCATGGCGTCGTCTCCTTCCCACTTCAACATGTTCCAACCACCACAAGATGACCCAAATACCGACTTTGAGTTCCATCGTGGCCCATTGAAGCGGTTCCACGAAGACGAGGCCGCACCACTTGGCTTTACCGAGCACAGAAATGTAAGCCTTAGCCACTACCACTACCACCGTTGCCCCAAATCCCTCCTTTCTCATCACCATCATCGTCACTTCGAGACCCACTCTGTGGTGGTAGCAACCTCTGGGAAAATGACCATTACTGGCACGCCGCCCATGTGAAACGGCAATATATCATCAAGACTTGTGAATAGCATTACTAACAGCCAAGAAACGGCTGCAAACGCTCCCGCTTCGCACATCACCAACGTCCCAGAAGTGGTCCACGCCTGCTGAGGATGGCCACCGGCAACAGGAACCGACCATCACGCCGCCGGGCTCCTTCTCCGAAGACCCGGCAACCGTTCGCCTGCAGCAGGAACAACAGGCAGCGCACATGCTCCAGCACCAAAGACAGGAACTCTTGTTTCAGCAGCAGCAACATCAGCAGCAGTATGGCATCACGCCGACCGTTGTCGAGTCGGGCGACATGGACATGGATATGGCTACAGACAGTGATTACCCGACCCACACAGGTCACCAACTAGGTGCCGGCCATCACCTCGCACCCGGTCCCCAGCAACCGGACCAGGACTCTGTAGTCGCCGGCCGGGTGCCGACTCCGATCCAGCCCAATTTCGCAGCCCAGGTCCGCGGCAACAACTGGGGCGGTGCTGCCGGCAACGTCATGCAGAGCAACAACGAAGTACACAGCATGCAGGAGATGGCAGCAAGAAGAGACGCCGATATCCACGGCAGCGACCGGACCGTGCCGCGCTCACTGGACCACCCGGCTACCACCATCGGCAACTGGTCCATGGTCCACAACCGCTCTCTCCCATCACCTATCAGCGAAAGCGGGGGTGAGGAGGCGAGTGCGAACCGGGACATGGGCATGACAGACGGCGAGCATGAACTGGACCACGACCACGATGAGTTCCTCGACCACGACCACAGCCATCTTGACGCTACGACTCCAACCCGCGCATCGTCGGCGATGCACATGCACTCGTCTCCGGGTGATCCGACGTCGGAAGATGCTGCGTTTTCATCTCCGGTCCGCGGAAGCGGCTGTATGGACGACGGCGACATGGGGACATCGCCATCACCCCGAAAGGGCCACACGCGGAGCCGCCACACTATCGTCCAGTGGACGGCCCAGCCTGGAATGAAGAAGTCGTTCAGCATTGGGTACCGATCGGACTGTGAAAAGTGCCGCAATCGCGTGCCCGGCCACTTCAACCACATCATTGTGACTTAGAAAGGCAAAGTGGGCGACCAGGATAAGCCGGGCAGATGGACCAGGTCTGGGAAACTCGGCAGGTCGAGGCCAAAGTGCATAGACGGCGAGCCAGAGTCTAGCGGCCCCGGCGTCATCGTTGGCAGTGCCGAGTGGAAACAGCCAGCCAATGCGCCTCTTCGCAAGGCCTACGAAGCGCACCGCCTGCAAATTCTTCGCAAGCGGTCGCGGATGCGCCAAATCCAGCAAGAGTTTGACATGGCCGCCGCCCGGAACCTGCAAGCTGGGGACGCCGTGCCGATCATTGCGTCGCACACTGCCCCAGCAGACTCGGCAAAGACTGCCAAGTTCCCGGCCGCCCAGCTGGACCTCGAAAATGGTACTCTCAGCCCTTCACGGTCGCCACTGCCCTCGGTCTCATCGCCCACAGACATGCTGATCTCGCCTCAACAGCACCTTTCATCGACAACGCCCACCTACGGCTCCGATACACGCAAAGTGTTGTCTAACCACAGACTGCATTATTTGCTTTAGCCACACACACCCGCACTTCTTAATCCCTTTTCTTTATTCATTATCGTTTCAGGGCCTACTAGGTACTATCTTTTCTATGCGTCAACACTACCGCGCACCGCCATCCAGCACCACACCACGGCGTCTATATTCTATATTGTCTTCCGCCTTGGCCACACTCTCTTTACGACTTATTTTTGCATTGTTCCACTATCATGACTTTGGCTTTATTCAATTTTCGGTTTTGATTTTCCTTTTCCTCGAGTCTTCAGCATGGCGATCACTGGTGTTCTGTTTTCCTTTTATTCTTGCGTTCCCTCTCCGGGCAAAACAGGGGAGTAGTAATGGTCTTCTCCCACCTCACATTCCTTTTTATACCTTATAGGTCGACGGCACCTATCGTTTTTCTTATCAGAGCGTTTCTTTTATTGTTCTTTTATTCTTTGCTACTCTTTTTTTTCGGTCTCAGCCGCTGTATCTGCTTCGCTGTTTATATCACCATCCATTCCTTTTCGAGTTGTGTATCTATTATTTCTTTGTATCATTTCTGTCTCTGCAGGCATTGCTCACGAGCAGACGACAAACAACAGAACTCCTCTACTAGACACCAGGCTGTCGATTTTTTTTCTTATAGTTGAGCGGTGCTAAAGTGGACATTGTCTTTTTTATATATCTCTCTCTTCCATACTCCTTGTGCGCCGTCAATGCAATAAGTGCAAATGATACAAATAAAAGCAAAAGATGTCCTCGTAATGTACAAGCTTTTTCTATATACACCTCGTCTGCCTTTCAGAGCAGAGTCACGTTCGGATCGGAGCCACATTCAAAGTCTACCAAAACTTCCACCAGCTCTTGCCGCCGGCCGGTGCGACACCCTGCCGGCTCTGGCCCTCCAGCCCGATCCGGTCCAGTGGGCCGCCGCCGCGCTGGTTCGCCCGCTCGCGCTCCAGCGCAGACAGCGCCTTGTCCTCCACGGCGCGCACCAGGTCACTCTGGCGCAGGCCCTGGCTGTCGTCCTCTTCGCACAGGCTCTCGTAGCCCAGGCGCTGCTGCGACGAGCCGGGCGTGCTGCCCTCTTCAGACGTCGCCAGTTTGCGGCCGAACCAGCCAGTGGCCGCCGGGGCCGCCGGGGCCACCGGAGCTGCCGCAGCTGCAGAGACTGCCGCAGCCGCAGCCTCGCTCTCGGCAGGCTTCGGCGCACCCAGCAGGCTGGGCACCTTGAAGAACTCGCTGCTCTCCTGGCCGTCCTTCTGGGCCCGGCGCGACGCCTCCACGAGCGCCGTCTGCGCAGGCGATGCATCGCCGCGCATAAACGCGAGCCGCGCCGCTTCCAGACTGTCGACGTCCATCTGCTTCTGTGCCTCCAAGAACTCGGCCTTGCGCTGCTTGTTGTACCGCATCATGTCGACTGCCGTGTACGCAGTCAAGACGCCGGCAATCGCTATTCTGTTAGAGGCTGTCTATTATTATTCTTAGAAGAGAAAAGAAAGGAACCTACCCGTAAACGAGATGAGACCAATGATGGTGAAGCGATGGGCCGAGTCGAACAGCCGGCGGCTGCCGGAAATGACACGGTCGAGCTGCGACACTTTGGCATTCTTGGCGGCGTGGTGGGCGGCACGGAGACGGGCGACTTTCTGTTCGGGGGTCTCACCGACGAGGCCATCCGACGGGCCGCTGGCACCCGCGGGACCTCTCGGTGGGAGACCGCCGCCGGGCGGGCCGCCGCCCGGCCGCCGTGGTGGTGGGCCGGGTCTGGCAGGGGTCTGGAAGCGCGACGGGGGGGCGGCGTTTGCGGGGTTGGAGGAGTACGAGGCGGACGACGAGGACATAGCGGCGTGCGGTATCGTCGAGGTGAAGCGCGTGGCGTCGCGGACGCTGCGCGGTGGGATGGCCATTGGAGGTGCTGTGGGTGGTGTTCGAGCAGTGCCGGACGTGGAGGCGAAAGGCGAAGCAGGGGTCGGCGGTGGGCCAGTTGTTATAAAAACAGTCGATTGAGTTTTTTGGGAGGGGGGGGGTTCGTCGAGGCGGTCGAGCGGTCGGATGGCGAGGTCGTGAGTTCGTGAGGTCGCAAAGTATCAGGAGATCAATCGCTCTATCGGTGGGCGGCACAACTTTTTTTTTGCACTGTAAGGCTCCCCTCTCTGGCTGGGCTCAGCAGCTCGCCAACTCGTCGCTGGGCGGAGTAAAAGCTTGAGCAGCTGGGTGGGGTGACTTTGATGTGTTAGTCAGAATCTCACTGAGAGCCTGCTTGAATTTAAGTGTTCTTATTGGCTGGATTGGTAAGTGCCGGTCCGCCGGCAGCTGGCACGACACTCAACGTCATCTCTTCTTTTGTTTTTGTTTCTTGATTTTATTTCTGAAGTGTCAAGTGTTTTATTCTGTCAGCCGTGTTGTTTTCATGTGAACTCATAATTCCTTGATTTACACTCATTTCTTAGCTAGCACAAACAGAAATAACCAAGATAATATTATACAGAAATACGGTTTTTATTTAATTTCCTTTTTCTTCTTCTTTTTTTATTCTAGATTTCCAATTTACTTTCTATTATTATTCTACTATTTAGTATCCTTGTTTAGCGAAAATTTACAAACACAAGGCATTAGGTATATGACGAACAACATTGTATCAACAATCAAACAGAATATATCCATAATGCCTAAAGACCAGTCTAAGAAACAAGAATAGCAAGGAATCATACAAGTACCGAGAGAACCAAACATCTGGCTCTGCCGCCCCCTCCATCTAGTATTTCTTGACAAGCTTCAACTGCTCGTGCGTCTCTCTTGTCTGGATCATGGTCGGGTGGCTCTTGTCGGTAGTCGTGCCAAAGCCGTCCCGCGCCATGGCATTACTCTCAATGCTGAGATCGATTTTACATCCGAGCAGGTAGCAGTGGGACAGCTCAATCATAGCTGCCAGATGGTCCGGATGGAAACTTTCACGGTTCGGCTCCATCTCTTCTTGGCACTGGCTGACTTGCTTGGAAAACTTCATGCTTCGAGGTAGTCGCCCCGCCCACGGAGCACACATGCAAGGGTCTGACGACCGAGCAGGATATGGATGTGCTTGGACGGAAGGATTGTGTACACAATGTCCAGGCTATTGCGTAGTATTTGTTTGGCCTCGGCAAAGCCGCCCACTGCCGTCCTTGTAATGGCTTAGCTGACCATGACAAGCAGGGTAAGCGGGTGTTTCTTGCCGAGCGTCTTCTGCAACACCCTTTCCATCATGGGGTAGGATGGCCGCTCGACACATATTCTCGGTGGTCAAGAGAACGCGCTCGTGAATCATGCCGTACTCTTTTTCCCGGCTTAGCGTTCCGACCACCCGCTTGTGAAGGAAGTATGCCCGGATGCGATACTCTGGTTTTCAAAAATTCATGACAATCGAGTCCAGCGGATCGACAACTTCGAGCTTGTCCACCGCGTCTTTGTAGAGTGTTTTTTCTAGCCTCTTGACTGTCTTCGCCTGTGTCTTGTAGGCATCTTTGAAGAAGACAAATAGCCAGATCGTGAGTTCAAGTTTGCCCATGACGCGGCAAGTGTCTTCGTGATGCTTTCCCAGAGATTTCTCGCATCGTGCCAGGAGATCTTCTAGTAGAGCTCGCGCCTTTGGGGCCTGGCCAAGAGCAAAGTAAATGCCAGACAGAGACTGGTCGACACGTCGTGCTTCTCTAGACTCCCTGCCCCTGTATCTATATAGGCCCTCCTGAACAGTAGGCAGTCTTTCGCATGACTTGTCGAGTAAGCCGCTCTTTGCTAGATGGCACAAAACTCTGCCTGCATGCGGATTCTGTCAATGTTCGGCGTCTCAGCCAGGTTATAGATGTGGTCAAAGATAGCAGCCCCGCGACGCTGCCTCCTCTCTCTTTCGTCGAGGATTCGCATAGCTGCTATTAATGCCTTGTTCTTAGTGACGTCTTCGACATGAGGATGAAGGCTGATAGTCTATGTCTGGACCGGGCTGATCTTTGATCTGCTTGCAAGTGATTTGGAAGTCGTTAATGTACCCTGCAAAGATACGTAACTACAATAGCGAGTGCCAAGTAGCCAAGTTGCTGTATGCTCTGCCATGGCCTAGGTCGATCAACGACATTTTCAGCTTTCAGTCTGTGCTTGCGTCTACCAAGTGCACGCCCCAGACCTTGTATCTAATGTCATAGGCGAATTTGCAGCAAAACTGGGCCTTCCCTGAGTCACCGAGGCCGTGGATGACGACAAACACGCGCTGCCTGCTGGAAGGAGTGTAGCGAGCCGAGGGCAGGAGATTCCTTTCCAAATAAAAAAGGAGTAGCTTGCGGCCCGTGTGGTTTTGGCTGACGGCCTGTGGAATGTCGATCAACGGTGCTCTCGACTCCCTTTTCATTGTTGCAAGACCGAGCTCGAGGGAGTTGTGCACTGCTGAGAGAGAACCAAGGAAGTCCTTCCCCCCCTGGTTTTGACCCCGTGCGTGCTCCAACTGCAACCGCTCCTGGTGTAAGGCGTCTAGATCTTCTGAGAACGGCTGGCTAAATTGGCTGATCAAAATACCAACGCTCTCAAAATTAGCAGCCATCCGTTCACCAGCGCTCGCAGCGTAGAAGTTATTATATCAGCGAGAGTCCCATAACGGCGAGAATGACGAGATACGAGACGGGAAAACGGACTGGTTGACCCAGCAATTTCTGATAAAATCGTTGCTTCCATTGAGGAACAAATCTTACGACTCGCATGTGCTCGTATTCTGCTTCTTGGAGGACGTTATTGTCTTCGTTAAGCATCAGTAGACCCATTCTTTACGATATAAGGTTATACTAGTGATACATGATTGGCCGGATTGCTGGTGACGGGTAAAGTGGATCGAGAATGATGTACTATGATTGGTGGAGGAGGGGCTCGGAATACAGAGTATGCAAATACAATGTGTTGTAGCAGCACGGCGGTGCAGATAGAAAACGGGGAAAATCGCATGCGGGAGGAGATGCATAATGTGATGTACGCTCAGAGATACTTCGGTTGTGAGCGGTTTGGTATCGTAGGGGTAAATACAGAGACCTCAGAGCGAGAGCAGATGCCTGAGAGTATGGCAGTGAAGCGAAGAAAGTAGGAGTGAAGACTGCAATAACAAAGTGGATGGGGGGAGTCATAGGAAGAGGATTGCTTATTTTGTGTTGTAGTCCGTAGTATTGATATGTCGGATTTGATTTGACTAGTGTGTTGATATAAAGGGGCTACTACGGCTGATAGAGGAGTAGAAACAAATGGTGCCAAAGGCGAGATGGGGCATCTTTCCACCAGCAGTGTTCTTATGTGGTATGCAAGGCGAAAACCTACGGCACAGAACGGAAATAGTCTTGAGATAAGCACCGGTCGTAGATCCTCAAGTACAGGA
Source organism: Ophiostoma perfectum (assembly GCA_029298845.1). Classification (NCBI taxonomy): domain Eukaryota; kingdom Fungi; phylum Ascomycota; class Sordariomycetes; order Ophiostomatales; family Ophiostomataceae; genus Ophiostoma; species Ophiostoma perfectum. The sequence continues at coordinate 65,600 of JANSLV010000021.1, forward strand.
TCAGCGTCACCGAGGCCAACGCCGTTTCGTTCACGCAGATGCTTCTTGGTGTCCGTGGCATCGGCACAATTGACCCAGCCAACGAGCTTTGACTAGATCAAGCTATGTGTCGAGAACTTGGTGTCTCGATTCTCTTGTCCAATGCAAACGCATCCGGCAAAAAAAGTAAGCCAGTTGACCTGCAGCCGTTTTTCTTTGGACTCACATTTGAGATGACCCTTTCCCTCCTGTTTGGCGAGGCCGTGTTGAGCAGCATGGGCTTGAGCTTGGCTGGCGAGCAGGTGGCCGCGGCGACGGGCAAACCGATCTCGCCCGAGTCGGTGTTTGATAAGGCGTCCAATGTTGGCCAAGGGTGCCTCGCACACCGCGCAGGGTTGAAGTAATCCATCAGCCCTGTGACTGTACCCCTCCGCGCCGGCCAACTCACGCGAGGCTGTGCGCGATACTGTCCTGCCTGTCGACCGTGGTCCGGATGACAGGTCTCCGGTTCTTGTTCGCAAAGACGAGGGTGTTGGCTACTGCGTGTATGCCATGCACGGCCGCAAAGAGATCTACAGAGAGGAAGCTAGTGTCTTCCGCCCCGAGAGGTGGGAGGGCGACTATCTTAAGGATATTGGCTGGGGCTACCTGCCGTTTAATAGGGACGTAAGTATTTTCCTGTATATTCTTACAAACTATAATATACTAGTATTTGGACCAACGAGTATGCCACGTTCATAACATACTGATATTGGCTGTACAGTATTCTTTCTTGAATATCCTGTATTGCATGCCATTACAGTGAAGCTTAGGCTCGTCTCACGCCGCCATGTAATCTTGTTGGGTTTCCCCCAATACCGGAACTCGGTCTCGTCTGATTCGGCTGCCTGGATAGCGCCTGTTTCACTGAAGCGGTGAGGCAACAATCAAAGACAGCAAGAGGCATGCCTATATCGCTGTCGCCATGTAAGACGGAGTATCGTATCTCGTATTTAGTCTATTTAATTTGACTTAATTTTAATTACCTCTGTGTGTTCGTTCTTGCCGATCGCTCTTTTTCCATCTGATGATGCCCGTCTCCACTAAGCCGGCTGCGCCTTCCGTGCTTATTAAAGTTTAATTATGTAAAATCCGGTGCTGAAAACCCCGAGAGCAACGTGGTGTCGTTGTATATTCAGGTTGTAGGTAGTGGCCGTCAACAAAAGATCGCGAGCCACCCGATACTGCAAAGTCAAACATGCAGGACCGTCGTCGTTTCTGCTTATGTGTCCTATCGTGTTCAGAAGCTTAATTGCCTGCAGTGCCGTCCGTCATCATAGCTCCTGCCATCGTTCCCAGGTTTTTAGTGCGCTGCACGTCGCGCCTTCCTCCAGGGCCAAAGTGGACCCACCTAATAACCCTGGCCTGCTTTGCGCCCCTTTTTCTTCTTCGTAGCTTCTCCGTACCTTGCTTACTTACTCGCAGCCTGCAGCCTCGAGTTGCGCCTTGCTTCACTTTTGGGTTCCAATCCCTTTGGCTGCTTTTGCGTTCTATTTCGTACCCAGCGATGCTCTCCTAACACCACACTCTCGATCTCCCCATGCACCCCGTCTAGTGCAGCGTTTGTTGGTTGGCCATTGGCTCTGCAGCTGTGCACTTTCACCCCCCCCAGCCTGTGCGTTATCGTCGTCTCTGTCCATCACCAACACGACCCTTCTTGGACCTCCATCATTCGACCGTTGATCGTCCACCGCCCACCACCCAATACGCGACACTCGACCTCAATTCACCTCCCATCCTACCCCCTGCCCGGCCATGTTTTTCCGCAAAGCCGGAGTGGCCTTCTCCGGCCGGCATGGCCCCGAGTCGTTCTCGACCGTCGCCCGTTTTACCTTTATCGCAGGCATCATGACCCTTGCTGTCACCGGCTTCCTCCTCTCACAATATTCGCCCGACCAGGTCAGAAAGGTCGCCTCTAAGATACCGCACCTCAACCTGTCCCCCGACTCCGAGCACGAGCAGGCTCACGCCGAGTACGACCGCATCAAGCGCAACATCTCCGCCTCCGACCTCCATGCCATTGACCGTCTTATTTCCGATTCGCGTCTCGCCCACGACGAGCTTCTCAAGAAGCAGTCACACGATGTCTACGCTGCCGCAACACACTACCGCGAGCGCCGCGGCCGTCACCCGCCGCCTGGCTTCGACAAGTGGATGGCTTACGCCGTGAAGCACGACGCCATCATTGTCGAGGAGTTCTTTGACCGCATCTACCACGATCTCAACCCGTTCTGGGGCCTCGAGCCCAACCAGCTGGCCGGCCGTGCCAAGAACTGGCACCACGTCGTGCGTGTCCGCAATGGTGCAGCGGAGGGCGTTGGCGACACTACCGGCCGTGTGGCCTGGCTGAAGCTGTGGACCGATCTCGTCGCAGAGGCGGCGCCCTTTTTGCCCGATGTGGACATGCCGATCAACTACATGGACGAGTCGAGACTGCTCGTGCCGTGGGAGAACATCACGACGTACGTCACAAAGGGCGAAAAGGCCAAGACCCTCACGCCGACTGAGAAGACGATTCAGCGGTACCGTGGACTGGATTTCCTCGACAAGGCCAAGGGTGCCAACGAGTCAAAGCCCTACGACCCCGAATGGATCGAGCAGAACTCGCCTCAGTACTGGAACCTCAACCGCTTGGCTTGCCCCCCCGACAGCCCGAGCCGCAACGTCGAGGCGCTCACCGACTTCTCGCGCCCCCCTAGCATTCCCTTTTGGCACCCAACCTTTTCGTCCGAGGGCTACGTGCGCAACTTTACGGCATCGGCTGATCCATGCACACAGCCGCACCTGCGCGCTCTCCACGGCACCTTCATTGAGCCTCTCTCGATCTCGACTTCACAGGAGCTGATCCCGCTGTTTGGTGGCTCCAAACTGCCGACAAACAACGAAATCCTCATCCCGGGTGCCATGTACCTGACGGACGACCCGTTCTACTCTGGCGGAAACGGCCACGGCCCGCAGTGGGCGTCAAAGAAGACCGGCGTCATCTGGCGTGGTGTGGGCTCGGGCGGCCGCAACAAGAAGGACAACTGGACGCACTTCCAGCGGCACCGCCTTATCGAGATGCTCAACGGAACCACGGTGTCGAGCCTGGAGCACAACGGCGCCCGCGCCATGACATTTGACATGGCACCCCAGGAGATGTACGATTATGAACGTCGGCGCAGTGGCACTGTCGGCAAGCTCCTGTCGGAAATTGCCGATGCCGGTTTCACGGACCTGCTGTGCTTCCCCGGAAACGAATGCGACTACGTCGCACCGCACTTTGCACAGGTCAAGGGCAAGCCGATGGCAGAGCAATACGTGATGAAGTACATCCCTGACGCCGACGGCAACAGCTTCAGTGCTCGGTTCCGCGGCCTGCTGCTGTCGACCAGCCTGCCGCTCAAGGCCACCATCTACGCCGAGTGGCACGACGACCGTCTGCAGCCTTGGCTCCACTTTGCACCGCTGGACAACACGTTCCAGGACCTGCATGCAGTGCTGGACTACCTCGTCAGCACGGCCCAGGGCGACGCTGCAGCACGGCTGATGGCGTCGACGGGCAAGCGCTGGAGCGAGAAGGTGCTGCGGCGCGAGGACATGCTGCTGTACGTGTGGCGCCTGCTGCTGGAGTTTGCGCGTGTCTGCGACGAGAACCGGCTGCGGCTCGGCTACGTCGACGACCTGATTCCCAAGCCCGACGGCCCATGAGCCGTGGTATCTTCTATTTCTCTGTTGTTTGTCTTTCGCTTCATAGTTTATTTCTCATTTCTTCAAACGAGCAAGCATGCTTTGTTTCTTGTATATTCTTCACTTTGTGCTCTTCTGGATTGGCGTTTACTGGTTGGTTTCTTATGGACTCTGGAGCGTTGAGAAACAGAACGACATCTTCTATTTTGATTATTGATTATTTTGATCATCATCTCCTCATCATGGCACGGTGTATCTTAGCTAATTTGCTTCTCTTCTCGTCTTTACTCTTTTATCATGTCTTTCTTTCAAGCTCGGAGCTTAATTATTTAGATGCCGTGATGATCGTCACGAATAATACAACTTACATGACAATCTGGGCTTCACAAGGCAAAACGAACCCGGGGTGCAATGGACATTGGCCGTGTAATGGCCTATCGCGATAAAGACATCGAGCTGGCGCGCGTGAACTGGCTTGGGCCTTGCGTTGACGACTTTCAATTAAAGTCTTATCAATACCATTGATACGTTATCTTCACGTGTCGCTGGGCGTGATGTCTTTCCTTTGTGACTAATCACACGTGCCCCTCTTTACGTATTCGATGGGTCCTGCCCAATCATATCGTAGGGCTTCCTAGCCCTTCCGTCTCTGTGAATGGATTTTTCCCAAGCCCTGGGCTGGGAAACGCCAGAGCAGCGCGCGACCGCAGGCTGCAGAGCAAGGCCTGGCTGCCCCACCTCGAAATTCAAAAGCGGGTCTCCACCAGCGCCCGCCAATGGCAATGGCCACGGCCGCTCCTGCCATACAAGGCCGCTTCTCACCTCCGTCGCTCCTGCTCTCTCTTGCTCCCCGACCGTATGCTGGCCCCAGTTTTCTTTTCCCAACTAGGACGCAGTTTTTTTTTTCACCACCAAAAAAAGTCCAATTTTTTGTGCCTCCTCTTTTCCCTTTGGTGCCTCCCACCCCCGTTTCCCTCCTCTTCCCACCTACTAATCCGCCATCACGACAACCATCGACCCAAATCGACAATACTCTTTTCGACAACAACCCAATTTCGGTGATCGAAAAAGACAGACACAATGGTACGGACACCCGATACGATACTATTTCCAATCACCCATTTTCGAAACGCCCCGAATGCTAACACTGTTTCCAGGCGATCAAGCACAACAACCAGATCCCCAACAACCGTTCGTACAACCCTCTGAACCCCGAATGAAGGAAGAAGGAAGAATAAAATGACGGAAGATCGGAAGCCGGAAACGAATCGCAAACCGAGGACGCACCGGCAATGAGAGAACCGATGGACTGACGAATTTTGTTGTAGACTTCCGCAAGGATTGGCAGCGCCGCGTGCGGACGCACTTTGACCAGGTACGATGAGCTGGGAGGAAGACAGCGAGGTGGAGGATGGGGACCTGAAGACTGGAGGGAACTCTCGGCATACGACATGGCAACGAATCGGCAGCACATGCATCCAATTTGGGAGGACGACATACACCGGCACTGCGAGAACAAGCACGACTGGGCAGCGATAAACGACAAGATGTCAAAACGACAGGAAGACAGGACGACAGAACGAAACGCCCATTCGACGACGACGGAGTGCTGCCGAATTTGACTTGCCATGGTCCAAGCTGCTGAGAGGGACTGAAGGAATCAAGGACGGACGACGAACCTCTACAGGCCTGGGGCCGATTTGATATCTCGAACGGACAACTAACTTTTCTCCTCTAGGCTGGCAAGAAGCACAGCCGTCGTGTCGCGCGCCAGACCAAGGCCGCCGCCGTCGCCCCCCGCCCCGTTGACCTGCTGCGCCCTATCGTCCGTTGCCCTACCATCAAGTACAACCGCAAGGTTCGTGCTGGTCGTGGCTTCACCCTGACCGAGCTGAAGGTGCGTTTTCTCACATTCTTTGTACTACGCGACCCGTGAAATGTCTGAATTCCAAATGCTGACTGGCCAGGCTGCTGGTGTCCCCCGCCTGCTGGCCCCCACTATCGGTATCTCCGTCGACCACCGCCGCCAGAACCTGTCTGAGGAGTCCCTGGCCGCCAACGTCGCCCGCCTCAAGGCCTACAAGGCCCGCCTGCTGGTCTTCCCCAAGAAGGGCGCCAAGCCCGCCATCCCCGCCGGTGCCTCTGCCACCTCCATCGCCTCGACTCTCCCCATCGACCGCTCCATCTCTGCCATTTCCGAGATCAAGACCAGCGAGCTGCCCGCCGCGCTCGAGGCTGGTGCCTACATCACTCTGCGCCAGGCCCGGTCAGTGGCCAAGCTCCAGGGCAAGCGCGAGAAGCGTGTCAAGGACAAGGCCGAGGCTGAGGCAAACAAGAAGTAGACGGCAAACCGATGACGGGGATGCGGTTGGGTTTCATGGGAAAAAATTAAAAGAACAAGGAAGAGAGCGACAACGGGCGAAGAGGACTACGGAGACGACAGGAAAATGGGGCATTCGATTAGCAGGACGCAGGAATCAGGGCCGACGGCGATCGTGCTCGTGCTCTTCCTCGTCGTCCTCGTCTGCTCCAAGGGGGGCGAGCGTCAGGGACACGGCTTCCTCCCTTTCAAAAAGGTGCAGATGTCTTGCTCATAAACGGGCACCGGTATCTTTTTTTCTTCTCACTGTCTCCGCCCCTCTCCTGTCCGCTTGTTTCTTCTCTTCTGATATCTTTCCACTTTGGGTCGTTTTTTATCTTATTTACATTGTCTATTTTTTTTTTCACGCATCATACGGCCCGAACACAACCAATTGCACACAACAGGGACCACGGGAAAACGCAAAACGCATCAATACTGGTCTTTGAATACAGTATATGCCGGAAAAGGAGGGCGAGGAATAAAAGGATCTCAGAACAGCATTGGTTGGGAAAGAGAAAAAAAATTGAAAAGCTTTCTTTACTACTGCCACCTGCTGTGATCTCGTAAGCGTCTCCCGCCATCGCCTCATAGACTTGTAGCTTGTGCCTCGATGACATGACTAATCACAATTAATCACAAAGTAACATGAGAGGTTGATATCTCATATGTTTATGTGCAGTCTCATTAAAGGTTTCCATAAAATACAATTCATAGAACTCGGATATTTCTTTCTAAAGGTAGAGTATTTATTGACTACGTAATGGGTTATCTAAGAACATGCATTATCCATTTTTTGTTATATCATGAGGCTCAACCCCCCCAATCTCTCCCTTTCTGCTACATAGTCGAGGTTGCCTCTGACCGGGCACTGAGGACAAGTGCACCTCCGGTCTGGAGCAGCTGCTCAAAGACACCGCGGCGGAACGGAGGCAGGAAGTGAGCATAATTCTTAATGATCTCGGCAATCAGAACAAGACCGTTCTCGCGGTCGATGCGGGCCATGCTTGCGAGCTGGGCCGGGTCGGCCTGCTGCGGTTCAAGGCCCAGCCCGTCAATGCCCGTTCCACCAATGGCCAAAGACGGCGCTGTAGTCGCAGAAGCATCAGTCGTCTGTAGTGCCGAGTTTTGGGACACTGGAGCGAGTGGGAGAGACACAGGGGCACCCGTGGAGTCGGTCATGGTCAGTAGCTCGTCGTCAGACAGGAGCGACGCACCACCCGCCAGGCGGTGGCCCTCGATCAAGTCCCGCCCCGAGACAGCCTCGACGAGGGCTCGGCATGCCTCGAAAGGCTGGAGACAGCGCATCACAAGCTGGGCGCCATCAGTAGACCGGCTCATGATAGCAGACACAAACCAGATCTCCGACCGCAGGGCAGGGAATCGGGTCTGGGTGATGAGATATGTAAAGCAGTCTGCAATGTCCATGTGCACAGAGTAAAACCGTGCACGGCGCAGCAGTGTGGTACCGCTCTGTGTGCCCTCTGTAGCCGGTACAGAGAAGTTGTCCTTGTCTGGCGATGCAGTGGATGCGCCTGGCGTATTTGGTGACGGCTCAGACGAAGAAAAGGTACTGCCAGTAGCCTGGGTCGAGCCACTGTAAACGGACGAGGCTTCCGTGAGATCCCAGTCCCCGGGTAGCACCGACTCAATGTCGGGCGTCATGTGGAAAACACGACAGACAGCTGCTGCAGCCCGGGCAGCCTCCATCTTGGTGTGCTCCGCATCCGTTCGCTTAAAAAGGGACATGAGGACATTGAGGTTGCTTTTGTCATGGGCTGGAGATGCCGGGTCGGGAGACAGAGGAGAGCATATCCTCCGAACATTGACAGGGCAGTTGAGGATCAGGAGCCGTGTCAACGACACAGCTGCAAACTGGACCTGGGGCTGTATGTCCGTGGCCGTCCACATTCGAGGAAGGACAGGGTTAGGCGGCTCAAGAAGGGTGCCCAATATCGACTTGTTGGCAGCGGGGATGGCCAGGTTCTTGAGAAATGAAATGATAGCGTAGACGAGATGAGGGCTTGGTGGGGTGTCATGGGTCGTGGCGTCGGGCGCGAGAGGACGAATGGTGTATGTTTTTGAGAGAAAGCTGATGAGGGGGACGTGGATCTTCACATCGTGCACAAAATATGTGCTTGACTGGTCTGAACGAGCCAGATTGCCGAGTGCGATGCACCCCGTCGTCCGGAGGTTCACGTTGCTGTAGCCATTCGAAACCCATGACTGAAGCATCAGGACAGGCCGTGAGTTGAGGGGAAATTTGTCGAGGAACGAGGGTAGGGCCACGACATCAGCAATCGCAGACATGAAGCCGCTGCTGAGAGACTTGTACTCTTCAGCATCTTCAGGGTCCATCTGCGCCACGTCGTATTTCGTGCAAGAGTCAGAGAAGGATGTCAGCAGTGCCTGAACCCCCTCTTGACGGATGAGCTCCTCCTGGAAAGGCTCGTGTGCAAGGTATGCCAGTGCAACAGAGACGAGAATGCAGAACTCTTCAATATCGAGCGCGCTATCGGGGTTCACGGCGAGCTGGAGGAGATATGTCGGCGTAGCTGGGTCTGCCAGTGTCACCTCTGCCTCTACATAAAATGTCAGATGTCTGCTCAATATCTCAAAACTTTATGCAAACTTACCTTGTGCCACGAGAAGACCGAATATCTTGCAAATGATGTTTAAAAAGGCCCGGCACTGGACCAGGCGCGGGCTGGAAACGATAGATATCAAGGCGCGACTTAGCTGCGCCTGACATGCCTGAAGCTGCGCGGGTTCTGTACGACATATTAGCTAGCTGTTGGACGGAACAACGTTGAAGAGGACCTCGTACCGTAATCGACGCAAATATTGTAAAGTACGGGAATGACAAAGGCCAGGATGGAATCATCTTGCAGGAGTGACACGATTCGGCCGAGGCTGTTACTAGCTACAACGCGTGCACGGTTCTCGTCTTCGTCGGCACACGAATTGCCTATTGTGCGCAGTGTGTGAATCTTGAGAGACTGTCGTAGCCCGTCCACGGCTAATATACCGAGGAAGAAGTCAAGTAGACCGGAGTTGCCGATTGGCGCCCGCCAGGAAGCTAAAAGAATGTTAGCATCCGGGACTGTCCATGTCTAGTAATGCTTTATGCGAGCAGCTGGAAGCCACAACGCTTCTAGCTACCAAGCGCTTTACATGCTGCAGCGCCAAACAGCCCGACAAGACATACCATCACGACTGCTGTCTCCCAGGATCTCAGCAATGCTGTCCACATTTGATGACCCGGAAAGCCAGTATTGTCGTACGGACACGAGGACCTGCTGCAGAGCGGCGGTGCGGCGAGCCTCCTCAGCTGCCAGCAGCTCGGACATGGCTTCAGGGGATACAATTGTGCCATCTTGGCCCAAGGAAACGGGTCCTGCCGTTTCAAAGAGCTGTCGGATCTCAGCCGGAGTCATGGTCACGGCTAGAAAAGGGAGACGGACGGCGGGGTTCGAAAAGGGTTCGAAGAGGCGGGGTTACGGGCCTGTCGAGTAGACGACGGCGAGTGTGAGAGGGGTTGGTCGTTCGGTCGAGGACAGAGTATAGCCGAGACAAGGGCCAGGCGTGGCGAGGGTCAGTAGCTCAGGATCAGAGGCCAATGGCGGACGAGGTGCGGCGCAATTGGTAAGTAATGTCTGGCAAGGATGGGGCACAAGCAGAGGTCGGTGACGCTGGGTTGGTGTGCTACACGGACGGCAATGAACGAAAGAGCGGAGGAGCAGAGGGGCGGGCAGCCGTAGAGAGGACGGCACGAAGGGTTTTATGAAGGAGGCCCTGGTCGAAGAGGTTTGTCGAAATGTCGGAAGCGGCTGCTGACAAAGGCATTGGTCGTGGTGTTCTTTTCGTCTTTAGTGCGGCGTTGTGATCCAGCAGTTTAGAGTTTGGAGTTGGCCAGGCTGATAGCAGAAAACGGTGTGATTGATAACTTGGGCTGGCAGCGGCTAACCGCACTGGCCGCGCGTGTTAGATAGCCTGATTGGGACGCGCAAAGAGCACCTCGTTTGTATCGGCCGAGATTCAATCCTAGTGCTTAGTTTTTGGTCTAGATTGAAGGGTTTGTCCGTATGACATCTGAGGCTATTGTTCTGTCTGTGCGAATTGTGTCTTGTTTCCGGACCGTCTCTGGTTCTTTCAGTTTATTCCCTGGAGTCTGTCGTCGTAGGGCGGCAATGGACGCAGTGTCAAGCGTGATGAAGGCCAAGCCTAGATGCACTGAAAAGGTGTAAGTAGATGAAAAGACGACAGACGAAGAAATAAAAACAGAAACGAAGCCGAGAAGATGCAGATGAAAAGGGTCGGGTAAAAACAATCCAAAGGGGTATTTTACTCATGGCAGCTGCGATCGGTTGCTCTTTCTTTTCTGATGCTGTTTATTGCATAGCTCCTTCTCCTTTGATCAATTGCTTCCTTGTTTTGGCACATCGTTCTTTCCTTTCGACCTCTGCCAATCATGCCACCTTTGCATCAATCGAACGAATGCCTGCAAACCCAGTGGTCCGGGTTCGAGCCGTGACGACTTGACAAGACTGATCATTATCATCAGCAGCGTGCAGAGTGCCATTGGGTCTACGGACACCAAGCCAGGCCAATGATCCCACATCGTAGCCGTCGGTAGCGAGCGTGCATTACTCGCCCGTAGCCATGGCTTGTAGCGGGGGAGGGGTAGAGGAAGTATGTCCGTCGCTCCTGCCCGGATTGAGATACATGTAGGATGCATCGCAGCTTCCGTCTAAGATATTACAATTATTACGTAAACACGTAGAAGTCATGCTGCTTTGAACTTCTTTCCAGACAGATAGAGCATAATAAGAGTCACACATCATGAAAGACAGGACGCCTCCTCCTCAAGATGCTCGGGTCACCCATGTGAAGGTGATGGCGGTGGTGTGCATGCAGCTCAAGTGTGAGTGATTTCTTGTCGGGTGATGGTATAGCTTACTGGGCAGATATGAAAAGGGGCGAGTCGGGTAAGCATTGCCAATTCGCCGTGTCTATCCTCAGGCCATAGGTATGACGGTCACACTTTTACAATAAGTATGGACTTCGAATAAGACGGTGGCCTGGACGGCGATGCTATCGAGGAAGTCATCCATAAATGTAAATACAGTTGTGTGTCAAGAAAAATGGCTATTAATTTGTATTTTGTGCGTGCTATTTAAAATAGAATTGATATAAATTGTAAACAAGCATACAATAACGAATGTACGACAAACAAAAGCTAGGCTTCAAGTAAAAGCCAGTCAGCTACCTACGTTGTCGGCGAGCTTTTAGGATGGGACTGGCCTTGAGTCCGTAGACAGCCGTCGGTGCATTTAAAGGCGAGACTCACTGGCACCAGACATCACAATACGCAAGCCCTTCCCAGTGTCGGGTTAATGCATAACAACGTATGCCCATGTTTATGCAGTGGCTGTGGCACGGGAGCCACGTATACTTTTCCTATCAGTCTTTGCACCGGTCTGGCAGACAACAGGCAGTAAAAGATAGGCGGGTTGAAGGAGAAGATGGGAGGAAAACAACTACAGTGTCAAATGTGCATGGCCTGGAGGAAGCACGGAAGTTCAAACGTAACAAGAACAATAAAAATGTATAAAACAAGGCTCGCGGTAATTTTAAGTAGAAGTGAAGGAGTTAAAGGAAAGACTGAAGATTGTTTCCAACCGAGGTATGTTTTCTTCTCATCCGTCCTGGCATAATTTTATGGTAAAAACAAAATAAAACAGTATAGCAAAAACAACAAGAAAGAATAGAACAAGAAGAACAAGAAGGGCAAGAAGGAAAAAGAAGAGTGAAGCAAAAGAAGCAAAAAAAGCAAAAGAGGCAAAACCCGTACGCAATGGCCGTCGTCGTTGGAATGGATGTAAGATATATATTTTGGCGAGGTGGTATGAGGCGGAGGAGATGGTAGAAAGGAAGGCGAGTTCGTTCAAAGTGAAAGGACATAACAGCCTACTACAGCTTGCCGTCTGCTTTGGCCTCTGTTTTTAGTTAGCACTGTTCAATTCATAGACAATATTAAAAATCAAATATCCAGCAGACACTTACCCTTTACTTGCTCGAATACCTTGAGCATCTTGCGTCTTGCACCGAGTGCGTTCACACCCCGGTCCTCGAGCTGCTTGTCGTCCAGCTCGACAAGGTCTGTCCACTTCATATCCTTGAGGTTATCCGTGTACTTGTGCAGCCGCAGACTGCGCAGCCAGCTAGGAATGTCCTGCAGCAGCGAAGGGTCGGTCGGATCCTCTGGCGGCTTCGAGCTGCCCCGCCGTCCCCGTGGCGAGCGGCCCCGTGCAATGTCCGAGTGGTCCGACAGATAGCCCTCGTGGTGGTGGTGCGAGTGCGGGTTCAGGTTGTTGTTGCCGCCCATGCCAATGCCACCCATGCCAATACCGCCCATGCCGATGCCACCCATGCCGATGTTGCCCATGCCGATATTGCCCATGCCCATACCGCCGCTAAGCTGGCCAAGGTTCATCGCGTTCAGGTTCAGCTGGTTGCTCATGGCTCCTTCATACGCACTCAGGAACCCGGCAGTCTGTGGCGACGAGAACGGCATGCTGCCAAAGCCGGTTGCGCTCTGCAGCGCAATACCCGGCGAGTTTGGCCGTGACCGGTGCGCACCAAAGCCCATCGAGGCCTGGCCAGGCACAGACAGCATCGACTCACCGCGTACCACCTGGCCAGCCTCGTTCACCATAACCATGTTGCCGGGCAGGTTGATTGTAGGTGCGCCGGGAGACGACTGTCCTTGTTGACCCGGGCTCTGGCCGCCCTGTTGCAACCCGGGGCCGTCGCTGGACCGCGTCCGGCGGTATTTCCGCACATCGTCCAAGAACACACGGTTATTGACTGTCGATAGCGCGGCCAGCTTCATGGCGGTCGCATTCGCAACCATGTCGGCTTGGTTATTGCCACCTTGCTGGTTAAAGTTGGCAACCATGGGAGTGTTGACCATGGATGCCCAGTTGCCGCTCGACGGGCCATAGGGTGACATCATTGGCAGCTCAATCTTGTTCGGGTTGGCATTGCTAGCGTTGTCGGCGCCGATCGCTGAGTTCTGGATCTGTGTGCCTGGTGGCAGCGGCGAGCGCAGGCCGCCGGCAGATGGAGGCGGCTGGACAAACTGACCCATGGGGGGCTGGCCGGCGGTAGAGGCCACCGACTGCTGCTGTGCACCCGACGTGGCATTGCTGGCGTTGTTACCAGCGGCAGGGGCAGAACCCCACGGCGAGGTCGGGTTCTGGCCGCTGGGTGGGGCTGCACCGGTACCAGCAGCACCATCAGCCGGCGTTGAGATGGTGGGCGTGAGCACAACCGAGTTTCTTGGGTCGATGGCACTGTTTCTGTTGGACACGGGCAGGGCTCCGGTCTGCTGGGTGTACTTGGCCTTCTCCGTGGCAATGGCGGCGGCTGCGTCGGGGAACATGGCGTTAATAGTCGACGGGTCGAGGCCGGACTGCCGCTTCACAGACATCATCGAGTTACGAGCCATGCTGCTGCGGGCTGAGTCGACGCTGAGCTTATTCATAGCATCGCTTAACCGGTTCGACATGGGGTCTAATCATTAGAATAGGGACAGTACAAGACGAGGACGAGTTTGGCATACCTTTGTCAAAGTTGGCCGGCGACAGGACACCCGACATGGGATGGTTCTTACCCATCTGGCGCAGGACCTGAATGAAAAACCGGATCTGGACCTGGGTCGTCTGCTGCAGCAGCGCATACAACGCGGCGGTGCGCTCAGCCTCGCTCAACACACGGAACCACTGCTCGATAGCGCTGAGTTCGTCCTTGAAGTCTTGGTCCAGCGTGGCAGCCGCCATTTCCTCGAGTGTTGTCTCGTACTGGTCAATGTCGGCGATCCATTCCTGTGCCAGCTTGTCCTGGGGGTCGAGATCGATGTTACCACCAGAGCCGCCGAGGCCACCGGCGCCGCTGCCACCGCCGCTGCCGCTGGGGCCGCCCATGGTCTGAGACTGGCCATAAAAGTCAGACGAAGGACGGATGCGGCTCGCGGTGCTGGCGCCGGAGAGGCCGGTCATGTCGGCAGAGGCGCGGAGGTGTGCGTTGCCGCCAGGCATGGTGCGTGAGGAGGGGGGGCGCAGGGTCGAGGTATGGCTGGCCTCGGGGGTGCTCATTCGATTGCCGGGTAGGTTCGACATGGTGGGTAGTGTCGAGAGAATGCCGATGTCAAAAGGGGGAGAAGAGGAAGAAGAGGAGGGTGGGAGAAGGAAGAGGGAAGAGGGAAGAGAAGAGAGAGGAAGGAGGGGACAGTATGACAGGCGGTGATGAAGAGCAGGAGGGGAGAAGATCGACAGAAGAGGAAAGAGCGACTGGTCAACGCAAGCAGAGGGCGTCGGGCAGAGGAGAGAGGGCAGCGAGGAAGAACAGACGAAGTCAAGAACAAAGAGCAAGACACAAAAGAACACGATGCTGCTGAAGAACAGACGAGACGAAAGACGAAAAAGACGGCTCTAGGCACAAAGGTGGTGACGGTTCGGGGGCCCGATTCGATTTGCTGGCATATGAAACAAGGCGAGAAAATAAAATGGAAAATATAAAGATAAAAAGCTGTCCGTATGGGGCAGGCGTGCTAATAGTAGTCTCAGTAGTGCAGTCTCAGAGGGAAAGAACGACCCGACGAAGACAGACGAGAGGAGGGAGAGAGGGGGTCGATCAGTGGCCCGTGACCGGCGCAATCCGTGTTTGGGATTTTCCAGGTGTTCGAGTATGTAGAATCTATGTAGAATCTATCTAACTCTTCTCTACGTGTGTTGATCCTGTCGCCTGCTGATCGGCTCACTCTATTTTGATTTTGATCTGGTCTTCCAGAACATCGCTTGTGGTTCTTGGCGGCAAGAAACGAAAGAATAATAGGGGAAATAAAGCAATTAAAAGCACAGAGAATATTAATGATTAATATAGAGAGTTGCAACAGAAATGGAAGGCACGACTTTGGAAGTGCAGTACTGAGGATGGATACGCTGAAGAGGAACAGTTGTAGCGGTCTGCCATTGGGATGCGAGAAAGAGAACAACGAGCCGGCAGCGTGTGGACCTGCAGGGTTTTAATTCTGGTCTTGGTCTTGTGCATGCACTGTCAGGTATTGGCCGTGTTCAGTTGTATTACTCCTTTCTTTGGCAGAACGGGCTCCTGCAGCTCACTGGAGTAGGGGACAGATGGAAATACGAGTAAGCGTTGCAGTGAGACGCAGGCGTGAGATTAGAATATCTACGGAGCAAACCACGGTCGGAAGACAAAGAAGGGGCTGGCAGGAGAGGAGAAGCTAGAGGCAAACGGCGAAGCGAATGAGGACGTTGATGGCGGCCGAGACTGGAGATATGGGAGGGGCGCGGGAGCCAAAGGCTAAGAGACAGGAGACAGGAGACGGCGAGGGCTCCGTAGTGTAGGGTGTGCCGTCTGGAGCACGAGAGCGAGAAAATAAGGGTAGGATAAAAAAAGAACAGAAGACGAAAAAGTAGCCAGGTAAGATGATATCTTGCTGGACGAGTGGCTATTCGCACTGCTCGGCTTAGTAATAACGGGTGGGGTCGATGCAACGTCGAGGACAGAACGGGAATGACCAGAGCAGAACGGAAGAGCAACGGTGGCCAACAGTTGGGCTGAAGAAAGCTTGGGGGGGTCGAGGGGAAGGGTCCGCAAGCTAAACAGCAGCTGAGGCCAGGGGTGTTTGGTCGCTTTGGTGGGCTTTGCTTCAGGGGCAATGCGTAGCGGGGGTATTTCTGGGATTATTTGTTTATTTATTATTCACTACTTATTGGTATTAGCGAACGTCGTAACACGGAGGAGCCGCCGACATGCATAAGACAGGGCAATTACGAGTGTACACTGCAAGAGAAAAAGACACAATTCACAAGAGCAAAACACAATCCCACACCCTTGGCTGCTCTCGGGCCTTGACGTGTTTTACATGGTACCCGTTTTTATATTTATACATCTGTGCAGACTTCAGACGATTCGGACACGCAGCAGATTATCCTTGGACCAGGTAGGTGTCGTACGTGGGAGCCAGAGGAGCCTCAGGGAGATATGGTATGCAGGGTGCCGACATGCCTAGATGGAATAGGGAAATGAGCAGAGCAGTTCGAGGTATTGCTTGCAAATGGACTAGACCTGAAGATGCCGGGGACAGAGATCCGGGTTCTTTGTTCCAAAGCCGCGAGGATCCGGAACAGTTGAAGGCCGTAGCGGAAGGGATATGAAGACACGAACACAAAAGGGCCAACAGCATCAGTGCGGAAAGGTCAGTTATTGTACCAACGTGGTCAACAGCCCATTTTTACATAGCAACATGGAACGTAGTTGTCGTGGCCACTAGTCCGTACAGGCAAGGTGAAGCAGGGTTGAAAAAGGACTGCGGTGCCTGGTTAGTAAGGGCGTTGTTGGCTCGCCGCACTGCGGCCGGGCTGGTTCGCACAACCCAGAACAACGGAAGCAGGCGCCTATAATCGTTTGGATCCAAGTAACTGATATCGAGTCTGGACACTTCGATGAGGTAATCATATAAGTACCAACGATGGTGTTGAAACAGTTTGCCCAGAACTCTGAAACAATGGGTATACTACTCTTATTTTTACTATTCCTATATACATTCTGAATGACTATCATTATAAGATACAAAAAGACAAGGCAATAGCGAGGTTGTCTTCCATGGCCAAAGTACGCATTAGCGAGAGAATCAGTACTGACTGACGGCATTTGTTTCGGATGTTCTGATTGCCTAGAAACAAACAGCAAGAAACAGCGATCCGGCTCTACTCGAAACCTATGCCGTCGAAGCTTACGCATGCAATGCTTATATAAGACGGTACAAACGTGCAGCTTTGTATGACTAGCCCGGATGCACTGCTTCATATGATGTACATTAACGCCCGGCCCATGCACATGCGTTTCATTAACTCGAGGCTGTGCCGCCTCCCAACGTACGAGCCTAGCTACGTGGCCAGCCTCGTACCGAAATAGCAGCATGACCAGGAGAGGTTGGAAACATACTAGACACCATGCCCTTTACGTCTACAAAGGCGAACCGATTCAAGCAGACGACGACCGGGTTGGACTCGGTCTTGTGCCGGCCTTGTGCACTTCCACCTGGGGCTCTGGGACAGCTTTGCAGGTCAAAGGCGGCAAGGCTGACATGACGATGGAGTGTGGGCATAGGGTAAGCCACAGCTTGTGCTGCACACATGACCACACGTCGACGCCCGTCTGCAATAGCCGGCAGCCCGGATGGGCAAAGGATCGAATCATCCGACAGACAGCCGCTTGCGCTGTCCATCAAGAGAAACGAGGGAGGAAATGTTCCTTGTCATTCATGCACCTTGGCCTTGGGGTCTCAAATGGGCTCATAGGTGTTTGGTAATAGACATGGAAAGCGAAATTGATCTTGGCACGTTGGAAATATCCAAGACAACAGTCAGCTCGGGAAAGGAAGCTTGCTGCTGTACACCACTAATGCCGTAGGTAAAGATGATCTTCTGACTCAATGTACTCTCATGGACGAGAGCAATCTCCTCAAGACCACCAGTCCCCGTATGTGTTCGTCACGTCTCGTCTTGCGTCTTGTGTGCTTGCAGTGTCGTCGTCACGCTGTCGGTTGTGGTCGGTCGTTCGTTTTCATATCCGTTTTCATATTCGTTTTCATAATTGGATTTGGTTTCTGTCCTTCATTTCGGTTCCGTTCCCTAGAAAACTCCAAAAGAAATCACCCCGACGAGACATGGGAATGTCCTCGTTCACTTTTCCCTTCGAGTGTGTTGTTGTATCGAAGGTTGTAGTTGTTTTTGAGATTTTTGAGATTTTGAAATTGAATTTCGTCGTTTTATTTTTGTTTCCCTTTGATATAGCTTGAATCCGCTATCCTAACCATGCATAACAAACATGAGAAAAAACACGCAAATCATAGGTGGATAATTTATGCGGTCTCACGCTTGCCCTCACGGAACTCCTTCTAGTCATTGTTAGCAGGCGGACGAGTATTGGAGTAGGGGAGTCGGGGTTCAGTACCAGAGCGCGGGCAGTGCCGTGCAGAGCGTGTCTGTGGTTTCTCCGGAACTTGGAGTCAGTACCTCTCAGCGAGGGGTATCTGGCAGTCTTGGGCTTCTTGATGCTGTTGGTCGATGATGTTAGTATGCGCTCGGTCGGATCTGCATTGCCTTCCAATGTGTTCAATCTTGTCCCTCGTTGTCGCGTCCTCCTCTTTCCAACGTCCTCCTCTTCTCGTTCGTATCATCCAATGTCGACGTACCCGTTCCGGTGCGCCTTGCGCGACTGGTTGTGCTGAGACGAGTTCTTGGACTCTGTAGAGAATGGTTAGAATTCCATTGTCAAAACGGGGAGATGTCGGTCGTCTGAACGTGTGATCGGTCTTTCAATCGTTCAGCCGTTCATCGTAGAGATCGGGGTAGCACATACTGGCCATTGCGACGGTTTGTTGATGTCGGGATAGTTGGTTGGGTATTGAGAGGTGGTAGTAGCAAGAGGGAGAAGAGGGCAAAGAAGAGGAATCGATTGTATCAAGCGCCAGTACGTGGGGACGTGATGTGAAAAAATCTCTTTTTGGTAGATAGAGGAGCCGGAATTTCGATTTGTGCGGGAAAAAAGGGCTTAGTCTCCATATATTGTGGCTAGTGTGTCAGCCACATTTGGAGTCTTTTTTCTTAGTGAAATAAATTCGTAAAATCCGCATGACTAGTCACGTTTTGATAACGGCTATCGATAAGCTACATCGGCTGGATCCGGCTATGTGGCTACCGCAAGACCAGCCGAGCATATCGTCATCGCTTCCCCAGTTCTCGTCAGTGGATTTGACGTTGTAATTGCTGGTTCTAACCCAAAAGACAAAAGACAAAAGAAGTGTCATACACTCTTCGTATTCTAGTGAAGTTGAAATAATGGACAACAAAAAACTGTAAATCTGTAAAGTAAGATATAACAATAGCAATAAACAAAGCAAGATGCAATACAGAGCAGACAAAATGATAAACGAATAAATGGCAAACGGCTTGACCACACAGATCTATACAATGAGGACATCTCTATCGGGACAGGCTTTCCGGCTGCTGGTTCTCGCCGTCGCTTATTTCACAAGCACCGGTGCCGCACTGCGCAGTGCTGCGAGGCTGGCGCTCTTTGCCAGCCGGTCCGACCGCAGCTTCTGCAGGTAGCGCACAAACAGGATGAACAGCAGCTCGACGCGCTCCTTGGTCATCATCAGGATGCCCTGCACCAGCACACCCTTGAGGATCTGCGGACCAATGCCCTTGAACAGGCCCACCGGGCCCTCGTGTGCAAGAATAAACTGCATCACCTCGATGAAGCTCTTGAACGGCTTGCCGTTGCGCACCGGTGGCGGCTTCGACTGCAGGCCAACCTTGGCCACAATCAGCGGCTGGGTCGTAATCGTCGCAAGCGACTTGGATAGAGCGCCCAGCAAGAACGCCTCCCACGGCCGCAGGTTGGTCTTGCCTGGGAACAAGGCCACCTTGAGCCGCTCATAGGCGCCGTAGGTAATGGCCGGGTTGACGACCAGTACTAGGCTCGCCTTGAGGCCGCGCCAGAGTCCAGACACGCCGTCCTCGCTCTCAATGACCTCGCGCGCTGTCGCAATAAGGCCCTTGCGGTCCTCCTTGCTCTGCGTCTGCTGGCGTGTCGTCACGACAGCCACGGGGATGGTGAATATTTGTGCCACGGCGCCAGCGACAGCACCGAGCGACAGCTCCACAAGTGCCGAGGGCGGTGCCGCTGACTTGGCGGAGCGCTGGTAGACGGCGCGCACAATTGAGTACCAGTAGAAGTAGGCAAAGTTGGTAGATGCGACGCCGATGAGCGAGCCGCCGATGCCGTTATAGAGGCCGAGGACGCCGTCCTGCTCGGCGATCTTGGAGATGGCGTCCCAGGTCGAGGTGTAGTGAGGCTCGGCACCAGGAGCGGCGGCGGCGGCAACGGCATCCTTGTGCTTGACCTGGACTTGTAACCGGGTCTTGACGCTGTAAATTGTTAGTATGCAGTAGTTGTTTAGTGATGCTCAATGAAACTCGGTCACCTACATGTCTAGAGGGTAGACAAGGGCGTTGGCGAGCACGGCACCAGTAGCACCGGCGGTGGCCTTGCCCCAAGGACCAATGACGGGCTTCGACTGGGCACCCATCGTGAAATATGCTGTGTGTAGATGGGATGCGGGTGAGGGTGAAATTAAGTTGTCGACGCGAGTATCTATCAAGATGCAGAGGTAACCAGCAAACAGATGAGATGTCGAGATGTCGAGACGGTGCGGTGTGCTGGAGAGGAGACCCGGTCTGGGGAAGAAATGTGCCGATAAGAGCAGCCTCGGGACGTTGCTGGCGGGCTGTGGACAAGAGCAGCAAGTAGAAATAGGATCAGAAAGGAGACAGCAGATATATAGGAGCGAAGAGAAAAAGAGGAAGGTCGAGGTCAAAGATACTCGGAAGACCAATCGGATAACCAGCAAAGAGGAACGGCGACAAAGCACTGAAAACTGATATAAGGAACCGGCTTCCCCAGGATATAGAAGACAACAATTCCAACAAAATACAAAGAATAACACCAGATCGATGCGGCTGGGGAATGGCACTCGCCGAGGAACAGAATGGGCCAAACGACAGCCACTCACAGCTGGGTGGTTGGCGTGCAGCCAGGAGACAGGTGCGGTGCCGCCAAACCTCGGCCATATCTCAACATGTGGGACGGGGTAATATGGAGAATGGCTTCTGACAAACGTGACTGGCGTGAATCAAGAGTAATTGTGGAGAGCTCTGTGTACGGAGTAGGCCATGTCCCCACCTTTCCGCCTTACTCCATGGAGCATCGTGTTTTATTACTAACATCGTCTTCCGTCCCCACCGATTAGTCATTCCTCGTCCTGTCTCCCCAATAAAGAAGTGCCGCCCCACCCCCATGGTTCGGCACTCCCCCGCACGTGTTCCTCTGATCCATTCCGTATTCTGTATTCCGTCCGTTCTATTATGTGAGCTTCCGCAATGGCGGCAGGTGCAAGGCTTCGCATATTGTTTATTTTGGGCAGGCGCGATCGGTGCAGCTACAGCCTCGTGTGAGTACGTAATCCACCTCCAACTACCACGAGTCGAGTCGAAGAAGCTCCAGCTTCACACATCACTTCATTTACCCCTCTTGCTTTCTCTTGCTTCCGTCCACCAAGCATGAGCTAATGCAACCAAGCTCAGCATCCGCTCAGCCACAGCGAAGCAACCCGCCCCAGTATTCGGATTCCTTCTTTCTTCCCACGCAGTCTCAGCCTTGGTTCCTCCAGCCTCGCCAAGAGGTCGCAAGGTAGAAAGAGCAGACCCTCCGATCACCATGAGCAGTGTGCAGGCACAGACTCTTTTATATAGCTGGGCTCTAGGGTGATCGTCGACTACAAGATCGCGTATCGTCACTCAGAATGGAGGCCAAAGCAAGGGAGCAAGCAGCTCTGGCCAGTCAGACATCTGGCAAGGCTGCACTGCAGCACGTCATCGCAGCTGTCGAGCTGTACATGAAGGCAGTCCAAGAAGCGCAGACCCCGGCTGATCGCAACCGGCTGCGAAAGAAGTGCACTGAGCTCATGGCCTATGGTGAGAAGCTCAAGACCAGCAAAGAGTTGCCGCCTGTCGCTGCCACCGAGGCTTCACTGGCTTCGCTGTCACTAGCAGAGCCGTCTTCGAGTCCGGCTGTAAAGACAGCAAATACACCAAATACACCAAATGCAACAAAGATAGCCAAAGTCGCAAAGGCGTCAAATGCCGCCCCGGTCCGGCCTGTTCCTCTGTCAACGAGAGAGCTGTCGAAGAAGGAGCAGATCATCCTCCTCAAGGCGTCAAAACTTCACGGATCAGTTTTCCCACCATGGGATCCAAAGTTGACCGACAGCATCTTTACTCTTGCATCCTCCAACAATGCACTATACGAGTGAGTACAATGTGATTGGGTTGGGAGAAGGGCCGCGCTAATATGGTACTAGGGATGATACAGTATTTTCCATGTCCCCGGAACAGAGCGATGTCTTTACAGATTGGAAACGGCC
Source organism: Ophiostoma perfectum (assembly GCA_029298845.1). Taxonomy (NCBI): domain Eukaryota; kingdom Fungi; phylum Ascomycota; class Sordariomycetes; order Ophiostomatales; family Ophiostomataceae; genus Ophiostoma; species Ophiostoma perfectum. Next base: position 87,727 of record JANSLV010000021.1, read on the forward strand.
GCGAGAGCTTTTTGCTGCCGAGTCGACAAACGACAGCAGCTTCATGGTGGCTGGAGAAGAGCCCGATCTCGTGCAGGACATCACTACAGACTGTTCGGTTGTGGCGAGCTTATGTGCCATGACAAAGTTCACATCTCATGTCCACGGGCAAAGCCAACAAGTGCAGTCGTCGCTCCTGTCCACCATCATGAGCCCGTACGACCATGCCAACAACACACCGCTGGTCTCTGAAAACGGCAGATATATTTTCCGAATGCATTTTAACGGGACGTTTCGCAAAGTTGTAGTAGACGACCGGCTGCCGGCATCATCGTCGCGCACGCTGTTTGTCGTCGACCAGCGGAACCCATGCTTGATCTGGCCGGCGCTCCTCGAAAAGGCATACCTTAAAGTGCACGGCGGCTATGATTTCCCAGGAAGCAATTCTGGCACCGACCTATGGGTGCTCACAGGCTGGATCCCGGAGCAAGTGTTTATCCAAAGCAGTAGCAGTGGATCTTCAGACCTTGACCTAGACCGTGTGTGGACGCGCATTCAGCGGGCCTTCGATCGCGGCGACGTCATGGTCACGCTAGGCACAGGCCGGTTGTCAGCCGAAGAAGAGTCGCTCCTCGGCCTCGCGGGCGAGCACGACTATGCCGTGCTCGACTTGCAGGTGGACAGCAGCACGGGCGTGCGGCGCATGCTTGTCAAGAACCCGTGGTGTGACAATCTGGTATGGAGAGGCAATGGCCTGAGTGCAGAGCCCGCCGCCAACCCAAGCTTGTCGTCGTTGACAACAACGGGCACATTCTGGATCGGATTTGAAGATGTCATTCAGTACTACGAGTCACTCTACCTCAACTGGAACCCTGCACTCTTCGACCACAGGCAAGACCACCACTTTAGCTGGACACTGCCGTCCAAAGCCATGGCGCATTCGCTGGCCTCCAACCCACAGTACTCTATGATACCCGATGCCGACGGCAATGTCTGGATTCTACTTAACCGCCACTTCCAGGATGCCGAGCTGGAGATTGTACGGCGCAAGCGACGGTCAGCGTCTGCTTTCCAGAGCCGGCGGGACAGCTCCTGGAGCCAGAGCGGCTCTTCATCTACGACAAGCAGTGTTGGCTACATTTCAATCTATGTATTCTTGGCCGACGGAAAACGAGTGCAGCTGACAGACCGGCCGCGCTGGACGCACCGCAGTCCGCTGGTTGACTCGCCGCAGACGCTGGTGTGCTTTGAAGCTACCAAGGGCGCGGCCTATACAGTGGTTGTCGCCCAGTCCGGTCTGCCGCTACCGTCGTACAGCTTCACGCTGTCCTTTTTCTCATCGCCGGCCTCGCTTCAGATCGCGCCGGCCGGCGATTTGCTGCCGCACCAGTGTGAGCTGTCCGACGGGTGGTCGCGTGCGACGGCTGGCGGCAGTGCAGCGTCTCCTGATTTTGTGCGCAACCCACAGTATGCACTTGTCGTACCCCGCCCGACACCCTTGACTCTGCTCTTGTGCGCCGAGGCCGATGATGTGCCGGTGCGTGTCGACCTTGTGTGGGCGCGCGGTCAGCGGGTACCATCGCTGGCTGTGCGCGATCTCGTGGTATCGTCAGGCGAGTACCAGCGCGGGTGTGCGCTAGCCGCCGTTGTGCCACGCGGCATATTCAATTCATCTGCCGCAACATTGTCAGGCAGTGTGAGCACGGGCAACGGAAGCGGCAGTGCCGGGTTTGGGTCGGGGCTAGTAGAGGCCGGCACTTACACGGTAGTTCTGTCGACCTTTGAGCGAGGTCAGCACAGCAAGTATACGCTACGCATAGGGTCAGCGGTGCCAGTCGAACTGCAGGCGATCCCAGCCGAAGATGCGGGCAAGCTGCGTTCTTCGGCGGCGCCACTGATGCTACGCGGAGGCGAAGACGGCTCCGAGGAGGCCGAAGTACGGTACGAGGCGCTGGTGGAAGCACGGCTGAATACACGAGTGAGCCTGATAGTGCAGGCCGTGGAGCAGCGTGGCGGGCTGACTAGCAGCGGTTACTCGACCACGGCCACGGCTGCCGCCGCCGCCGCCGCGAGCACGACAGCTGTGCGCGTCTCGGTGGAGCGGTACTATAAGCACGGCGGCGGCAGTATCTATAATTACAACAACCGCAGCGAGGTGATTGCGTCGACAGGGAGGAGCGATACATTGCTGTCGGACGAAGAGGGCGAGTTCCTTGATATGACAGTGGCAGGTCTGCGGACCAAGGAGGTGGTACTCGGCCGGGCCCCTGTGTACCAGCAGCAGCAGCAGAACCTGTACCAGGGCCAGGTGGCACAGCCGCCGGAGTCGCCACAGTTCCGGATAGTGGTCGAGATGCGGAATGGGCGGCGAGCGCCGAATGTCGGGATCCAAGTAGACGTCTTGAGCAGCGACCGAATAGCCGTTCATCCATGGGAGGAGGTGTAGCCTTTGTTTATTCATATATTTCTATATTCCTGTATTGTCTTTGTGTTTATATATTTGCATAGCCTTTTTACTTGAGAATTCTTCACAGTTGCATTAGTTATCCCCCCCCCCCCCGCAGTCTTGAAGCACAGTAGTTTCTGATTTGTAGTAAACAAGCGAATCAGGGTGACTCGAATTGACCTACATGTGCACAACCCTAAACTCTAAATCAACCACAACCATATCAAAGTCAAGACAAGCAGTTCAAGAAAGTGTTGGATCCAAATATATATTAATTAGATGGACGAGGCAATAAAGCAGAGACGGAGTTTTGTGCGCCGCAGTGAATGCACATAAGGTAAAGGTCATAATAATGTACAGAGAAGTATAAAAAAAAATGAGAGAAACAGAGAAACAGAAAAAAAGAGAAACAAATGAAATGAGTATCAGACGAGACACGAGTGACAAGAGCAAGAGCTAGTAAAACAACAAAAGGGTATGATGGCCATCATAAGAGTGTGAGAACAGAAGAAAAAGAGAAAGAAGAGACATGAAGTAGTAGAGCGAGACCAACTAGAAGTAGTCGCTAATTTTGATTGTGCGGGCGGACACGGAGTGGTCGCCCGACTCGAGGGGCTCGCGCCGCCGCAGACCCGAGTCGCTCTGGCGGTAGGGGTCTTTCGAGGGGTAGTACTCGTTCCACGCCGCGCACTGGTTGTCAAAGGCGGTCTTGTCGGCGGCCGAGATGCGGGCCTTGAGATCGGCCGGGCGCTCCAAGAAGTTGACGGCGAGGCCGCCCGAGACGTGCCAGGCGATGTGGCAGTGCATGAGCCAGGTGCCCGGGTTGTCCGTCTTGTAGCCGATGACGATCCAGCCGAGCGAGGGCAGCATCACGACGTCGCGGCGCACCGGGTTGTTGCCGCTCAGCTTGGCCATGTCGGCAGACGTAAAGGCGGTCGGGTTGTTGGGGTCGGAGCGGCCGAGCAGCAGGAAATCGTGGCCGTGCAGGTGGATGGGGTGCGCAATGCCGATGGTGGGATCGTTCTCAATGACCCAGAAGATCCACTGGTCCTTCTTGGTGACGGTCACGACGTTGTCGTCGGGCGGGTAGGCGGTGCTGCCCTGCATCACGTACTGGTCGACGGGCTTCTCCCAGTTGATGGCGACCTTGGTGCCGTTGACGCGCCACGAGAACAGCTGGCCGGTCTGGGTCAGGTCGAGCGTGACGGGCAGCGTGTTGTCCTTGGACGACTGGAAGCTCTTGGTGGAGATGTGGCGCTGGAGCACGGGCTGCAGGTTGCTGAGGTCGGTGCAGGTGTCCATGGCGGCGGTGGTGCCCGGGGTCGTGGGCAGCGCCGTGGTGCTGGCGCCCTTGTAGCGGAAGATGGCGGCCGGGTAGGGGTTGTAGGACTCGCCGCACTGCGCGCCGGTGACAAAGGTGGCGTTGAACCAGTAGTTGCCGACGGCCATGCTGGCGTCGATGGTAACGTCGTAGCGCTGGCCGACACCGACAAAGAGCTGGTCCACCGTCTGGGGCTGGACGGGCACAAAGTCGGCGGCAATAATGGTCATGGAGTGGCCGACGAGCGAAAAGACAAAGTGGTTCTCGACCGACGTGTTGATGATGCGCAGGCGGTGGCGCTTGCCCGGCGTCAGGGTCACGCTGGCGTACTTGCCGGCACCCGAGGTCGGGTGGACATTGGTGCCGTTGAACAGCACGTTGTCGCTCGGCGGCGGGCCGTTGTTCTCGGTGTACTCGACGAGGTTGTCGGAGGTGTCGTAGTAGTAGTCAGTAACGGGGAAGGCGCCGAGGTCAATGTCATAGTTGAGCGAGGCCGGGCCATTGATCTGGATGGTGCCGACGACGCCGTTGCCGTACTGGGCGGAGAAGTGGGAGTGGTACCACGAGGTGCCGTACTGCTGGGCAAGGAACTTGTAGACGCGCGAGCTGCCTGGGGGAATGGGGCACTCGGTGACGCCGTTGACACCGTCCTGGAGGTTGGTGTTGAGCTGGCGGATGCCGTGCCAGTGCATCGAGGTTCTGACGGTTAGCCCGAGTCATGCCAGAGTATAGTACATGGGATATGAAATTCAAAACAAAAGACTTACCCGTTAATTTCGAGGCCGTTGATGACGGTGATTTCCAGCTGATCACCCCAGTCGGCCACGAGGTTGGGGCCCGGCAGAGATCCGTTGATCAGCATCACGAGCTCCTTGACGACACCGTCGGGGCCGGTCCAGTTGTGCTCCTCGGTGACGAGCAGCGTGTACTGGCGCGTGACGCCGGTGGTCGGGGTCTGGGCCTCGTAGTCGGTGTTGATGCTGTAGCCACCGTAGCCGCTGGTCCAGCAGGCACGGTTGTTGGCGGAGTTGCAGGAGGGCGTGCGGCCCGAGGGACAGTTCCTGTGGTTGTAGGAGTTGCCGTAGTTGCAGCTGCCGGAAGCCGGTCTGCCGCCGTACCAGCCGCTTGGTGGCTTCCAGCGGTCATTGTGGCCGCTGTAGTGGGCAGTGCTCTTGCGGTTTGCACCGTAGTTCACTTTCTTGGAAGGAGTGAATTTGGGAGCGGCATCGACGAGGCCGAGAAAGGCCAGCACGAAGGCCAGCACCGAGAAGAGATGCATGATGTGAGTATCAGGGGTGGTATTAGGTGTAGAGGAGCAATGGGAATATGAGGAAGATAATAGAGAGGAATAAGATGATATCGGGTAAAGGAAAGAAACGAGAGTCAGGAGACTGTAGTCAACCAGAATTATATTAAGATTAAGAGAAGAGAAGAAGAGAAGAAGACAAGAGAGATGATAGGCAGATGTATTAACGAAAGTGAGATCCGACGATGGGGGATGAGCGAGTGTTATATACTGAAGAATGGCATCAGGAAGAAAGAAAGACGGACGGCAGACGACAGACGACGGAAGATGGAAGATGGAAGGCGTGAGATGGAGCGAGCGAAAGACAAGAAAAAGAAAAGAAACGAAGAAAAATGAATGAAAGAAAAGAACAGAAAAGAAAAAGTACGAGTGGATGAGGTGAGAGGTAGAGTAGAGTAAGAAAGAGAGTAAGAAGAGGGTCAGGAGGGTCAGAGGGCAAGTAAGAAAGAAGAGAGAGTAAATAAATACGATAAAATAGAATGAGAGTAGAATATGGAAAATAAAAGAGAAGACAGCTGTGAGCAGAGACGAGAAGCTGAGCTCCGCAGGTTCCCCATACCTACCATACAATACCCATATATGCCTACATATGCCTACAGGTAGCTAGAGCTGCGCCGGCCGTGCGCGTCCGTATTCTTTTATGGATTTCAACCTTTTATTTCCTAGCTCTTGTCTATTTTTGTTCTCTTACGATCTGACCGCATCTCACAGACCTCTTGGCTGTTTACTGTTTGTTTTCTTAGTCTGTTTGAATTCTCAAGTCTGGGTCTTCGGGTGGCATCTCGGACAGTGTTCGAATATTTGATTTCTGATATTTGAATACTCAAGCCCAGTGTTCCATTGTGTACTTTTACAAAGAAAACACCAACACGGCGGAGATTGCAAGACGGGACGATAGCTAGTCGATAGCTCGACAAAGATGGGACGACGGAAAACGAAGGACGACGAAGGACATGTCAACGATAGATGAACGATGAAAGAAGACAGAAGAAAAGGGATAGGGAAAAAAATAAAATAAAATAAAATTCACAATGCGAGAGCAATGAAAGACAACTACGACGCCAGACTCGTCATTTTCACGAATGCTTCATTTCCAATGCAAGCACTCAGGAGAATAAGAAAGAGCAAGAACGAGAACAAGAAAATAGGAGAACTCTATCGGACTGTGGATGCAATCACCGTTGTGAGGAGCGTGTCGATCTAAACGATATTGCCCTGTACGTAACGAGACATGAGACATGCATACGGCATCAGACATGCAGTGGAAATAAGAGTCGGGGACACGGGCAGGACAGTGAGGGTATATACTCCGTATGAAAAGAAGAAGAAGAAAAAAGGAAGACGAGCGTTAGATCGAGGATCGAGTAAGAAAATATAAGAAAGGGCATACGATAGAAAGACGAGAAAAGAAAAGATGGTAAAACAAGGGGAAGACCAGAGGGAAATAACACAAAATAGAAATCGGACGAAAATCATATAGAAAAAGAAAAGAAGGTATAAGCGCAAGGGGTGTGCCGCTTGGATCGCTGGAACAGAAAATAGAAAAAGGCAAAACAAGGTTGTACTTTGAGGCGGTTAACCAAGAAAGACAGTACGGAGAAGAGAAAGAAAAGAAAGAAAGTAAAGCTGATAAAATATGAAAGTAACATGAAGAAAAGTATCATGGCATTATGATCTGAGAGGGTCAGAGCAATGATACAGCGGCAGTTGTAGTAGTAGTAGTAATAATAATAATGAGAATACTAATGATAATTATACAACAGCAAACAAAATACGAAGAGACGAGCGCAGCCATTGCTCCATTTAGTGTTTATTATTGAATTATTGAAGAATATATTTTCTAAATCCTAGATCAATATGTCGAGAATTACCGCCGATACGGAGGGGCAGCTGAGAATTAGATGCATATAGATTGAATACTGGACTGGGTACAGAGAGGGTACAAAGTAAACAGCTAGCTGACGGTTTTATCACGAGGTCCAGTTTTGTTTTGTCAGTTTTCAAAACTATACGAACTGTGGGGAGGACAGAGGGGACAATGTGGTAGGATGAATAGAGCTGGAGCGCAGGAAGTAGGGAGTCGACGTAGGGGCAGGGAGCACAGAGCTGGAGGGACAAGACCAGACAGGACGGAAGCAAGGAGGTGCCGAGAACCATCGGAGGTTTTACGGATTGTGTAAGATGAAAGCTTGGTCTCGTGGCCATCGGGGATGCTGAGGCTGAAGGATGTAAGTACGTCTTTGCAGTAGTATGCTGTAGCTGGTGGAAGAACGGGGTGGGAAAGAGGATGGAGAAGGTAGGGAGAAGGAGAAGTCAAGAAAAGTAGGTATATCAAAGAAATAAATTCAAAAGAAAAGAAGAATTCAAAGAAAGACGAGTTCAAAAGAAAGAAGAATTCAAAACAAACACAAAAACAAACTAATCAAAAGTCCTGCCCAGAATAGGCATATGACAGAAGCAATAGAACGGGAAGCATAACAGAATCAAAGAGAATGGCCAAAAGGAGATGGCAAGAGAAAGGAGACAGAAAGAAAAAATAAATAAATAAATAGAAGAAGAAGAAAAGACTGCCCAAGACCGAAGACGGCTAGAGACGATGGATGCTAGTAAAAGGACAGGATGCCCAAAGCAGAACAGTAATAGGGGACGTGTACTGAATGGTATGGTCCAAGATGACAACCGAAAAAAGGACGACAGCGACAGGCGACAGACGAGACCGTATTGGAGCCAATACAAGACAAATCGAGGCAAGACGTGAACCTACATTGTACTAGTGGATGCCAAGAGGGTCTAAGCTTTGTAATAAGCATTTGCTGAAATGTAGTTCTTGTGTATGGGAGAGTCAGGGTCATGGTACGAACAAGGTGTGACTAACCAAAGCTAGCAGCCGCTTAACGTCTAGTCGGTGAATAGGAGAGGAAAGGAAAGAGAAAGAAAGAAGAAAACAGAAAACAGAAGAAAAAGAAAGAAAGGAAAAGGAGACCATAAGGAGACCAGAGGAAGGAAAAGGAGATTAAACAACAACTGGCTGGTAGCGAGCCACCGCATGACATGACAAGATGAGCAGCATAGGTGAGAGAATAAGATCATAAGAGTGCTGATAAGAGTGAGAGTAATAAAAATAAGAGTGATAATAAGGTGATAAGAGAAGACAGATACAAATCAGCAAAGACTACAGACTGCGGATGGCTTACACCTGCAGCCTCCTATGCATCAGGCCCCGACTGAGTAAGACGCCGCGTGAGACTGGCCTAGCCCGGTTCTTGGATCCGGTGTGACTGTGATATCGGTAGAGTTGTATTTTAGAGTTGTCTTCTAGAGTAGCTGTTGAGTCTGTAGAAAAGAGTGAGGCGGCTTAGACTTGATCAACAGGGGCTGTAAACAAACCTGGCTTGCTGGCAGACTGTGCAATGCCGAGCCACGGTATTACTCTGTGCAGGCCCTGTGCAAGGCTGGCAGGTATCTTACTATTATTTGTCTATTTTGTTTTCCAATGCTCTTGTGTTATTCGTTTTAAAAAAAATGATATGATTTACAACGCCAACGGCCGCAGTCGCTCCTACATCGTCAGAGGCCTCGACCCAGACGTCCAGGCGGTGACGGTAAGAGCCCCGATGGCCTGCAGCTCTCCACCTGCAGCTGACTCTCGTTGTTTTCTCATTCGTTTCTTATTCTTTTCTCGTTCTTTTCTCGTATCTGCTCTCACTCTCCTTTTCTCTACACTACGTCGCTACTTGCCTCTACCATCTCCTTTCCGATGTCCTCCTTGCCTCTGGCCTAGTGTCCAACTATTCCTAGTTCCCTCCCGTCTAGGTCTATGCCGAGACTATCCGTATTAGGTAAGTAAGTGTCTAGTTGTGTTCTTGTATCAGTGTATTCTTCTAGCTAGTATCCTTTTTTCTTTTTCTTTTTCTGGTCTTTGTCTTTCTTTATGCGGTGCCGCCTTTCCTCTTTTCCCGTCTTATTTCTGCTTTTACTCAAATGGTTGCAAGCGAGACACAGCGAGAAAATAAGACAGAAAAAAGGAAATAAAAGGAAATAAAGAAGAAGCTAAAAGGAAAAAAGAAAAGAAAAGAAAAGAAAAGAAAAAAGACACGCTACAATGCACGCGAGAAACTTGGCACACATGGAGACAACTACCAATAGACTAGAACAATATACCGATACCAATAACGGATAGGCGAAATAATACAAAACGCATAAAAAACAAAGTAGCAGCCGCTGCTCTCGGATAGCCATTTGCCGCTCTTACTTTGAGTCTGCTCTGCCAGTCGCGTGCTCGTCGAATCATGGACTGTAAGAGCCGGCGCCAATCGTGTCGATCAAGCAGATGCCGGTAGAAGAATAGCAACGGCTGTCGGGACATCGGATACGAGTATCACGAGCACTACAAGTATTACGAGTATTACGAGCTTACGGGCATTCGACACGAGCAATGCGGAAGAGGCTTTGCTTGACTGCTCAAAAACCTGGACAGCTCGCATTCTGCTTCCACTTGCATCGACGCATGCTCTCATGCTCGTTCTTCCAGTGCTCCGTTTCTATGCCTGCTATCGATGCAAGGGCTGCCTCGTTAAGTGATCGCCGACGTTTTGCTTTCTTCTTTTCTTCTTCTTTTTTGATTTTATTTTGTTTGGACTACTTATCTTCCACGGAATATATTCATGGCATGCCTCTTTGAGGAAAAGGCTGAAGTCGACTCATCCGAACCGCCGTCCCAACTTTGCGTCTGCATGGTCATGCACATTGTCTGTTCATTCTTTATTTAATTTATATTTTCTTCTTCTTCTCCTCTTTCTGCCCTCTTCCGTCTCGACCCCGATTCCACACATTCAGCGCGATACCCTCATGCCCTGTTGGCTTTCAGCCCGCTCAGCTTGCTAGGGTCCAAGTGCGTCTTTGCGGTTTCCATCCTAGTCTTGTTGGAACTCTGAATCGGAGCGTAATATCGACAGAGCAAGAGTTGAGAACGAAAGAGAATAAACCCGGTCGGTCCACCCATACGAGCAGCAACTGCCGTAGAGTGAGACATATTTGGGCTGCGACGAAAAGCCGGGAAACGAAGCCTGACCGCTCATAGCAAGCATATCCCGTGCTCGCCGTCACAGCCGTAGCAGCCTATTGCATACACATCGATTGCATGAGGTCAGCTGGCATAGCACACATGCAGTCGTGTAAAGCCAGGGCTCGTCGAGGCAGGAAAACAAGTGCCGTCCTCAAAGCCTGGGAGTATCCTGCCGCTCTGAATACGATGGTTGAAAGTTGCATCGGCGATCAGCCCCGACCCCGTTGCTGTCGAGTCTGCCAGTGTCGAGTCTGTCAGCACTCAAGACTCAGGGTCTCGTGCTACGGTTACCTACCCCAAACAAAGCCAGGAACGGGTGCACAATGCGGCCGTGCTGCAGACGGTTGTTCTCGGCCTGCGCCTCGGAGCTTGTCTGTCCATTCCATCTTCCATTCTCGACCACTGCTTACCGCCACAGTCCACTGTCTACTATCTACTGTCCCATGACTGCTCGTGCTATTGAAAATGACGTCGAGTTGAGGACATCTCATCATGTACTTTTTGCTATACGACGTAGGATGTCGGTCCAGTCCGCTGCAAATAGTCCAGCTCATCGGTCTTTTTTTTTGCTAATAGTCCCCCCGCCCGACTTACACGAGACACGGCCGAGCTTGGCATGTCAAGCTTTGTCTCTCGCCTTCTGTCGCCCGTCTTTGTCTATCAATAGTCTTGTACTTTTTCACCCAATATCGCTAGACAAGTACATTCCAAAACCAGAACGAATAATATAGACAATATAGACAAGACACAAACACGATATCGCCGACCCGTGCATATTGACCCAGCACTGTCAGCCTATCGATGACCTGCCATCCAGAGCACTGCCCGACAGGATTGGCTGTGCCTGAGGGGTGCCTGATGTGTTGTCTCTGTATGACTGCATGTGCACTTGTGTCATTTCGTCTGCTCTCACTGCTTGGTAGGTTGCGTCTTTTTTGTTCTCTTTTTGATTTGATTTGTATATATATAGATATGTTTATTTAGTTGCTTTGTCCATTAGAACTACTAAAATAAATAAATCGATTCCTTCTTCTACTCGTCACCGACAGGGCCTGCACGTGGTATCAATGTATTCCGTCATTCTCATCCTCTCTTCTCCTCTCACTGTCTGATCTCACATACGCAGCAAGGCGTCTTGTTTATTATTCTCTTGGTCACGTTCTTAATATAGTACTTATTCGGATGCCGTCCTTTGCATGTCAGACGACCACTTGGCCAAGGAAGCAATACACAAATTGTCAAATAAACCAAGGAAAGATAGTCCCGGCCGTTGCCAAGAGCCCGCCGACAGCAAAGCACAGCGCGGAGACAACTGACAGCCGCTGTATTTGATATCGACAATCCCATTGCTGCAGTCTTTCAGAGACAGCGGTGTAGTCTTACGTTCTTGGTCAAGGTAAGACGTACCATGCATGCAGTTGATAAGACAAATGCCTGTCACTATCAGCACCTGGAGGCTGTCCGTTGGTTCCATCGTCAGTCCTCATCACCACTGCTTCTACCATTGACATGGATAGAGATTACCCTACAAGGGATACGATAATGCTACCGTCAACCTCGTCCCCGTCTAGCATGTCACTCGTTCAGCCGTTCTTGGCGGTAGAATAGGGGGAAATAAGAAGAAAACCACCAGAAAAAGAAAAAGAAAAATAAGAAGAAGAAATAATAAGAATGAGTAATAAGAAAAAGATCAAAAAAGCCCTACATCATGACACGACTCTCAGCCGATGCGACAATGATGACAGACCAAGACATACATACACGAGCACGACCTTGTTGCTGCCTGCCCGCGTTGCTGATGCGCTGTGTTGTCATTCCGGTGTCTGTTGATATCTGCTTATATTTGGTACGTCTGCTATATCTGTGGTATCTCTCGCCGTGATCGTAAGATACCATCGCAGCATCACGGACTGCGTCTCATCTCGCTACACTCGTATACAGTGGTGCAGTGCCGTCGAAGCCACGCAGCGGTAGAAGCGAAGGGCCTGACCCCCCCTTCGTATTCTTCTCTGCCTTTTCATTTCCACACCTGCAAAAACCCAAATCTCCGGTCTCCTTTTTTAGGTTTTATTGTTTGAGTCACGTCTCTTCCAACTCCCCTCTATCACCGAAGCTAGCATACTTCTTAGGACCGCGCCAATGGCATGGCATAGGACTACACCAGCTGCCTCCGCCCAGCCGGTTGGCAAGTGTGGTTTTGTTTCTGCGCTTTCGGCACTTGGCAATATCTTATCACTTTCAGCTTTTCTACTTTTCAGATTCCATCTTCCATCTTCCATCGTCCAGTATCCAGTTCTCCAGCTCAACACTTTCTGTTTACTATTGACAAACCTGTTTCCTGCATGCTGGGCCACCAAAGACTGCGTTAGACTGCTTTCGACTTCAGCCCGCAAGCCGCAAAGCCAGGCCCCGAGCGCCAAACAAGCCCGAGCCCAAACGTGAGCCCAAACCGCAAGCCTCGAGCCAGTCGCACACAGCAGATACACAACACACTACCACGCTCCAGCTCGATTCAGAGACATGTTGCAAACTAATGCGGCATATCGCCGACGTGTCTGAGCTGGGGCTGACCTTGCCTCGACTCAGTATGTGCTCCGTATGCTGCTCCGTAGACTAGACTATCAGACTATTAGACTATCAGACTATCAGACTATGCATGCAAGCCGTACATGGTACATGGCCACTCTGTCAAACAGGCAAGATCGTCGGCTGCCTGCAGCAGCTGTCTCGACGTTGCAGCTAGATCGTGTCCCCATTGGCCTCGTCCAGTCGCTCTCTCACTTTCTCACTCTCTCACAGCTTCACGCCTTGTCCGACGCAGGCGTGGGATCATCTCCACCTCTCTTTTGGCGTTTCTTTCCTCTCCTCTCGTCCGACATCCTTGCATCCCGGCATCCCTACGTTCTCGTGTATGCACTGGCTTGTCTCGTCTGCCGCCTCGTCTATTTTGTGTTTTTACAGTTAGTGTTTGCGACGTGTCGTGCATTGACTCCGTCCTGCGTTTTGCGTTTTGCATCTTTGTTTATATTTTGTCTTGTATCTCCGAGTCGTCTGTACTTTTAAATGGACCGCAATTGGTAGAGCCGGTTAGCTTCGCGGGTGTTTGCACGCGGACATTGCCTCATTGGTACGACACGAGCGTTGAGAAGAAGGAAGAAGAAGAAGAAAGAACGGAAAGAAACCAAACATTAGAGCTAAACAGAAAAAGAAAAGAAACTAGACAGAAGCAGAAAAAGAAAACAAAGCCCACCGCTCTTTCTTGCTCGGGTCTCTCGTGTCCTTCACTTCGTACACATCGCCGACACAGCTCGAGGCTGAACGGAGCATCATCGTATGGACAAAGCACGATTCCGCACTTGTGCTAGTATTTTACTCTGTGGTCGATAGGAGACGGCCGTGGCTGCGGTGCAATTTCCTTCATCCCCGTAGTAAACAATACTAGAGGTCCAAGCGGAGGGGCCTATCTGAGCTCCAACCGTATCTTAGATCTTGCATTATTTGATGGATACGGAGTATGCCAGACAGTTCCAGGCTGACAGCTGTGTCTCGGAGGATTATATCTTCAAGGAAAAACAAAGATGAAGCTGGAAAGGACAGAAAAGAAGGAAGGAAAAGGGAGCAAACTGTGGAGGGAAAAAGAAAGAGGAAGTCAAAACAAAAGAAATCAAGAGATTCAAAAGAAAAAGAGAAAAAGAAAAAAAGGAAGAAAAAAAAAAAAAAAAAAAAAAAAACTCGGTACAAAAAGAAACAGGAAAAGAGAGACATTGCAACAAAGTACCGAATGCCAAGCTGCAGACGCATGCGCATGAGAACGAGGATAACGACGAGAAAACGACGAGAGAACCGACAAAAAGACGGACGGACTGAAGAAGACGAAAAAGACAAAACTCGCTTATATCGGCTTCTGTCTACTCGCTCCGGTCGGCCACCTCATTTCCACATTGTGCCCCGTTGTCACCGTTGCACGGGTGGTATTGCCATGTGTGCCATGTGTAAATATGTGAATATTTGTGCATATATGTGTGATAGTGATGGCGGTGATGGCGGTGATACCTGCAACTGGTACGCGCTCGACCCAGGACGCGTCCGAGGGCAACACGGAAACTCACGAAGCCATCTCTCTGACCTCTCTGACCTCTCTGATTAACGTCTATGGTTAAGTCACTGGCTAACCTCTCCAATCAACCATAACTTCCAGCTTCACTCGCTGCTGAGTACGTTCTCCTGGCCGTGTTGACCTCGCATCGTGACCGTCTTCTTTGCAGCCTCGTCCCGCGCTTCAACTGATCAGCACGATTCCGGTTCATGCAGCCCCATCGCTGCTTGCCACACTGCTCGCTTCAAGCCTCGAACGGGCCTCCTTCAGCTCTCTCCTTCGGCGTCTCTATCAGTGCCCGTGCCCCGGTCCTCACGTCTAATGAGAGTTTCATTACACGATCACACCGTAGCAGACGTGCTGGTGATGACGACGACGTGCAACGTACGACGTACGGGACCTGGACATCGCAGAGGAGCTCTCTCTACGAGTTCTTTTCTACTCTTTTTGTGCCGTGATCCGGCAGAGGTCGCGCGGATAAGCCGCCGCGCGAAGAGCTGGGGCCCGCGAACGGATCGTGAGCTCAGTACGAAGCATTACCCGTGCATCACTTGAAACACACTTGCTATTTCAACGTCGCAATCTCCATTCCGCTACTTGAAATATTGAGTGCTGTGATCCCTCTCATCTTTGCTAGCTGCATGTTAAAATAGATTTAGAGTTGTTTCATGTTCTGTACTGGCATGTTTCCGTGATTGTTTCTCTGATTTTCTGTTTCTTGGCTCTCTGACTCTCTATCAGAGTATTCTCCGGTTTTGATCTGGTCATTCTCTGTTTACATCGACCAGGGCCAGGGGTAGTGCAACGCACTCGACGATCAATACTATCTCTACTTGTGTGACGGACTCTCGCGTTGTAGCTTGTAAACGAGAAAAAACCTCCGCGTGCCCCGGCAAGGTTCCTAGACCGATGTTACCCAAGCCTTGCGTTTTGAAATTGGTTTTGCTCTGCTTACATAATATCACGACTCGGATCATCGCATCGAAGCATTTGACATGTTTGTTGTTGTCAGCACTCATAGATACAATCTAGATGCAGACTGCGTTTAAGATACTGTATTCACACAATGTTCATATTTATGTCTAATTTAATTTGCTTTTGTTCATATATTTCTACCGAAACAATGCTAGACTTGTATTGCCTCAACGCCTTTATAAATGCAACCAGGCTCATACCTCATATAACTCGTAAGAACAATACAAACAGACAACAATGAAAGAAGAAACAACTATAGTATATATCAAGACAGGCGATCGGCTTAATCAAACAGATCGTCATCCTCCTCCATGTTCTCGCCCATCAGCTCCTCGGCCGCATCCTCGTCGTCCAGCAGCATTGAGTCGCTGTCCGACTCGACATCGCTGTCGTGGTGGTTCGCCAGAATGGTGATCTTGTTGTCCACCAGGTCCACCCGTGCCGTCTCGCCGTCCCGGATGCTGCCCCGCAGGATCAGCACCGCCAGCCGGTTCAGCACCTCCTTCTCAATCAGCCGTGCCAGCGGCCGCGCGCCGTACGCTGGCGAGTAGCCCGCATTGCCCAAGTAGTCCTTGGCGGCGTCGCTAATCTCAATCGTGACATTGCGGTTGTTGTCGCTCAGCCGCTTCTGGATCTCCGTCAACCGCAAGTCCACGATGCGCCGGATCTCCTTGCGCGTGAGCCGGTTGAAGATCACCGTCGACGAGATACGGTTCAGGAACTCGGGAAGGAAGTAGTTGCGCAGCGCGTTCATCACGAGCTCGCGCGTCGTCGGGTCGATCCTGCCGTCCTTGCCCGCAGGGCGCGCGAGGTACTCGGCGCCGAGGTTGGATGTCATGACCACAATGCAGTTCTTCGCATCCACAACCCGGCCCTGGCCGTCGGTGATGCGGCCGTCGTCCATCAGCTGCAGCAGCACCGTGAGCACCTCCTTGGCCGCCTTCTCGACCTCATCAAACAGCAGGATCGAGAAGGGCTTGCGCCGCAGAGCCTCCGTCAGCTGGCCGCCGGAGTCGTGGCCGACGTAGCCAGGCGGTGCACCAATCATGCGGCTCAGAGAGTGCCGCTCCTGGTACTCGGACATGTCAAACCGGATCATCGCCTTCGGGTCGTCAAACAAGAACTCGGCGAGTGCCTTGGTCAGAAGTGTTTTACCCGTACCAGACGGGCCACAGAACAGGAAGCTCGGCGGCTGGTTGGGGTTTGCGAGGCCAGAGCGCTGCAGCCGGATCGCGTTCGACACCGACTGCACCGCCTCCTTCTGGCCCACCACGAGCTTGCCCAGATTCCGCTCCATGTGCAGCAGCTTCTCCTTTTCGGTTGTCTTGAGCCGCGTCACCGGGATGCCCGTCCACCGCGCCACAATCTCGTTGATCTGGTCGGGGCCGACAACATCCGTGATCATAGCACCGCCCGAATCGGCAGAGGTGGAATTCAGGGCCGCGTCGGCATTGGCCTTGTCCTTCTCTAGCTTACGGATGAGGGTCTCCATCTCAGGAATGGCGTAGAACTGAAGGTCGGCCGCGCGTGCAGTGTCGCCCACACGCGAGGCGTCCTCCATCTTGACCTTCAGCTGGTCAAGCTTCACCTTGGCCTCCTGGATGTCCTTGCCACGCTTGCGCTCGCTCTCGTACTTTTCGCGGAGAGGCCGCAGCTCCTCTTCGACATTGCTGGCATCTTGCTTCGCCTGGACCAGGCGCGTCTTGGATGCGTCGTCCTTCTCGCGCGACAGCGCGTGGATCTCAATCTGCAGCTGGCGCAGCCGGCGCTCCAGCGAGTCAATGATTTCGGGCTGTGACTCGCGTGCAACGCGCACGGCAGCGGCTGCCTCGTCAATAAGGTCGACGGCCGAGTCGGGAAGGCGGCGCGATGTGAGGTAGCGCGCAGCCAGGTTGGCCGAGGACACGAGCGCGCTGTCGGTAATGTTGACACCGTGGTGCACCTCGTACTTTTCCTTCAAGCCACGGAGGATGGACACAGTCTCGGGGATTGTGGGCTCCTTCACAATGACCTGCTGGAACCGACGCTCAAAGGCCGCGTCCTTCTCAATGTACTTGCGGTACTCGGCCAGCGTCGTGGCACCGATACAGTGCAGCTGGCCACGGGCGAGCATGGGCTTCAGCAGGTTGGCGGCGTCCATGCCGCCCTCGCCAGACGAACCGGCACCCATGAGCAGGTGGATCTCGTCGACAAAAAGCACAATCATGTCCTTGGAATCGGTGATCTCCTTGAGCACGCCCTTCATGCGCTCCTCAAACTCACCGCGGTACTTGCTGCCGGCAACAAGCGCACCGACGTCGAGCGACAGCAGCTTGCAGGCCGCCAGGTTGTCGGGCACATCTGCATTGACAATGCGCTGTGCCAGACCCTCGACGACTGTGGTCTTGCCTACACCGGGCTCACCGATGAGCACCGGGTTGTTCTTGGTGCGCCGCGACAGAATGCGGACGACGCGGCGGATCTCCTCTTCACGGCCAATAACCGGGTCGATCTTACCCTCGCGTGCCATGGCAGTCATGTCAATGGTAAATTTTGCCAGGTTCTCGTTCTCCTGCTCCGTATCGGCCGTCTTGGAGTCGACACGGCGTGTGCCGCGGATGGCCTGGACGGCGTCCTGGATGAGTTTTGGCTTGGGGACGTTGGCCTCCTTAAGGTAGACCTGGATAGAGCTCTCCTCGGCTAGAGCGGCAATCAGATGATCGACGGCAATAAACGTGTCCTTTTGCATCTTTTGCATCTCGTTTGCCTTGCGGAAGACATTGTGAAGCGATGGTGCAAACGACACCTGGTCTGGTGGCGGGTCCTGGCTGGGCAGGCGGACCAGGGCCTTCTTGAGAGCACGGTCAAAGAGCTGGGGGTCGCCGTGTGCACGCTCAATGACCTGGCGGAGGAACGAGGGGTTGCTGGCAGATGCCGGCGGGTTCTGCTGGTCCTTGGACAGGTCGGCTGGCGGGTCGAGGAGAGAGACTGTGAGGTGAACAGGGAGGACCTGAGAGTGGCCATATTGGCCGGCGAGGGCAACGGAGTCTTCGACGGCCTTTTGGGCACGGTCGGTAAAGTCCATCTTGTTGGACGCCATGATTTGTTGTGTGTGTGAATTTGATGTATGGTGTTTCTGTGTAGGTGTAGAGAGTAAAACGTAGAGAGAGAAGTTCTAGAGAGAAAAGTTGAAGTAGTGGTGAGCTTCAAGAAATAGAGAGCGGGACAAAGATCGTCAGTGATCGTCCGGCTCGATGAGGATGAAAAATGGAGGATATCGAGAGCTCAGTGGAAGTAAGAGCTATATCTTTGGGGGGTTCTTTTGTAGTAGAATGCAGTCGTGGGTGTTCGTGAAAGACCCTTTGCTTGCTTCTTGGGTGATCAGAGGAAGAGTGTGTGAAGAATAAAGAAGAGAAAGAGGAAGCAAAACAGCAAGAAGCTGGCAGTTGATGACGATGTTGTTGTATTTATGCTTCTCCGTTTCGCTGGCAAGGTGGACCCGACGGTGGCCTGACAGCTCGGTTGTCTGAAACCCCAAACGGTACGTTCAGCTTCTAGCCCCTACAGGGCGCTGCTGTAGCTTGCTTGAAGTGGCCTGAAGGCGCTGGAAACAGCCGGCGCCCAACAGAAGGCTCTCGAAGCGCCTCGCAGGTGCTGGATGCCGGGCACACCGTTTGGGCATCTATGATTGGCCGCCCGGCCGTTTTGGCGGGGTAGGGTGGGACGGTGGCTCTCGCTGTACAACGAAAATACGTCAGATTTCTTATCGTGGCCCTATCAGCATGTGTCTGGGCCTAAGCTGCATATGGGTATGACTCAGCCGCGCTGTCTTGTGGAGACTTGGTCTAATACTGAGTGGAAACGGCACGACAAGTTAAGATACTGGCGTGAGCTACACGTGACCCTACCTCATTCTAAAAAATTGGTGATACTTTTTTTTCCATGCCATTGGCTCCAGCACTTGGTAGAGCGCGAGAGAGAAGAGCTGCGGTTGACGATTGCCACGACGAACCGACAATACACATCCCCCACACACAGACGCAATGAACGGGTTGTCAATACAGAGCTTCCGCCGGCTGGCCATTGGCGCCGCCCAGGCCGCCCGGCCCCTGTCATCGCCGGCCTCCCGTGCCATCCTCGCCGCCCGGACACCATCCCGGCTGGCATCCACCGAGACCACATCCCCCAGCTCTACTCCGACAACATCACAAACCACAGTCGCCGGTGTCACACCATACGCAGAACCCCCAAAATGGGGCGACAAACCAGATGTGCCGTACAAGCGCTACAAGAAGCCGAACCCCAACACCTACAAGGACGGCCACGGCGAGCAGATCTGGATCTTTGAGCACATCACCGAGGGCTACACCATCTACTCGCACTCTCCCGTCGTCAGAGTATGTAGACAGTATTCGAACTAAACAAGACAGCGAGGCGGATGCAATGCTAACCCCCCCTAGGGAAACCGAGCACTCAACCAGCTGCCGTACAACGGCAAGCACACGAAGCCGGCCAAGATGCGCAAGGACTACTGGCGACCAATGGCACTGGTGCAGTTCTCAGAGGGCGAGGCCCATATTGGTCGCAACATCTTCCACAAGCTGCGGGAGTTCCGCAAGATGCACGAGCTGAGCTGGGGCTACCAGGAGAGCGAGCTCAAGGGCGTGGGCCGCCGCGAGCGCGGCCAGATTCTGAGCCACCAGCGCGCCAACACGATTGCCGATTTGGCAGCGGTGCTCGGCGGTGCGGGCCAGGGCACCACGATCTGGATCAAGGGGCAGGACGATGCCGCAACGGAGGCGATTCTGGCCAAGGCAACGGTGTTCTGGGCCAACGACCAGGACCGCAACGTTGCCGAGAAGTGGACCAGCAACGTGATGCACGTTGCCGGCATGCCCGAGGTTGACCCCAAGTGGCACGTCAAGAAGTACCAGCAGACGCGCGTGCCGACGCCGCAGGACGATGCCCCGGTGGCCGAGGGCGAAGCCGAGGCACCCCAGCCTGCCAGGGAGGCATAGAGGCTGGTGCACAAAGCAGACTGCAAATCACAAATCAATAGCTGAAAACACGCAAAGACGTAACTCGGACTCGATATATGGCACAAAAGCTTGGGATATTGTAAAGTTGGACTGTATTATACTGGCATATCAAAATAAAGAACTGCATCACGAGCGAAGAGATATGTTGCATGCAAGGACTGCTCTACTCTCAATTCAGGCTCAGACAAGCACGGGCCGGTGACTACTGACTATTGTGACTACGTACTCTTTTGACCACTGTCAACTGTGACTACTGACTACTGGCTAAGGTGCGGGTGCTACGCCTAATCTACAAAGGACGAGCCCAAGAATCGACTTTTTATTGTGTTTCCTAAGATCAAGAGGGGTGGTATCTCAATAGAACAGCAGGGTGCCAAGACAACAAAGCACAAAACAGAAACAAGAAACAAAACAGAGAGTAAAAGCGACAGCACATTTCCTCCGTGGAAATGGCAGCAGTGAAATTCAAAAACTCCAGGTCATGATGGCGTCGGCAGTACCCCTAAAACTTGAGGGCAAACTGCTTCAGGTAGTCGTAGTCGGCCGTGTTGGCATCGACGCAGCTGCGGATGATCTTCTGGCCCTTGTCGCCAAACTTGGCCAGCCACTCGGCATCCTCCTCCTCCTTGGTGGGGGGCGTCTTGTGTTTTGCGGCCGACGACGAGTTGGGCGCGCGCGCCTTGAGACCCGTGCTCGCGAGCGCGTCGTTGTGCCAGCCAGCCCACTTCTCAAAGGCGACGGTGGCCCGGTCCTGGCTTGCCGCGTCCTCCCACTGCAGCATCTCGGGGCGGTAGTCCAGATCGACGCCCTTGCAGAACGCCTCAATGGCCTCGGCCGGACGGTCCAGCATGTCGTCGGCGTCGAGCACGACAATGTTGTCGCGGTCAACGAGGCCCTTCTCGATCAGAAAGTCGACCATCTGGCGCAGCTCCTTGTAGCCGGCCTCGCAGGGCATGAACTCGTTGAAGTGGGTGGTCTCTACCAGCGGCGGCACGGTGCAGCGGTAGTAGGAGGGGATGGAGCGGCGCGGGTGGCGGATGAGGAACGCATACTGGAAGCGGCTGAGGGCGGACAGCGGGATGGCCATGGGGTTGGCCGAGCCGATGGAGCCATCAGGGCCGGTGCTGGCCGTGTCGACGCCGTTGGCCTGGTCGACCAGGGAGGGGGCGATGCCGGTGGGCTTGCCGTTGGGGGCAAAGAGGTAGTAGGCCATGTCCTTGATGAACACGCGCTTGTCCTGGTCCAGCAGGGTATCGAGGACGTCCTTGTAGGTGGTCTTGATGAAGCCGCTGCTCTCGCGGTGGTCGAGGTCCTTGGAGAAGCGCTGGCCGAGGTGCTCGGGGCCAAAGTAAAAGGCATCGCCAAAGGGCTCGTGGGCACAGGTGAGGTCCTCGGGGCGAGTCATGAAGACCTGCAAGTTCGAGGTGTTAGCAACGGTTCCAGTCGAGCAGGTAAGAAGGACGGCAAAACGCAAGACAACATACTCTCTCAAAGGCAGTCGAGCATGACCGCGGGTGGGTTGCGACAAAGATGGGACGGGGAGCCATGGTGAAGGAGTTGCGTGTGGTGAACGGCGATGCGAGGCTGAGGATGAAGGTGGAAGAGATGGTCGATGATGTCGAGATGAGGTCGACGAATATAAAGATAGATGCGAAAGAGGATCAGGGTCTTGAAGATCAGAGAATTGGAACAGGGAAAGGATCAGAGACAGATCAGAGGGGGATTGGGATCTATAAGTACGTCAAAGACAAGAGGAGATGGGAAGACGGAGAGAAGGCGAGGCGAGGAGAACAAGAGGGGGTCTGCATGGCTGGTCGGGCATCTTGACAGCTGCGTGTCGACTGCCTCTACACTCTACAGGACCGAGTTTTCATCGATCTAGCAGGACTTTCCAACTCCAAGCTCATGCAGAAGGTACATTGGGCGAGATACAAAGCTCGTTGGAACAAAAGAGGAAAGTACCGTCTAATACAATTGTGGGTACCGGTACAGAGAGAGACATGGGGCATGCAATCGCCGGTACCTATGGGCGAAATCTGCGAGGAAGCTACTTCAGAGTCAGACTATGCAAGTATCTTCTGGTACACACACATGCCTCCAAATCGCTACTGTGCCTCCGAATCTAAACGGCCGACGTCACTGGGTGGGCGCCGCGGTGCCACTACGGAGTCTTGAAAAAATGGAATCCTGGTCGCTCTTTGCCCAGGGATAGCGAGACAGAGTGCGACGATGATACTGAATATTAATGTGAAAATAGTAGATGAAAGCGTTCTATTCAAGCACACCCCAGACGCAAAGGACATCGCATGAGACGGGTCGTGAGAACTTGCATGCCACGCGAGAATGCCACGAGAGAGATATCGCGGCGTTGCCACAGAGAGACATTGCTGCATTGCAACACTACAGGCGCGTCTCTGGCCAATCCGTTGAATCCATTACGGCAGCCTTTCCTTACATGACCGATGCCATCGCCTCCTCGAGCCCACGGCCTTGTGAAAAACTCAGGCGGTGGCGAAACACGGCTTCGAGAACTAGGCGAGCGGCTCGACGTGGGGAACCCGACCCCAAAGCAGTCGAGAATAAATAGCTTAAACGGCAAGCATGGGGACCCGCCGAGGCTGTCGGTGCGGGCGTCGGGGCCGGCACTGGCCAAAAGAGGATCCCATTTGTCACTGTGGGCGGCGCGTCGGGGATCTGCGCGGGAGGTTAAAACAAATCGAATAACGATTCAGCGCAGCGAGCTCGTGGCGTGGGCTGTCTGTGCGGCGTGGACTGTCTGGGAGTCTGGGCAAAAGCCTCAGTTGCTTCAGTGTCGTGGCGAGCTCACACGGCATCGCATGACAGAAGAGGACGAACTCAAGAGGCTGCGTGAGGATGAGGTAAGCAGGGCGCGCGAGCTCTGGCTTGAAGTCCTCCGTAGCTGCTCGTTCCTTCCGTCCCGGCTGCTACTCCCGCCCGCTCCTTCCGCCGGAGTATTTCCTGGCATTTATCGAGCATGTAGTTCCTTCACATATCGATTGATTATATAATTTATCGATAATTTATCATATTTTTTCTACTAATCGATATTTAACCTCGATCAAACATGTAAATACTATATTTACTGGCCCAACATGTGCTGGCTTGCAGCCCCGATTGGCTGTCTGCGCTGCGCCGCATGTGGAGAGAACAGGTTTGAGATAAAGTTGGTGGCACTACGGCGACGAGAGAAGGATACATCAGCATGGCGGTGACTCGATGCGATGCCTGACTCGCGACTGCGACGTGGGCTGTCCTGCTGTCCTACCATCTAACATACTGTCTTGTTGTCTCTTGGCTGGGCGTCTAGCACTGTGTCCAGTGAGGGGGTGCTTCTTCCTTGCTTCTGCTTGGCTCTGGTGGCTCAGCGTGTCATTGATGATCTAATATGGGGGTCCGGTCTCACGACGTGCAGCTGCGCGTGGGATGCATCATGCATTGGGTATATAATAATCAAAGTAAAAGGACACAAGTAATGGCAAAGTGGTGGCACAAGGAATGGGGGCTACATCACGAGATAGGCTCGTGTGATCTGCATGGCCGCCTCGGTGTTGCCCGCCAGGATGTAGTACGTCCGCAGGTTGTAGGCCGCCTCGACCCGGAGGTCCGTATGCACGACCGGCCGACTCGTGACGGTGCCATCGCCGGCGTCGACGTTGTCGGCAGTGTCGTCTTCGCGCAGCACCTTGCCGTAGAACTCGGCCGCCAGCGCGTGCAGCCCCAGCAGGTGGTACGTCCGCCCCAGGTTGTAGAACGCCTCGCGCCGCGCATACGGGTCTCGCGCCGCGTCGCCGCTCGCTTTGCCCCCCATGCGTCCCTCGGCGTACTGGTACAAGAAGTTGAGGCCCTGCGTCACGAGGTACTGCCGGTTCTCGGCCTGCCGCTTGAGCGCCCAGTGCACATACGACAGCCCTATGCACATGTTGATCACCGGGTTGCTGGGGTCCACCGCCAGCGCGCGCTGGTAGTAGTTGAGCGCAAAGTGGTAGCTCGTCGATGCGAATAGAATGTGGCCGTACACCACCAGCAGGCAGGTGTCCAGTCCTGTGTAGGGGCCGCCCTCTGCGCTGTCGATGCTTGCGTTGTCTTGGCGGATGCTGTCGTCCTTCTGCCGGATCTGCCGTAGAATGTATTTCTGGGCCGGGCTCGAGCTGAACCACGCACCCGGGCCCAGCGATGACCCCGGACCCGACCCCGACAGAGGTGCCCGGCACAGTCGGCACATGGCCGTGAACAAGCGGTAGCAGTCGGTTGTGTACGGCCGGTCACGCATAAAGTAGCGTCCCACCGCGACACAAGTCTCCTCGTCACCCGCCCGCACGGCACACGATGCCCATGCCAGGTGGATCAAGAACATGCTGTCCTCCTGGCGGTACACAATGGAGTCGTGCGCCGACTGGCACACTGCATATGCCTCGGCTGTGCGGCCGGCGTGCGCGAGGCCCAGAGCATACTCGAGGAAGAGCGCCAGCCAGTCGTCAAAGGGAATGCCGCGGTAGTCGCGGCGACGGTTGGCATTGGCATCGGTGGCATCATCGGCCGGTGCAAGGTCTAGCTGTTAGTGAGTGCGCATGACAGAGAACTTGGGAAACGAGAAATGGAAAACCTACTTTGCTGCAGACGCTCGGCGAGGGCGGTGAGCCCGCTGCTGTGCTGCCCGCCTGGCGCAGGCGCTGCTTGCATTGCAGGCACGGCCGGCACACCCTCGGCAGAGCCGGCCGCGGCTGCTCCGCTGTTGTCTTGGATCAGGTTGTTGACTCCCAAAAACTGCACGTACTTGTCCCACGTGTAAAACTCGCGGAACGAGCGGAAATCGTTGATCAGCTCCTTGGCCGCCTCCATCCACTCGGCGGCCGCGTCGTCATCGCCCGCATCGCCTCGTTCCTTGGCCTCCTGGCACTTTTGGTAGCGCGCCCGCAGACGCGCCGATGTGCTGGCTTCGAACTCGGCCTGCTCGGCCGGGCTGGCAAACAGGCGTCGTGCCAGTCGCGGACGCCGGCGGGGTTGTCTCGGGTTGCCCGCCTGCTGCTCTCGTCTTTGCTGGCGCTGCAGCTGGCGCAGCTGTTTCTGTGCAGACGTGGGCCGGGCACCTGCGCCGCCGGGCGGCTTGGGCCGGATGGGGACGCCGTATGCATCACTCATGCCATCGTCGTCGCCGTATTGCCGAGCAGCGCGATTCAAGCGGTTCTGCTCGGCCGAAATCAGCACCTCTTGTCCATCAGGACCCTTGCGGAACTTGCGCCGCCGCCGCACAACCTTGCCCTCGTCGTTGAAGAAGACACGGTACGATCCCGTCTCCAAACTGGCCATGGGGCCGCGCCGTCTCGATAGGCCACCCGCGCCTCCTTCGCCATCTTCTCCATCTCCATCTCCATCTCCGTCCCCGTCCCCGTTCCCGTCGCCGTCCCCATGCCCATCTCCTGCGTGCTCGCCATGTCCATGTCCACGTCCACCCACACGGCCACCGCCGTCGCGGTCCTCTCTCTCTTGCCGCTCCGCCTGTTGCCGTTTCTGCTGTGCCGCCTCGAGCGACAAGGCCTCATTGACAAGAATGTAGGCCTGCTCCTTGGCCTGCGCCTTTTCGTACATCTTGGCCAGTTCAAAGCGCGCGTCAATGTTCTCGTCGTCGGCTTCAATAGCTGCCAGGAAGCTCTCTTCGGCTGCGACATGGTCATGCAGCTCCAAATTACACTTGCCCTGCAACACAAGCGCGTCGGCATCGTCGTCTGGTACCTCTGTGTTAGTGGCACCGGCACCGTTGTCACCGCCGGCACCACCCAGATCATAGCCGTTGAGCTCGGCAGCGAGAGACCGGCTCAGGTCACGATAGAGCTCGAGGTACTGCAATGCCAGCTCAAACCGTCTGGACTCGAACAGCTCAGCACCCACGTCCTTGAGCAGGTGCGGGTACATGCGCATCGACTCGGTCGTGCCGGCGTCTTGTGGATCGATCCAGGATAGGTGCTCGATTGCTTCGTCTTCGTGGCCGAGCTTGAGCCGGTAGATGGCCAGCTTCGTGCGCAAGTCGACTGGCAGGCCCTCGCCATACGCCGACGCAGGGTATCGACCGGGCTGGAACCCTGGTACTTGCCGCCGCCTGGGCTCGTCGTAGCGGTCCCACTCGCGGTCATCGTCGTCTTCATGCTCTCCGGTTGCACGTATGGCGCTCTTCGGCATCGTGGCCCAGTATGCCTCGTCTGGCCCGCCGCGGCCCAGCATCCACCGCGCCAGTGTCTTGAGGAGTGCGATGGCTTCATTGTACTTCTTGAGCGACGCAAACAGTTCCACGTAAATGGTAATGTCCATCCATGTAAACTCCTCGCCTTCGTCCAGTACCAAGTATGGCTCAAAGTAGCTCGAGCTGGCCTCGCTCGACCGGCTGCGAAGATACGCCGTGGCTTTGCGGTACGCATTGATGGCCGCCCGGATTGTCTCGGACCCGCGCACCGAGTCATACGACGCCTCGGCGAGGTTGCGAATCACCTGCAGTGCCAGCGGCCGCCGCTTCAGCACGCGCACGTACTCGGTGGCCGCGTTGGTCGCCTGCCCGAATTCGAGGCACACGTTGGCCTTGCCTAGCCGCGCAGGGATGTTGTCTTTGTCGGCGCGAATGGCACCCGAGTAGCACAGCTGAGCAACCTGCAGGTTTTGGAGTCGTCTACCCTGCCGTGCCTCGTCGTCGTCGTCCTCTCCGTTGTCGCCTTCTGCAGCGAGCGCCTCGGCCTCGGCTGCAATCTCGAGCGCGTAGTCGGCAGCGTTGAGCCACCCTGACACGTTCTTGGGCTCCAGATGCGCCGCAAACAGCTTCGCCATCATGGCCTCCTCGCGCCGGCCTAGGTCCTCGTTGATCGAGGCCATCAGACTCCAAGCTGCGTGCGTCTCAGCATTGACGCGGATGATCTCGTGCAGTGCCGCCAGCGCGTCCTCGTACCGGTTGTCCATAAAGAGCTGATGCGCCTGCTGCAGCCGATACTTGACCTCACCAGTAGGCTCGGCTGCCTTTCGTGGGCCTCTTCGTCGACGCGCCGCTGCGGCTGCCACAGACGCTGCTGCTGCACTGCCTGAAGCGCCACGGGCTGCTCTTGCGCCGCCGCCGCCGCCGCTCTTCCTCGTGCCGACATCATCCATTGGATCATATCTGGCGCCGATATGCTCTGTCAGAAATGCATTGCGGCTGGCGTCGAGGCGTGCAATGTCGGCCTGCAGCTCGAGGTAGTCCGAGTCTGCCTCGGACACGTCGGAGCCCTCATCACCGCTGTCGCCGGCGTAGATCCCGCTGCCCTCTTCGCCGCCATTGTCGTTACTTCTGTCGGCCGTCCACAGCACATCCTTCATAGCCTCATCCTCCCCAACGAGGCGCGGATCAATATCCATGTTGCTGTATTGCTTGGCGCGAGATGTCGTCGGGATGCCGTGGGATATCGTCTCGATCCGTCTCAATGCCGTCTCAGTGACGTCTTAATGAGCCCCAAAATAAGGTTAGAAGACTCCTGTCTGTTCATGGACTTGACCTGCTCATCAAAAGATCCATATCTTCTGTGTTCAGGAAGACTAAAGTCGAAATGCAACGAGAAGCCAGTCTTGTCGCGTGTAGTCGTTGCCAACATGAGTCTGAGAACAAATTGTCTTACAAGCGACAGAGAGTGGGGACGCTGATGACATGCCTGTGCAGGGAGCTGCCCGCGAAATTTTGCCACTACAAGCCCGATAAGATAAGGCACAGGCGCGGCGGCGCCTGCAAGAGCAGCGTCATACTAGGTCTTAGCGCATCTGGAACTCGATGGCAAAAGTTCGCTTCTGCACCTACAAGCCAAACTACACGGTGTCGACACCAGCTCTCCCATGATGGAGGAGAATATAGACGAGCGCGAGCTGGCCCGCGCGCCAATGCGGGCGCACATTCTTGCATCCATCAACCCATTTGCAGGCACGGCGGCACCATCATCGACGGCGGAAGACCGACCACGACGGCATCGATCCAGGAGGAAGAGAAGACATTCTGACGACCGAGACCGCAACGAAGGCGGCCGAAGCGCTAGCGACAATACTGCTGACGACGACGACAAGCTGCGCCCGCGGACGAGCAAGATTCGGTTCAAGTCAAGGAGGGAGAAGAGCTCACGAAACGGGGAGGACGACGAGGAATCACGACGATACAGATCACGAGAATACGATGAAGACAGCTTGGAGGACGGTCACAGAGACCAAAGAGACCAAAGACCCGAGGAAATCCCGAAAGCCCAAGAAGACGAACACAAATACGACAGTCATCGAAAGCGGTCCCGCTCACGAACCCGCTCGACGTCCCCTAGAGATGACCGCCAACACCGAAGTCGGAGGCATGACGACGAGAAAAGCCACAGGAGCCATAGAAGCCATCGAAGCCACAGGAGTCATCGAAGCAGCCATCGTCGACATAGACGAAGAGACAGGGAACATACCGCAGAGATTGAGCCAGAGGACCCGAATGCAGACCCGCCGCTCGACGAAGACGCCGCCTTTCGCCAGTCGCTCTTCGATGCCATGGCCGATGACGAGGGCGCTGCTTTCTGGGAGGGCGTATATGGCCAGCCCGTGCACGAGTATGCTGAGGAGGCATCCAAGTACCGCGCTGCCGATGCCAGCAGCGGCAAGAATGCCAACGACCCGGCCGGCCTGTCCGCCATGACCGACGACGAATACGCAGCGTACGTCCGTCTTCGCATGTGGGAGCGGTCTGACGAAGGCCGCCGCCATGCAGCCCGGACGGCCGCAAGTGAGAGACAGGCGCGCGAAAAGGAGGAAGAACAAGAAAAGAAGCGGGCACGGCAAAAGCAAAAGGCGAAGCGCGTGGACGCCGAGTACTGGGCCGAGGTGGACCGCAGTCTCAAGCGCGGCCAGGCACGGCGGCAGCGGAAGCAGTGGCAAGAGCAGTGGCAGACGTATGCGGCGGCATGGGCAGCGTGGGAGCAGCAGCCGACCGCCGACACGATGCCGTGGCCGGTCGATATCAATACCATCGAGGCCATCAAGAGCAGCACCGCGGCCAAGGACGACGACAAGCTGGAAGCGTATTCCAAGGAGGTGCGGACGTTCTTCATGGGCGACGACGGGCCGACGGAAACGAGTCTGCAGACGCGTCTCCGGGACGAGCGTGTGCGCTGGCATCCCGACAAGATGCAGCAGAAGCTGGGCGGCAGCGTGGATTCCGACGCGATGCGCAAGATCACGGCCATCTTCCAGGTCGTCGACAAGCTCTGGGGCGAGCTGCGGGGGAAGCGCTGACGACGGCCGGCTTTGATCTATTTGGATTTGTTATTATATGCTTGAGACGTTGATACCCATAGCGAGCGTGCCTTTGAACTAGCCAGACACAAGGATGTCTTTGAAATCATTCATTCATAGAAATCTACATAGTATAGAATGGTATCATCCAGCATAACCAAACATGAAACCAGCAGCCAAGATACCAAAGGGCGGTGAGCCAGCAACCAAGCATCAAGAACCAATAAACTACGAACCAGCGCTACCCTAGATGTCCCTGTACGGCGACATGGCTTTCTTCAGCTCGCCGACAATCTCCGACGCCTCGTCCGTCGTCTTGGCCTCAAAGTCGTAGCGCTTGCTCTCGGTCGCCTTGTACACGATGAGCTTAAAGTGCGTCGGGTGCCGCCGGGATACCTTACATCCCACTACATTGCTAAAGTGCACCGTCGTCGTCTTGCCCGTGCTCGTGCCGTTGACCGACGCCGCATGCATAATGTGCACGTACTCGCCGTCAATCGTCAGCACTCGCTCGCTGGAACCCATGATCTTGAGACCCTGCCGCCGCCACACCGTGTACTTCTTGAAGTTGGCGTCGTTGATCTGGTCGCCCGGCAATGTCGTCGTCGCCCGCAGCGGGTGCGACATGTAGCCCGGGGTCGTGCCGGCAGCCTTGCGGAAGCGGCGTGACGCGGCCGCCGCGGCTGCGCTGCTAGACGCACTCAGTACCCCGGCGACAACGCTGCTGCTGATGCCATCCAGTGATACCTTGGGCGAGCTGCCACTGCCGGGCGATCCGCTGCTGGCAGCCACGCCGCTGCCGCCGCTGCCTGGCTCGGTCGCAAACCGTTTCCGGTACAGGTCCAGGTCCGTGACATTGCCTATCGATGATACCTCGCGGTCCGTGAGCACGACAGCGCCCGACCCGGGGATCTTGAGCACGTGGCTGCCCTTGTCGAGCTGACGCTTTTTGCACACAATATCCAGCACCTCCTCGAGGTAGGTGTCTGTCGTGACTTCGACGGTGACCATCTGGCCCGGTGCTGCCTCAACCGAGTGTATGTGCACGCGCAGCAGCTTCTTCCGGCCGCGCGTCGTGTTCGGTGCCGCTGAGGGCGCAGGCGCGTCTGCGTGGTTTGCATTGTGGCGGTACGTCGTCGTGAGGATGGGGTTCATCCGCAGCTGGTCCAGTGGTGCAAACTGCTTGTTGCGCAGCTGGAACTGGGGCTGCGGTGGTAGTGCCGGTAGTGCCGGCTGTGGCCTCATCAACGACGGGGGATTGGCCCCGGGCTGCGGAGTCATGTTTCTGGGTGTACGCTCGCCGTCGTCGTCGTCGTTCAGAGGCGCGCCACCGCCGCCAATATCGTCCGTGTCGGGCTGCGCCTCGTCGGTGAACTGCGGCGTGGCCACCTTGTTGTCGGAAAACTCAGACTGCGATGCCTCGACGAGGCCAAAGTCGTCGTACACTTTGGAATTGGACCGAAACCGCGTGCCCTTGTTGTTGTTGGCTGTTGTGAACGACACTAGAGGTCGTTTGCGCTCAAGCGGCGGGAAATCGTCGTCCACCTCGCCGCCCTCTTCCACCATGCGCAGCGTCCACCAGTTCACGTTGAGTCGCTCGGCCGGCAGCGGGGGGTCGCGCTTCTCCTCAATGTACCGCCACAGGCTCAGTCCAATCAGATCGGCTACTGTCACGGCCCGGTCGCCGCTGCGCTGATCCTGGTGTACCGAGGGCCGGATGGCCACCTCGAATGGCTTGGACGGCTGCTTGGAAAACGGCACATATATGCGAACCATGATGGGGTTCTGCTCGCCCTGGCCCGACAGCGACGCGAAGCTGTCGAACGGCACGGACTTTGTCTTCTTCGCCTGCAGCAGCTCTGTCAGCAGACTGCGTGGCGGCACCATACTAATCGGCCGGATGGTGCTGATAGGCCGCGGTGGGGGCAGGTCGCCGACCGGCAGAAGGGATAGCGGGTGCTGTGAGCGGCGTACGGTCGACGTGCGCGTGAACCGCCGCGGCGGCGTGCCGATGATAGGCCCGTCGTTGGACTGTACAGGGCGGCTGAGAGGGTTGTCGCCGACTGCATGCAGGATGGATGCAGAATCGAGACTGCCGCCAAACGTAGACGAGATGTCCGACGCGTCCGACTCCTCTTCGTCGCTGACCTCGTCTTCATCCTCGTCTTCGCGCTCGTCTTCAAGCAGATCGCTTTGTTGCCGCTTGAGTGCCGCCGCTGCATCGCCTGCTGCCCCGGCAGCCATCGCCGGCTTTCCGCTGCTGTTGCTGCTGCTGCCGGTTTGCACCCGAGAAAATGATGATGACTTGCCCCGGGATGTGGCTCGGCTGGACGCTGATTCGCGCTCGTTCTCACGCTCGCGCTGCCTGTGGAAGCCCGACGTGTCAAACTCGTTTTCTGACGACACCTCACTGCTCGTCACGGTGTCCCGGCGCACGCGTTCCTTGACAGCTTCCAGTGCTGACTGTGAGCCCCGTCGTGGTGGTAAGTTGCGGCTTGGCGACGATAATGATGTAGACGACACGGATGGCGGAACCTCTGTCGTGCCCGATGGTCCAATAGGCGGGTTCCGTAGATTCGACGACTGCAGCGGCGACGAGCCTGAGCGGTGCCGGATGGGCATCTTGGCAAACTTTATCTGCTGAGCCGCACGCTGGTTTTCCGCACTGCCGTCTTCGTCGCTCTCATCGCTCAGATCACTGCTGTCCTCGTCTTCTTCGAGCTGCTCGCGTCGTCGGCGCCGCTTGGTAGCTGCAGCTGACGGACCCGAGCCCATAGTGTCCGCGCCGCCGCCGATTCCACCACTGATCACGCTGTTTTCCCGGCCCCGTCGTCCGATGCCACCACTGATAACGCTGCTGCCGCCGGGGCCACCCGCGCCTCCGCCTATGACGCTGCCACCGCCCGCACCGCCAAGGCCCCCGGCTCCTCCTAATAGCCCACCATCCCCTTCCGGTTCGTCTTCGAGTGTAAAGCCCAGCGACCGAGGTGCGCGAAAGTATTCAGAGGCAACAGCAGTCGGGATCGGGGGCGAGTGTGTGCGCTTAATGAGTCCGGGGTTGGCGCGCCATCCTGCGGCCTTGAAGGGAGCCGAGTTGACGATGCTTTCGTTGAGTGTGATGAGACGTTCGCCCACGCCGTCGGCGACTTCCGTGAGATACGCCGTTCGTAGCTGGTAGGTCACGAGGCTGGAAGGTCAGCAAGACGTTCTTAAAGCCCAAGGGATTTTGGAACAGTGGGAGAGGGCGACATACTCTCCAATCTGGAGCACAGACATGGTTGGTGCTGTATGGGCTTCCCCGTTATAGTGATGTGTACATGTGGCAGGAGATGGCTTCGTATAGATTTATAGTCGGAATATATAAAGAAAAGAGCAAGAATATAGCAAAATAGATAAGGCGAGGTCGAGGGGACAAGAGATTGAGAGGTTGAGAGGTCGAGGATGCGATTAGATCGACGAGGTCGTCGCCGCGAAGGCGAATGCAGAGCGACACAGTGAGAGGATAGAGGGCGGTGCGTCCTTGTAGAGCGGCCAGCCGTCAGTGAGAGGAAGCGGTCGAGAGAAGGGGTGAGGTGCGAGGTGTAGAGTGCGCGCGCAGATGGTGATCGTTCGGGGATGCGTTCGAGGTCGAGGTCGAGGTGGCTTGGTGAGGCGGAACAGCTCGTACAGTCGTTACAGGCTAGTGGGGGGAGTGCTGGGGAAAGTGCGCTTACGGGGTGCCCGCCACGTGTGGGCAGACTAAGCACACTACAAGCGCGCTGATGTAATCTGTTCCTACTTCTGCTTATCGATAAGCCGTGACTTTTGTCGCCTCTCCTAACAAGGAAGGCCGCAGCCTTGCACCCAACCTGCAGGATCCATCAACACCACCTCGACGACCTCTTCTATTCACAGTATTCAGTCTACATTTACAATGGGCCTCGTCGACTACAACTCTGACTCCGACTCTGGATCGGATGTCGAGGCACCTGCGCCATCTGCAGCGACATCCTCGACTTCGACTTCAGCCGCAAAGAAGCCATTCCAGAAACTCGTTGACCGCGCGAATCCCGGCAAGATTCTAGTCAACCTTCCGACGGCGGCTGCAGATGCAAAGGCGGCAGGGGGAGATGCCGAAGGAGATGATGGCCGGCCAGCAAAGCGGGCAAAAGTGGGTGGAGGAGGAGGTCGGTTCAGCGGATTCGGCTCTTTTCTGCCACCACCCAAAAAGACGCCGGCAGCAGCAGCAGCATCGACAGCAGCATCGGCATCAAAAGAAACGACGGACTCTCCATCACCCTCATCACTAGCTTCGCCCTCCTCGACCTCGGCACCAAAACGGTCGGCCGTCAATCTGAAGACAAGCTCCGAAGCCGCGTTCGCCAGACGAGGAGACGACAGCGTCCTTGGCGACTTGTCAACACCAGCCAGCTTCATCCAGTCGCTGCCACCGCCCAAGGCACCATCGATCCCGCGTGACCAAAAGGCAGCCGGCGACGTGAAGCTGGTCGGCAACCCGCTGATGTTTATGCCGCTATCGGTGTCGCGCAAGCCTGTAAAGAAGAAGGCAGCGGCAGCACCAGCACGGAGTACAACAGCGAGTGCATCTGCAGCTTCGGCGGGCACAAAACGGACAGCAGAGGAGGACACTGCATCTGCGTCTGCTATGCTCCCACCTCTGGAGAAAAAGAAAAAGGTGTCGCTCTTCTCCATCGGAGTGGATGAGCCTGTACACCAGCCCGAGGGTGAAGAAGAAACCGAGGGAGAGGCGCAAGCAACAGAGACCGACTACTCGTCGACGTATGGCGCCGTGCCGGCCGCGTATGGATACGAGTACGGCACGGCCGAGGCGGCTGCTGTGGAGCACCCGGAATCGTCGTCGCTCGACGCGTTTGCCAACGACATGCAGCTGTCGGCCAAGGAGCGGCGCGAGCTGTTTGGACGCACGGGTGCGGCCAAGTCGGCACAGATCTCGGCGACGTTCAACATGGACAAGGAGTACCGGCAGAACGAGCAGATGCGCCAGTCGGGCGAGGCAGACGCGCAGCTGCAGGCGCGCAACAAGGTGCGGACGGTGATGCCGGGCAAGCACAGCCTGAAGCAGCTGGTGGATGCCGTGCACACGCAAAAAGATGCGCTCGAAGAGACGTTTGCCAAGAACCGGGCATCCCAGCGCGAGTCTGGCGGCCGGTACGGATGGCGGTAGCTTTGCTAACTGGACTGGGAGCTTTTATTTTGTTTGTTTTTTATTTGGACATTTTAGCATTTCTATTCGGCATTGTTTGATAATTATTTGTATGAGCGATTTGAGCGTCTTGAGCTCTGGAATTTATTGGGTATCTAATCATCTTAACAAACACATCAACAGAACAACATTGAAATCAAAACGTGGTGACAGTAACCTGCCGCCCCATGAGGTCGCCCTTGAGGAAGCCCCATTCGCTGCGGGTAATGGGCGAGATGTCGTCGTAGCTGCGAGGCGGCACGGGCCCAGCCGAGACGGGATCATCGCCATACCCAGTGAGAGGCGACGCCAACGTCAATATGGTGTCGGCACTCCTCCGCTTCTTTCCACCAGCGGACGCCAAGTCGCCGAGGACCTCGCCGATGCTGCTTCCAAGGCCGCCGCCCCCGAAAAAGAACGTCCTGCGCACACAGCTCACCGGCCGCGCAGTCAGCTGCTCTTCCTCCTCGTCTTCTTTGCCAGGCTTGTCAGATAGCAGCTTCTTGGCATCCCTTTGCTCGCTGGCCACCTTTGGCTTCTCAAACGTCGTCTGCAGCTTGAGGAGGGGCACGCGAGCTGTGGGTGAAGTGGGTGACCGCGGCAGAGTGGGCGACAGCGGCGACGTGGGCGACGGCAGAGTGGGCATAAAGGAGCGCGCCATGGGACGAAAGACGATTGTTGTCGTCGCTGGTGCTGGGGGCGCCACCATGACTTTGCTCAGCGGCATCTCCTGGGCCAGCTTCACTTCGGTGTCCATGTCTGCCGGCGTCATGGGCGACACAATGTCTTCCGCCTGCAGGATAGGTACTTGGTGTGTCTCCTGTGTCTCTTTCTTCTCCTGCTTCTCTTGCATCCCCATCTCCTCAGTCTCTTCCTCCTCTTCCTCGAGCTGCGAGACAAACGAGCTCATGGACAATGACAACGACGGCAGCGACGAGGGTGTCGACAGCACAGAGGACGACAGCGACGATGCGGTCGGTGGCGCACTGTCCACCACAGTCGGCTCTTCACTCGAGCTCGGGCGCGCAAAGATCATGCCGGTCGGGCGTCGTGTACGCCGTGCCATGCCCAGAACGGGGACCGGCGACGTGGATGACTGCAGCGACGGCCGCGTCCAGGCAATGTTCGTGTCCATGGTGACACTCCTATTGGCCGACTTTATCGACTTGAGGGCATTTAGGGCGTTGATCGAGATCAGGGCCGAGTCGTCGACAGCCGTTGCTATCGGGGTGCTCTGTTCTTCTTCGATGCTGCTCGTCTCGGCCAGGCTCTCGTTCAGAGACGGCGGCGGGCTGAGACTGAGACCGTCAGCCTCGATGCCGCACTCGTGGTCTGGCCCGCCATAGGCACGGCTGTACATGCGGTTGACGTCGGCGATGTGCGTGTCGGTAAAACAAGACAGCTCGGGGTACTGCCGGAGGAGCTCGCGCTTCGAGAGGGACCGCTTGCCGGGGTTGGCTGTGCCGCCCAAGAACAAGAGGATATACCGGCGCAGCTCGTCAACGGCATCCTCTAGGCGGTAGTGATCACCAGTCTGCGCGTAGCTGCACAGAGCTGCCTTGAA
This sequence comes from Ophiostoma perfectum, assembly GCA_029298845.1. Taxonomy (NCBI): domain Eukaryota; kingdom Fungi; phylum Ascomycota; class Sordariomycetes; order Ophiostomatales; family Ophiostomataceae; genus Ophiostoma; species Ophiostoma perfectum. The sequence goes on from JANSLV010000021.1 coordinate 123,982, forward strand.
TGTGTAGAGGTGGTCGAGCGAGCGCAGCACCAACCCACCCGTTGGTCGCACAGCGGCAAACGCGTGCTCATCACTGCCTCCCTGGAACAAGACTTGGTTCTGCTGGACCGAGCGGCTGACGAGGCTGGCAGGCAGCCCAATCTCGGACGCATGGACGGGCAGCGGCAGCCAATTTGGGGGTAGGTGGAACCTATGGGCAGCCTTGCCGAGGATGTGTGCGAGCACGCGCTTGTGGGTATGCGGGAGGTCGTCGGCATGGACGAGGCGAATGCCAAACGACGAGGGCGATAGCGACGATCCAGAAGACGATCTCGAAACAGATGCATGGTGGCCGTGGGTGTTTGTGCTTGCACTCATGTGGCTATGGAGGCTAGAGGCCGTTGTCGAGAAGGAGTCGGCGCTGGCATCCGTGCTGGGTGTAGCAGGTGTGGCGGGCGTAGCGGGTGTAGAAGGGGTAGAGGGGTAGGCGTTGGGGACAGAAGAGAAGAAAAAGGAAGAGGAGGCGGACGAGAACGAAGAGAGGGAGGGAAAGGAAGGCGAGGACGACGCAGAAGCCGAGGCCGAGGACAGGGACCGAGAAGGAGAAAAGGGCCATTTGCTTTTCCCGTCTGCCCGCTTGGACGTCGGCGATACTGTGGCCGAAGCAGCAGTCGCCGAGGTAGGGGACGTCAGGCTCGGGACTGTGTTGGACCGCACGAGGCCTTTAAGTGCCGAAGCAAAGCGCGAGGTAGATGCTACTGGAGGCGGTGCCATGGGCGGCAGAGGCGGCAGAGGCTTCATCGTAAAGGTATCTGTCGAAGCCGGAGGGGGGGTATCCGGCACTGCTGCCTGTGCTTGTGATTGAGACTGAGACTGAGACAGCTCCTCTTGTGGCGGGACTGCTGCCTGTGTGAGTTGATACTCGCGGCGGATGACGACGAGATCGATGCTGAGAGACTTGCGAGCAAGACGGCGCGCAGTGTACTCGAGAGCAGCGTCGAGGTGTGAAGGCAGCCGGTGGGCATCGAGGACCGACTGGCCTGCCTCGAGCGGCGATGAGATGAGGTTCTTGAGAGCCATGATGGACGAGAGATGCAAAGTGCGGAAACTGTCACTTGTTCTCACCTCCTGCATGAGAGTCGGGAGTTGGGCAACAGACTTAGCGACTGACAGACAGACTGCAGAGGGAGTGGGGAGTATTTGTACGAGTGCGGGCGATGTTTCACGGTTTATATAAAGAGGATATAAAACCACCAGACACGCAGCATTGAAACACAGGCCAAGTGTGGGGAGAGGCTAAAACAAAACACATGCAGCAAAGACGGCAAAGATAAATAAAGAAACATGAAACATGAAACAAGGCCGGGCTAGTCTCCGTCGACGAGACCCGAGACTGGGGGCACGTTGTTGACGAGAGGGGTGAGGATTTAAAATAGACTTTGTGTGGGAGGGCCTGTAGTGGGATGTGATGAGACAGCGCGGGAGCGGGATAGGATGGATTGGGAATAGTGTCTGCCATACTAGAAGGGGGAGAAGCATAATCATAAGCAAGAGGAGCAGAGTTGAAATAAGCTAAATAAAATAAAAGATGAAACGAAGCGAGATAGTCATGGTTGGGAGTCTCGTGGCGACGATCTCTGTGAGGAGTTAAAAATAAATAAGATGAATGGCGCTATCTGGATATCTGAATATGTACTTACTAGGTGTGTAGATGTCTAATCGTACAAGGCGATGACTGGTAGATGTCAGATGTGCTGTCTTGGGCTGTCGACGTTGTGCATACGGATATTGAAATCAGTAATATCAGCAATTTCTGCAACATCAACAGTATAGCAGTATAGAGCGATGTCTTAACTTTGCCTGCTCTATGAGACATTCCAAATGCATAATATATCTACATAGTCGAGTAGAATATGAAAACGGCCAAGATCGGGAGATCATGATAAATATCGAGGATGCTCTCGGAGACCAGGATGATTTCGATACTCATTCAAGCAAAAGAAATGTGCTAGCTCCGTCCATAGTCTCAATACAATCTACAGCCCGGAGAGAGCGTCCGTACAAACCAAGGATACGCTTGACTAAGTGATACGGTCGTGAAATTCAAAAGAAGGTAGAGGTAAAAATAAAAATGAAGATTGACAACCCAAAATAACTCTTGCTCGAAACCGCGCAGATGCGCAGACCAACTACCAAATCCAGCAAAAACAACACAGAATCCCGTCTTATCACCGGCCTCTCTTAACTTGCGGTCAAAAGCAGCAGAGCATCCATCACCGGCCTCGTTCGCACATACATAGTGAGGTGACATCAGCGTGCCTTTTCGTCCTTGGGTGGTCGTGGGAAAAGCGGGTCGGCGCTTCACTACTACACCTGATTGGCTGGCTGCACGTCGTCCCCTCCCACCCCGGCTGCCCAGGGTCTACGACGTATTACGCACTCTTGTTCCTCTCCATTTGTCTATTTCTCTCTCTCTGTTTATGTCTTATGCATATGCATCCGCTCGACTCGATCTTTTATCTATTTATTTTTAGATCTCGCCTTTCCCCATCGAGCCCACCACGGCCGGTCTGGCGGGTCAGAGACGAGCCTTCGACCTTCGTTCTTCAACTTTTCGTTCTTTGACCAGCGCAGGCTAACCAGAACAGAGTTGTGCCTGACCGACCTTTCTATCTAGCCCTTCTATGTGACCATTCTACCTGACTGACCATTCTACCCGCACCAGGCCAATCTCTGACGGCTTGCCTACATGCTGGTTTTCCTTGCTCGCCCTGGTGCCTCCTTCGACAGCAACCTTGCCGTAGTTCTCCTGAGCAGGGATCGGCAACGCACAAGCTGACTTTGTCAATCTGACCAGCAAGTAACGAACAACAGATAGCGACCAGCAATGCGAGGTGCCATGCGGGGTGATGAGATCCAACCTCTTATTTGCTTCTGCTACCCTTCGAAGCGCCTGCCAGAAATAGAAGCCGGTAGTCTATGCTACGGCAGACATCACGTATCTTACGTTTGGTAATGCCTCACGATATATGTAGATTATGGCAATCAAGATACTACAATGTTCTATTTTGAGATCTTTGATTAGGATGTCTTGATTCTCAACTAAATTGAGACCGTTTATCACTCAACCGGTCGGCCGATTAGCCTCCGGCTTCGTGGATGTGAAACGTCCAGCTGCTCGAGATATTTTAAGACTGTGGATCGATATTGAGCGATAGCTTGGCAGCAGCAGAGAAATGGTCGCGATATCGATACTTGAGAGATCGTTGAAGTGCCAGTCAAAAATAGACATCACAGAGACGGTCTGTAAATTAGGTTGGTTACGGATGGTCTCTACTCGGGTCGACATCGACGAGACGGCACGCATGTCCTCGGCCGTGTTGTGTGACCTGTCTCATCAATAGAGACAAAACAGGCCGACGACGGCAAGCGAGGTGTGACAATGTATTGAATGTCTTGTCTTGTCCAAATGGCCGGGCTAGGTACGAGACAATGCCGGCGTGTACACCTTTGAAAACATCTCAGCCACAAGGATTGGAAAAGAAATTGGTATTGACGATCAGTAAAAAGAGTGACTGTGCTGGACCGGACGCCGCCGCTGGATAGTCCCTATGCATGATAGCAGAGGAGCAAGAATAGAAGATCAAGTTAACAAAAAAAAAATAACAAAATAATAAAAGAGGGAAGAAAAAGGGTAAAAGAAAAGAAAGAAAAAAGTGAAGAAAAACAAAGGAACCAAATGAAAACAACCAGTATTTTGGATAACACAGTAATAAATAAACCCCAAATCAGTACATTTCAATGTAATGCTGATGTAAGATTGTAAAAACAAAGACAAGAGAACAATATAGAGTAAAACAAGACACTCCCTAACTTTTAAAGCGCCATGCGTTGCACAGCCTGACCTGGCGAGGGACTATGTAATTATAACAAGACAAAGCCAGGGGCAAGGGCATGCAGCCTGCTCTTTTGCTTTTGTAGCGTGCATCGTGTCTCGTGTCTCATCACGATGACTGTAGACTGTATTCCCCCAAACTCCAACGCCGAGCTGTGGCCGAAAAGATCAAAGCAATGTAAAGCAGGAAATCAAGGAGAAAGTCAAGGAAGGAAACGCCCAAGTGGCAAAGGAAAAAGCACAGGGTAAAGGCAATATACACCCCGTGCAGAACAGAGTAGTCGTCGTGGTGTGCAGTGATGCGCTCGAGCTCGAGATCAGACTACGGCATGTCCGCGTCCAGGTCGGCTCCCATGCTCATGCTGATGTTCCCGGCACTGTCGTCCTCCACATCCGACGAGTCGTCGTTCCAGTCGCCCTCATCGACGCCGGATTCGTAGTCTTCCTCGAGATCGTCCACGTCCGACGGCGGTGGCATGGGCCCCGAGAGGTCCGTCACGACCGGCAGGAGCTGTCTGTACTGGAATGTCTCGGGGTCGTTGGCTGGTGCGTCGACAAAGAAGGGCTGCAGCTTGGTCGCGATCCGCTCAATCGACCGGATAACACGGGTGTTGGCGCGTGTGCGCGTCAAGATAAAGTTGTCCCGCAGGAACGTCAGCAGCTCAATTCCAAACTGCTTCGCAATCGTCCTGACCATGTCCGTCCGCGCATCGCCGCCATCCGCTTCGTCAAACTGAACGTCCGGTCCGCCATCGAGGAAAATGTCCCCTAGGAACTCCTCAACGTCGGCATTGACGGCGGGCTCGTAGTACGCCAGAAGACCGGGGGCCCAGATCAGCACCATGCGGAAGTTCTCCTCCAGCAGGCTCATGTTGTAAGGCGGAGGTGCTTCCGGGTCTGCTGTCGAGGCGCCGTCTGCATCTGCATCTTCTGCCATGGTAGCATTGTGCATAGCCTGGCTGGTCGCGAACCGTCTGTTTCCGGAATCGAAGAATAGGTCCCGCACCGCCTCAAAGTAGACCCGCCGGTTGATGTTGTTCGTCAGAACACGGCACTGCTCCGCGATAGACACTATCATCAACAGCCCGGAGCTGTCGGTTGCCTCGGCATGGCGAGCGTACGCCATGGCGGCCCGCACGTACGGCGCATGGTGCTTGTTAGCAAGTGCGTCGAAGCCGGCCTTGAGCGTCATGAACACCATCTTCTTCATCACCGGGTGCCTGCGCATCAGCCGCACAATGATGGCGTCCGTTTGCGTTCTGTTCTGGTTGAGTCCGACGAGCTTATCGACAAAAATATTGACTCCTTGTCCGGCAAAGTGCGACGGCCAGTCCTGCGCAATAGTTTGGAACTCGGACTTGAGCATCGGCAGGTCTTCGTCGGGGTTCTGCAGGAACACCGCAAATCGGCTGACGTTATCCTCGACGTGGAACAGTGTTGCTGCACTGTGGGAGTTGGTGTCCATGTACATGCCTGCCATCACAGTGCTGATCACTGAAATCAGGGTTTCATATGACACCGGCCGTGTAGCCTGGCGCCGGTCAATGTTCAGCAGCATGCGGCTGATCTGCATGCTCTGGCCCGACAGCGCCCCGTCCGCCGTGATCACCTCCAGCGCCCGCCGCAGGCCGCCGACGTCCATAAAAGCGGCCACCTCGGCACGGCCCATCTCCACAAACATTTGCATAAAGCCAAACGTCTCTGGCCATGACCGGATCAGGATATGCATGTGGTCCCATAGGATGCGAATCAGCCCTTGCGCTTGCAAAACTATGGTGCATTTGTGGACCATCTCCAGCGGGTTGCGCTGTGTGGTTATGCCATTTGTTCGTGCGTCGGGATCCTGGCCGCCCTTGACTGTATCTTCGGCGCCGTCCATGTACAGATCGCCATCCGAATCGGTAGGGTTTTCGTTGGACACCATGTTTCCCTTGTCGTCGATATGTATGATCGGCAGACTGAAGTAGTTTTGCGTAAATGCACTGCGGACGGTTTGAAGCGCGTCGATGACCAGCTTCGCGATATCGTGCCGCACACCGGGGTCTGGGCAGCGCTGCACCATTTGATGGAATACCTGCGGGCGTGCCGCGAAGTAGTCGTAGATGGCAAGAGAGCACTGTGCGCATTTCTTTCCCATGGATTCAATGCTATTGAGCAGCGTCAGAAAGTCGGGCAGGTCCCGCGTGCGTGTGGCGACCTGGTCCAGATGGCCGAGTGCCATCTGCAGTGCGCGGTTCTCCAGTCTGTGGTTGGCCGAACACTGTCCACCCGGCTGCAGATGCTGCACCTGGCTCAGAACCTTGCCGACAAAGGGCAGGTGTTGCGGGTCAAATAGGACGTGGCGACGCAGGAGCTGCGCGTTCTCGCGATGGATGTGGTGGGCAACACCCGACAGCACGTCGACCTTGCGTGGACTGGCCAAGCCGGTCTGCGCCAGCGCCTCCTGCTCCCTCGCCAGCGCCGACCGCCGCTGGTAGAACAGCATGTACGCGCTGTAGGACTTCTCAATGACCTCGCCGCCGTCATTGCCGTAGCCTGCCATTGCAGGCCGGAAATCAACACCGCCAAAGCACTGCGCTTCCATCATGGCCGGGTCCCAGTCGCTCACTGCGTCGTCGTTGAATTCCACCCAGCTTCCCTGCGGCTTGGTCGATGGGCGTTCACGGATAAACGAGTAGTAGTGTCCGGACTCGGCCGTGCCGGCGTGTACAAGCACGCCGACGAGCTCGAAAATGTCGGGAGTCTGCTCTTTCTCTGGGTTGCTAAGCTGGTCGATCGTGTACGGCCGCATGTCGATCTCGTGAGGGAACGAGAAGTAGTCGTTGATCTTGTTCCGCGTGCCGTTGCGCAGATTGAACTCGAACCGCTTAAGGTGGAAGATGAGGTGGTCGGGTACTTCCTTGAGGCAGGCCCGCTTCGTCGCCACAACGTGCTCGTTGCAGTCAGAGCACTTGTACTTGTTTTCGCCCTCCATGACCTCGCCCTCGACGTACGCCTCCAGACTCTCCATCAGATTCGACTTGCCCTTGATATCGCACTGGATCGCCGAGAACGGCTCTAGTCTCTCTGACACGTGCTCGCACTGGTGCGACCGGATCTGCTGCACAATCTGGCCACCGTAAAAGGACCGCAGCTGCTTCTTGTCGTCGCCCGTAGGCATCTGGCCCTCCCACCGGTCAAAGAGGAGGTTGAAGAACTCGTCGACATCCATCTGAATGCTGATGTCAATAGGCCCATCTTCGTACGTCTTGATCGTATTGGTGCACGTCTGCGTGTCCAAGAACCGTCGAACGCTGTTTTGCATAAAGCTGAACAGGAGGCGCGTTTGGAAGACCATGCTCTCCCCGTTCTCGTTGCTCGGGTCAACCTGAATGATAAACCGCCGGAACTCGACATTCATAAACAGCTGCGTGAGCAGTGAGTTGAAGTAGCACGTGTTGGACAGGTTGCGCAGCCCAACATAACCACACGGTGCCCGGAGTGCCCTATTGCGGTCAAACACCAGCGGCAGGTCATAGTGGTACAGGCTGTCGTCTTCATTGGACGGCTCGGCTGGGACGAGCTGGTCAAGGTTCTTCACGAGCTTCCGCAGCTGCCTCGGGTCATCGTCAACAATAGCCAAAATCAGCTTCATTAGCACCGTGCGGGTCCTAGAGCCTTGCACAATGTGCAGATCTTGGCTGCTCGGAGAGATAGTCTCCCCAGTCAGCAGCATATCAGCATTGCTTCCATTGCTCGAACTGCTGCTGGCGCTGACGCGGCGGCCATCTTGCTGCCAAGGAGGGAAGAGATGCTTCCAAAAGAGTCGACAAACAAAGTCTCGTGGAAGCTCGCCGGAGCCTTGCGCACCACGGTAGACCAGTTCGAGCATTTTCGCCAGACCGTACATGGCATAGTCGCCGACTTCGGGCTGCGTAGCATCCTCGAGCGTATCATACTGCAGAATCAACTCGGCCGTGGAGGGCAGAAGTGTTTCGAGGCTCAATGGGACACCGGTGCTGAGAGGGTGGCTAAAGCAGCCCTCGATGATATTGAAGATGCCCTCACATTTCGTCGGGTGGCGAATAGCCTCGGGGATGAGCTCGACGATGAGCGGCATGAAGAACTCCTGGAACTCAGCCAGGCTCACAACTTCTGCACCTGTCGCTGCTCCGCCAAAGACTGCGCGCTTGCCGATCTGTGTCTCGGCCAGCTCGCGCACAGCGAGTCGGTCATCGGCTAATAGAAGACGCGAGATCATGGCCTTGGTCTGCGCGTGTTCCTGAAAGGCGGTCCAGAAGTTGCGGCTCAGCGAGCATGCGTCGATAATCGTGCGGAACAAAAGCTCGATCAGGTTCATGCTCAGCTGTGCTGGGGTGGACTCCAGTGTTGTCGACAGCATAGCGAAGAGGTGTGACAGTAGGTTCGCATCAAGCTTCACCAGAATAGCATCGCTCGCGGCGGTTCCGGCGAGCACGAAATCCAGGAGCTGCAGCAGTTTGAAATTGAGGTCTGTCTGCAGGCCGATATTGCCCTTGGGCACGCATGTGGTGATTGGGTCGCAGATTGCACCCGTGATCAGGTTCGCAGCCATTGCAAGGGCGGAGGCGTAGGTCGAGCTCGCCGCTTTTGGCTCTTGTGCCTTATCGGCGTGTCCGTTATGTTCCTCAATTTCCATGTCGTTACTCTTGGACTGAGGTGTATCGATAGTATTGCCCGAGGACGATTTACTCTCCGTCGAGCCATCTGGTGTGTCCATCCTGGTGTCCACAAACCCGTCGCTTGTTCCAATCTTAGCAGCAGCCTCTGGTGACAGTGGTGAGGCAGTATCGTTAACGATATCTATATCGGCCTCTTTTGGTATCGTTCTCAGCTTTCTCTCTTCCTTTTGGCGCGTGACAAGGAACTCGCGCAAGGCATGCAAGGCATACAGAGATTTGTATGGCTGGTTCGCATGGAGCACATCTTGATAAGACAGACCGTCGCGCTCGAAAAGCTGGAACATGTTCTCGCCCACGGCCAGGTGCACCAAGAGTTCGTACACTTCGCTAGCCAGCTCCTCGCTCAGGCCCAGAGACTCCCAGAGTTCTCGGAAGTGATCCAGGATTGCCCCCTCAACATCCAGCGAACTTGCCATGGGAGTCACACTCTGCGTCCCAGAAGGCACCTCGCGCCGGACCAGAAGAAGGCAGTCATGGATATTAAGCTCCTCGAGTGATTGCGAGATATCCTGCGGCTCAAAGGGCCCACCACGTGCGTAGACCTTGCACTGATCGAACCCAGTGGCCTCTTTGAGGCTCTCAAATAAGAAGCCGACTGTATTCAGTCGTCCGATGTTGAGAGGCTTGACCTCAGTGTGCTGAGAACCATCAAACGATTGGTATTTGAGGCCCGCTGGCTCACCATGCTGGGAGGTCTCGAGCGGGTCGTGGGATATCTGCGGAAAGGCTTCACGGTACTGCTGGAGGAACTGCTGGAGAACACGCACTGAGCGGAGGAACAGGAGGCCCTGCATTTGGATCTGCGCATCCCTTTGCTCCTCGGTGTCATTCTCTGCAGTCTTTGCCATATCGTCACTCAGACTCTCTAGCTTCGTAGCAGCCGATGAGATTTGCCGCAAGCATCGCTCGATCAGGGCCATGTGGACCATGCGCATATTCTCGGGGCTGCTGGATCGGATGGCCCTGCTGTCAATGTACACTTGCTTCACGAGCAGCTGGGTCGCTCCGTGCTCAATCGTATTGGTGGGGGTCGTGAGGACAATGTGCCACAGCTGCTCCAAAGCAATGCTGTTGGCGGTTCTGCCGGGTGCATCGCTGCCGTCCCTAGCCTTCTCCGCAGCTTCGTGTGTCGCTTCGGTGATCAGAAGATCACATGCGGGGTCTTTGAGCTCAGGCACCAACCACTCCTGAAGAAAATTGAGCAGGCCCTGGCAAAAGCAATAGGTCGGCAAGCTGGAGATATATGTGTTGAGGCACTGTAGCAGAAATGGGTTGTCCCGCTGCATCAACTCTCCACCGCAAAATGAAATCAGGATGGACCAAGATGCATCCCGGTCAGCGTCGCAAGTCGCAGATTTGCCAAACATCAAGTCCCAGAGGCGAGAGCTGAGTTCGGGGGTGAGTGTAGACGAGTAGACGCTCAAGACGTAAAAGAGCATGTCGCGGCGAGGTGAGTTTACCGGCCCATTGATAACAGGAGCCCTGACTGAGCTCGACATGCTCTGGATGACATGCTCGAGGTTGTCGACAAGCAGCTGGGTCAAGCTGTCCCCGGTCATCAGGAATTCGAGGTCAATGACACCATCACTCGCAAATCTATTGATGATGAGAATAGCACTCAGGCTCCCCAAGACAGCGTCGGACTTGGCCTCGATGCCTGATATGCATGCGCGGTACAGATTGTGTCTCTGGGTAGTTATGTCGATGCCGCCGATATGCTTCAAGACATCCTCCATTTTTTCCACAAAATATCTGAGCACTTCCGGGTACTTGACTGAGCCGTCCTCGGCGGGAGCCGACAGCTCACGAACCAGTCTCAGACAAACTTTGAACGGGATGGACTCATCGAGGGAATCGGGTCTGGGAGCAGAAGGCACCAAGAGATGGCGGAACACAGCCGCGCAGAGGTTACGCATGTGGGCCGTGAAAGCCGAGACCGGAACCTCCATAAAGCGCTCGCAAAAGTAGACGGCCGTATCGTGCGAAAAGTACTGGATAACGTCGGCCATCATCTTTATCAGGTTGGTAGGATCCTGTGTTGTGAGAACGGACCTCCAAAACAGGTCTGTCTCCGCATTTGTATAGGTCTGGGAGATGGCCAGGAACCCAATGACATTGAAACTTCTCTCAGTGACCTCTGGATGGCAAGTAGGACTCAAGAAGTAGGACACGACATCGGAAGCAAGAACTGTGTTGGCCACGTACTTGACGACAGAAAGGGTCGACCCTTGGTCGCTGTAGCGCCTCCAGAAAGAGACGAGCTCGGCTGCGAGATTATCGACAGCCATCAGGCGCAGGCTCATCTGGCTGTTCTTAACGAGACAAGAGTAGATTTCGAGTTTCCAGTTCATGACAAAGGCATCAGGAAACTGTCCAAGCTGGACCTCGGGGTACGCGTCTGTGATATTGGCAGCAAGAGACGCAGCCTTGTCAGGGTTCATGCTGAGAGAAATGTACATCAGCTCGCCGAGCGCAAGGATTTGCTGGGACGTTTGCTCGCTATTGAGGAAATCGATATGGTCTTTGATGGCGGTCTCGAACACGCCGCGGCCAATCTCGAGCGCTTGCAGGCCCATGACGAGCCGGCCATTCAGGGTCAGGGCCATATTCTCTTGCTGGATCGTACGGGTCAGCTTCCTATATGATTCCCTAGACAGGGAAGACATGAGCGCGACTATCGTAAAGCAGTTGTCCACGGCCTGGGCACTCAGAGGCACACGCGACTGTGCTTCCAGGAGCTGCATGAGCGGGGCCATCGTGCCATTGGGCGGCGTGCGGTTGTATTTTAGGAAGGCGAACAGTGTTACGTAGGTATCGTCTTCCACATGCTGCAGCTCCTGGCGGTCCTCGTCTGCGAGTAGCCGCCTCTCAGTCATGCCCGTGAGGGCTGCAATGAATGGCGGTGACACAAGGCACGGTAGATCTCTGACTTGGGTGTCGAACTGGACAAAGTGAGCAGTCAGGCGTGCAAACGAGCGGCAGAACATGGAAATAATGGGCCGGAGTAGTGAGCCGTTGGGGAGGTCGTAGCCGGGTGTGCGGAGTGTGAGGGTATTATTCAGAACGAGTGACGGCAGAGCGACCCATAGCTGGTGGTAGGCAAGGTACGACTGCCGGACGGTGTGTATTGACGAGACCCGAACAAAGTTGAGGTATTTCTCAATCCAGATCTGGGCTTCCCTTGCCAGGTTCTCGTCTAAGGTTGTTAGCAAAAATGGACGGCTATTGCATTGAAAACACAGGTAAAAGTATAACTCACCAGTGACAAGATAGTTGGACATTCGGCTGATGTGATCGCGAATGTTGTCGCTGATCTCATAGTAGGGGAACTTGGGCGTGGGGTCGGCCACGGGGCTGCTGGGTATGCCGCCGCTTGCGCTTGCGGTGCCATTCTCTGAGAGGAGTGTGACGGCATCGTCCTCCACAAGACTCTCGTCGTCGCTGTCTGGCACGTCGACAATCTCTACTGGGGGGCTGATCCCAGAATTGTCATTATCTTCCGATAAAGACAGAGCAGGAGAGTGCCCAGCAAGCGCCATAGTAGATGCCGTAGCTTCAATGGTGGCCGAGATGCCAGCGATGTCTTCAACCTCCTGGTAGGGTGGTGGCTGCTCGTCATGTTGTGGCTGACGTTGCCGGGCCGTCTGGCTTGGTGGCTGGGTTCGTGGCGGTGGTGACGGGGGGCTCACCATAAGGGAAGCATCTCCATTTGCAGAAGCCTCATCCGAGGTTACTTGTTGGCCCGAGTTTCGCAGGCGCAGGGCAACATTAGACGGTGTGCCTGCTGGCACGGGCTCGTGATCTTGTGTGGGGGTTTGTGGCCGGGCCGCAGCTTCAGCTTGAGCTCCAGTCGAAGCTGAAGCTGGAGCTGGAGCTGGAGCTAGGGCATCAACGTCTTGCGTTGTATCCATTGGTATTGTGTTCTTTGCCGAGTCGCTTGCTGTGTGGGTGGCAGCTGTGTGTGTAGGAGAGGTATTGAAGTTGGTAGAGGCGGAGGTAGGAGGGACGGTGCTGCCGTCGAGAGGGTCGAGCGGTTTGGCCGGCTGGTTTGCTAACTCGCCAGTCATCGTGTCTGGGTCAGCAGACTCGGCAGAGAGGCTGCGCGAGTTTTCGAGGTTTAGAGAAGTACGGCGACGTTTCCGTGCGGTGTCGTCGTGTTCTTCAAAGGGATTGGGGCGGATGCTGCAGGGATCCGAGGAGCCTGCACGCTGGCTTGACTCGCTCTCAGGGGATCTTGAGCCCCGGTCCATTTGGGCCGTTGAGAGGGTGTTGATCGAGCAATTAATAGAAGCCTGCGATGTCAGGAACGGCAAACGGCGGGAGCTGGACGTCGAGGCCAGGTGAGGATTGGAGGTGAAGGACGAGGACAAAAACCGGGGTATGTGCTGCCTGTCGAGTTGGAGAGGCTCCGCAGCGGACCACTCTGACGTCGACGTGAGAACGAGGGGAGGAACGTACACTGTGTAACTGCGGTGTGGGTAGGATATCGACGGGCTGAGATGGGATGGGACTGGGCTATGCTGTCACCTTTGTGTAAAGCGCGACTGAGGCTTTCTGGATGCTGACCGGATGCTGTCTGGATGCGTCTTTGGCGTTGTCAAGCTTGTGGTATCGGGGCGTTGGAGAGTAGCACTGTCGAAGGCCATAACGGTTAGCAAACGGGTACTGTATTGGCGTCCAGGATTCCTGTCGGTGTGCTAGAGCTCTGGTGGGGAAATGTGGGCAAGGGCGTGAAAAAAGCGAAAAGAGCAATGAAAACGGAAAAAGAAAAGGAAAGGGTCTGGCAGCCTTGCGGGCAGTGCTCCCTAGCGACCTAGCCTATATCTCTCTATTCTCTCCTCTTGTCTTTGGGCTTTCAATAACCCTGCTTGTCCCTTGTGTTTCGTCATCTGCTCACCTTTCGATAGCTTCTCTATAGCTGATTCTCTTTTCGATGCCGTCGTCGAACGTGGTATTTGATGTACTCGTGTTCTGGTAGTCCTGCGGTCTTGGCGCGCACTCTTTCTCAACTTTGACTCAGTACAGGTTCAGTTGGAGTACAGATTGCGACATGAACGCGGTGGCGTTTTGCGTTCCGCGTTTTGCGTTCTGCGTTCTGCGTTCTTGTCGATCGGCAGATGCAGCGTCGTCGAGCTTGATGTCCGCACAGTATGGGTATGTGGGACAGGCGCAAAGTCGATACGAGCCCGGGGCGAAAAAGGAGGGTCTCGGGAATAGACTCGAGTGTTTGATAGAGAAGCGAAAGAAAGACGGAACTGGGCAAGGCTGCAGCACAGGTTGCTCTTGGTTAGACTTTTGTCCAACTGTGGCAAGGCAGACTCTAGGCAAGCAGGGCTGCACTAGAGACACAAAACGGGGAAAGTGAGAGCAGAGGGAGTGCAGGCACAGGACGGGGCACAGGGCAAGAGAGCGAGTAAAAAAAGACGCCAATAAGGTGCAAGCATGGAGAATGGGCGAGGTGATAGCAGGTGTGGTGGTTGTATTGGATGTCTGTGGGATGGGATGAGAGGCCGAGGCCAGACGTCGAGATGCAGGGCTAATACAGGCAGCCTCGACAGAGTATGACAAAGCACGGCGAGAAGACACAGACGGAAGGGACGAAAAACGACCGACAAATGAAGCAGGAACGAACCAGGAACGAGCCAGAAAACGGCAGGAGCAGACGCAAGTCAGGCGTGGCCCGAAAGAACAGATTGGGAAGGAGCGCAGTGCAGCTTGTGCAGCTTGCTGATGCTCGGGGCGTGTGCAAAATGGTGTAAAACTAGAGGATGCGCGTCAGCGACAGTGCGGGCACTGTGTGCTATGTCGAGAGTCTGCTGTCGAGGTGCGGGGCAGTTGCCTTGGTCGATTGTGACGGTGCGTGCCAGCCAGTGACGACGGATCTTATCAGGGAAGGAGCGACCGGGACAAGGCGGGCAGGTGGGTAGGACAGTGCAATTGTGAAGGGTTTAAGTGGTTTAGGGCGCACAGAGGGGAAGCTGTTGTTCTAGCGCGTTTCCATGCTCCGTAAGCGCATGCCACGCGCAAGGCAGCAGCGGAGGATAGGCAGATAGGCGGATTGGCGGGCGGAGTAGCACTCACCTTGCTGCTAACGTTTAGCTTTTGGCTATGCAGACCCGTTTTGGATCAGTGACGTTTTATTCTGTGTTTAATGTCGTGAATTTATATCTTAGTCAGAAACGGAGTTAGCTTAACGGTCAAGCGCTGATGGACGCGGTTGACGCGCCGGGACTGGGGACTGTTTTGCAGGTGTTGCAGAAGAGCAGCACAGCAAGGGTGAAAAGCAAGCAAGTGATATGGAATCGGCCGTGTAGGTAGGAGAGATGGATGGAGTGAATAATGTTGTTTTTTTGATGTGCTGGATCGATGACGAAGGAAACGGATGACGGAGATAGTTAGGGCAACTGGCCAATCAGAAGCCAGGTTTCGTACAGGATAGTGATGCAAAGAACGGGTTGAGTAAGAAATATTAAAGAGCAAAACAAAACAAAAATAAGTAAGATAACAAAATGAAGACTTAAAAACACAAAGAATAAGAGCAAATCAGGAGAAAATAGGAAAACTAGCAAAACTACTCACAAGTAATGGAACGGTATGGGATCAGTTTCAGCATTGTGGTCGAGCAGTGCCTGGGGGGATAGAGCCAATTTAAAGGATGTTGAGAATTTACTCTTCTGTGGCTAATTCAAATGACTACGGGGGTGCTGCCTTTATATATTGTCTGATTTCATATAGGACTAATAATCCAAAACAGATGCATGCGAATAAGGGCAAGCCAAGCAAGTCCACTGTCCAGACAGCCTCATAAGATATCTTACATCAGTGACAAGACACAGCTGTAGCGGCAGTAGTCCTTCCAATACTGCCTATAGCGTCTACAATAAAACTAGCAGTGAGCCAAATCAGTAAGGACATGCTATATCGCCGTCGAGGCTAATAGAGATGTTGTCGGTGGCAATCGTGACATTTGGTTGCCTGCCAACGACAGCTATCGATGATGCCCATCGGCTTGCTGCTATATTGTACGGCCCCAAAGATGCTACTGGGCCATGGGGGCAATATGCACATGACAAAGAGATATGCCCAAGAAAGACGTTGGCACACGCACTGACTTAACAGAAGTGGTGATACTTGATGTTCGAGGAGACGGAAGTACCTTTCTATGTAGCTAACGTGTGGAGGTACATCCACTGACGTCTTACATCGGCGCTAGCATGATTCATTATGTCAGCCAACAGGCCTTTAGGATCACAGAAATACACAATTGATGAACCGTGGCAAATCGAAAATAACTATGTAGTCTGCCAGTTTTCATAGAACATGAGTGGAGTATACATGCGTTCGATCAGATTCTTCTCATTTCAGTTGTCTTTGAAGATTACTTGTGCAGTCAAAAGATGCTTCGTAGACGGCAGACGAAATGACACGAATGGAGGGCTCTGATTGGCCAGATACCCTGCAGTGGCTCTCTCACCGTTGGCTGTAGAGCATCAAGCTTTTCTCATCGCCGGGCTCGACCTAAACAACGTCGCATCACGGCCATTGGCAGCCACCTTGAGCACTCATTGATACCCAGGCGAGCTGTGGATATACACATACTGACCGAAGACTGCTTTCTAGATTTACCGCATTTATAACCCGACTCATCCCAGTCAAGGCCTCATTTTCCATCGCCTGTTTAGCCTCTCGCCCACTCACCAGTATCTCACCAAGGCTCCGATTTCTCCTGCTTCTTCTTAATCTATAATTAATCACATTTACTGCTCACTCACTATGAGCCGACGAAAGGTGGCCGAGCTGGACACGCCCTTTTCTAGTGTGGAATGGTGAGTCTATATGCCTGTTGTTTCCCATCTGGCTACCTACTGACACATCTAGGCCCTCCATCTCCCAAGAAGACCAGGACTCTATTCTCGAGCTTCTGTGCAGGTAAAACCTCTCTCCGCCTTTATACCACTGTCTGCAGACTGCTAACGGCTAGTCTTCTGGAACCCATTGGCCAGCACCGGCGCAACCACGTCGTGCCATCCGACGGCAGACGCAGCCGGCAAAAGGCCAAAAAGACCAAGGACGCACAGGCAAAAACGGACGGCCAAGATCAGTCAAAAGATGCAAAGCCGGATGAGTCTCTACAGACGGCTGCACCTCCACCGCCAGACCTAGCCCGCTTTGTTGATGTCGGGCTCGTCAGCATCACGCGCGAGCTGGCCGACCAGACACACCAGACACACCAGACACAACAGACGCAAGTATCACCAGCACCGCCAACAACAGCAGATGGGCAGACACCGACAGATGCCAAGTCGCCATACGTGGCCGTCTTTGTCGTGCGCTCCGGTCACCCGTCTGCCTTTTACTCCCACCTGCCACAGATGGTCGCCGCCTCGTCGGCACAGCCACTCCTTGTCGGCTTCTCCAAAGCCTGCGAGGAACGCCTAAGCTCGGTCCTGGGCGTCCCGCGCGTGTCGAGCATCGGCCTGCGCGCCAATGCACCACAGTCGCAGGGGGTCGTGTCCTTCCTCCGTGAAAAGGTCGCCCCTGTGCGCGTGGCATGGCTGGACGAGGCCGTCAGTGGCCAGTACCGCGAGACCAGTATTCACATGGCCGACGTCAAGGTCGGGCCCAAGAGGAAGAAGCAGTAGCGCATGTGTCTTCTCAGCGTTGTTTATAGCCTGTATATTCTTTTGTTCCCGTCTCGTGAATAAAGCTCGTCACGGCATAGCATTGAGCGATGCATTTCTTCCATCAGTGAATGTCTCGAGGCTCGTCTCCCCGGCTGACTAAGACACGATAGACGGTCTCCTCATATACACATGAACTCTCCCCAGCTTCCTCTCGTCTCTGCACCAACCACCGAGCTTCACTTACAGTCTCTCGAGTATCTAGTCTCGTAGCACAGACGTGCTGGGGCATACCGGGTCCCTATCCTCCCCAGCGTTACAGGCTTGCAGAGTCGGAGGCGAGACCGGAGGATGGCTGCAGGAGAGACGTGTAGGGAAGGAGGGTAATCACGCGTTTGGCTCTCTCCATTGCTCCTTCCTCTTTTTTCGAGGCATGCTTCGTGACTGCCTTCTTAGGATGACCACGTGCAGTGACTCCCACATTTCCGTAAGAGCTGTATTATTTAAGCACGTCTTCTGTCGCCGCGGTGCTGTGTTTGTTTTGAGGCTCTTCTCCTCTCTGCGCTCCCGCTTCCCTCTTCTTCCCTTGTCTTCCCTCACTATCGTCACCAGATGTCGCATCGTTGTCTCAAGTACGGCATCGTTCGTTTGTCTTCTTGTTCTCCATATTTCTGTGTCGTTCTTTCGAACCTCGTCTCTTCTCTCTCTTCTATCTGATACACGCATCATCGCAGCATCTTCGTGCACGAGTAATTGACACTCACCATGGCTTCTGGCAGCGGCTCCAGCTTCTCAAAGGATCAGCTTGCGCTGGCCAAGCAGCTCCAGAGCGGCTACAAGACCAGCGGCACCTTTCACTCTCAAGGCCAAGGCGGCCCGTCAAAGGGTGCCTCGCCCCAGCCGGCCCCGAGAAAGCCTTCGCAGCCCGTCCGCGCGCAGCCGCCTGCTCCCCGGTCGACGAATGGCCTGGTCCGTCCCTTGCCAAGCAACGGTACGTAAATCATTCACGCATCACGCATGGATCAGCTTCTAACAGCGCCAAGCATCAGCTACCCGGCCGGCCCCCATGAACTCTGCCACGGCCCCAAAGATGATGCCGGCTGTCAGACCTGCCCCTGCCGTTCAGTCTTCTCCTGCTACCCGGCCTGCTCCCCCCAATCTTACTGTGCAGTCCGCTCCCAGACCTGCCCCGGCTCCTGCAGTGCCTCCCAGTGCACACACCAAACTTCCAGTTGCTAGATCAGTCACCCAGCCTGCTCCGGGCTCGGCTCCTCCTGTACAGCTCATGTCATCTAACAACCAGGCCTACACCAAACCTCCTCCCATGCCCACTAACCTCCAGCCTGCTATGACCCCAACTCCCATCCACCCGGCTGCCAAAGTGGCCTATTCCATGCCCTCTGGCCTCTCTGCGGCTCCTCGCTCTCCGCTGGACTCTCACAGTTCTCAGCTCTTGAAGAGTGCTTTTAACTCCCTCTCTGTTGCTAATCCGACCCCAAGCGCGGGTCATGAGAACGCCCTTACACAGACCACACGCCGCGATGACGCTGTGTCCAAGGCTGTGATGCAGGGAATCAAGATCAACCAAGCGGGCAAGCCCATTACGTGGAACTGGGCGTCGGAGGAGCCCGTTGCTCGTGAGCTCACAGAATACGAGATTGAACAGATGGGTAGGAGCTCGCCGCCTCCTCTGAAAATCTATGACCGCCCATTTCATCAAAACGCTACCATGAAGGCACCAGGGCTTGAGGGAAAGGCCGCAGCGGTTAGGGAGTATGTCTCGGATTACCAGTTTTTGTTTGATACTTGGCATCTACTGACACGTTGTTAGGACACCGCCGCGCAAGGTGATTGGGCTGAAAGGCTCTCGCTATGCCCAGTAGATGGATATACACCATAGACGGGTTTACAGGTGAGCAAGCGCGTATAAATCGCGTTGCTAATGAAACCGCGTATGAAAATGAGGATAAGGGAAGGGGAAGAGATAAACATTGAGTGCTGTTGGAAGGCAGTGAGCAGAATCTACACGATGAAGGGAGATCCGGGGAATCAACCATGGCAAGGAGAGCATCAAGATGTGGTTTTGGCTCGGCGTCTGGGCACACATTGCCACATCTGTCTTTCAGGCCGTTCATTTGTTTTTTATGGCCTCTGGAATCAGGCAGTACAAGCATATCGGTTCGGGACACTATGTAGCAATCAGAGAGGTTTACCGGACGCTCGAGTATGTGTAATGGCTATTTTAGCTTTTAAATGCCTATCCTAAATTACAAAAGAAATGCTAAAGTCCGCAAATATTCCCCAATGCTCCTTGAAGTGTACAGTAAAACATAAAACAGATGCCATGTGGAACGGCGCGAAAATCGGACGGGACAACCACGCGAGAAGAAAACAAAGCAAAAACACTTTTACACCAACAAGACAGTAGTAGCCTGGACTACTTACTCTCTTACTGAAGCATCGAATCGAGAGACTCGCCGAGAACGCTCTCGATGGCGTGGATCCAGCGTGTCGTCTCGCGGTCGATCGACTCGTCGCTGTCCTCCTGCAGCTCGCTCAGCAGCGGCAGCATCTCCGGCAGCATCGCCAGCCACTCCTCGCCCACCTCGGTCGCCAGGGCCTGCTGGCACTGCACCAGGGCCAGACGCTCGGCCGTGTGGCTCGCGTGCTGCAGCCTCTTCAGCAGCAGTCCGTTGAGCTCCTTCTGGTGGTCTGCCGAGTGTGCCGCCTTGGCCAGCTCCACGACCGCGGGCACCAGGTGGTCCACGAGAACCGTGGTGTTGGCCAGGTCCTTGGCCTTGCCAAACTGCTCGACAATGGCGGGCGCAACCACCTCAAAGTGCGTGGGCACCTGCCAGAAGCTGTTGGCGCTGTTGGCTGCATCGTCGTTGGCAAATGCCGCCGTCAGCGTCTGCAGGACACGCGTCCACAGAGCGCGGTCCTCGAGGCTGCTGCCGACGCGCGCGGCACGCAGAGCCGCAGCCGCACCGTCCATCATGTAAGCCGCGTACGACGTCACGGCCGACTTGAGGCGGTCAAAGAAGAGGAACAGGAAGCCGTAGACGCTCTGCTGGCGCAGGCACCGGCCCAGCACGTCCAGCTGCGGCAGGCCATTGTCGCACCACTGCATCAGGTCGGCAAACATGGGGCGGAATGCCGAGTCGTTGAGCTTGAACACCATGTGCAGCGCCGCCGTGTTGACCGCCGTCTCGATCTCGCTGAGCTTGAGCTCGGCAGCAGCCGTAGCAGCGGGGGTGGATGCGGCCAGAGCCGAGGCGCTAACACGGGACTCGCGGCGCAGGTCAAAGGCGCTGTGCAGGATCGCCGACAGCAGGGGCAGGTTCTTGACAACAACCGACTTGCCGTGCTTGTCAATGACAGAGGTCAGCACCTGGACGTACTCGACCGTGGCCGTCTGGCCAGCGGCCACGGCACTCGCCCAGTTGCGGCGCAGCACCTCGAGCATGACCTTGGCGTCCATCTGGCGCGCAAACAGCATCAGGCAGTGCACGCGGCTGGTGTTGGCATCGTTGTCGTCCTTGTCGTTGAGACCGGCCTCGGCCGACGCAAACGAGCTGACAAACAGACGGTCCAGGTTGGCACCGGTCATCATGAAGGGCAGGTGCTGGGCCAGCGCCATCATGAACGAGTAGACGGCGTTGTGCAGAGCCACATTGTTCTCGCTCAGGACGACCTTCTTGCTGTTGCCGGTGGCCTCGCCAGCCAGGCTCTCCTGGAGGTAGGTCAGCGCACGGGGCACAGCGGTGGGAAGAACCGGCACGATGGCGTCGTGCAGAACCTCGACCAGCGATGCCAAGCACAGCAGAGCCATGACGCGCAGGCGGGGATCCGCCTGGCCCAGGCAGGCCTCGCCAGCAATCGCAGCAGCGGCAGCAGTGACAGCCTCCAGATCACGCTTGCCGTACTTCTCGGCAATCTTATCAACACACGTGACAGCGGTGTGCTTGTAGGCAATGTCGCTCGAGTCGCGGATGACGGCAGTGAGCTGGGGCAGGAAGGCCAGCAGAGCAGTGCGCGACTTGGCGCTGGACACGCGCTCGTCGTCGACGCGCACCTCGAGGGCACGCAGCACCTTTTGGCGCACGCCCATGTTGGGGCGGTTGAGAAGCTCCTCGACGGCCTTGATGAACTCGCTGATCGACTGCAGGTTGAGCAGCTGTGCCAGGGAGTCGCCGCAGCGGCTGTGCAGCTGCTGCTTGCGAGCAGGGGTGCTGCCGCTGGCCTTGACGGTGTCGGCGAGGGTCAGGATGTCCTCGAGCAGCTGGATGTACAGCTCGCGGATCTTGGCAGTCTCCATGTTGTCGTCGGCATCCTCGAGGCCGGAAATCTCCTCCTTGAGGCGGCGGTTAGACAGCAGGTGGGGCAGCAGTGTGAGCTCCTTGATGGCCGACTTTTGCAGGTCCACCTCGCCGTCGTCCTCGCGCTTGCCACCCAGCAGAGTAGCAGACAGGGCGGGCTTGGACTTGAAGATGTCGCCCGTGAGCGACACAAACTTGATCAGAGACTGCAGCTGCGTCTCGACAGGGAAAGAGCCGATCAGCTCGGTCAGGAAGTCGCAAGTGCTGTCGGCGGTGCCGTAGCGGTCGGCAAACATGGCCAGGATGGCAAACAAGAAGTCATCGGGGCCCAGGTTCTCAATAAGCGAGATGAACAGGTCGTGCTTGCGGTGCGAGGGGATGTGCTCGTAGGCAATGACAAAGCTGGACAGCAGGTCTGAGGCGCTGGCAACAATGTTGCGCTTGCCCTTCTTGAACGTCTCGATAAGAGGCGGGATGACCTCCTTGATGGTCTGGTTCACAACGTGGGCGGAGTAGTCGTCGCTCTGGCGCAGCACCGAGGTGCCCATCAGGGTGAAGATGGGCATGACGCTGTGCAGGACAACATCGGGCGCCGTCTTGGCAAGGCTGGCAACAAGAAGGAGGGCAGTGTTCTGGACAGCCGGGCTCGACGACTTGTGGATGCAGTTGACCAGGACATCACCGTGGCCGACCGACGTGTCGATCTTGAGGTTCTTGTTGGTCTGGTACGCGGGCATCATGGCCAGCAGGCAGTTGAGAACCACGTTCTGGAGGTAGCCCAGCTCAGAGCCGACGTAGGAGCGCAGGATCTGGAGGTCGGAGAGGACAACAAAGAGGCTGGGGAGGAGCTCGGGGTGCTCGGCGGGCTTGGAGCCCTGGACAAGCTGCAGAATGAAGGTGGCACGGTTGACCAGCTGTCTGAGCTCGCTGTTGGCCTGCAGTCTCTGGCCACGGTTGTGCTCGGAAGAGCTCGCTCTCCGTCTCTTGTTGGGAGGGGTGTTGGTGGCCATCTTGGCGGTCTGCTGCAGAGTGTCCAGGAAGCGGGACAGGATCTGCGTGCTGAGCTCAACATTGTACAAGAGATCGGTGGCCTCCTCTGCAGCAAGGTCCAGCTCGTCGGGCTCGGCAGGGTTGGCAGACGGCTTTTGGACCTGCTCCAGCATGAACTGGGCGGTGACGCCGCGGAAGTCCTCCTTCATCACAGGCCACATCTTGCGAATTCTCTTGAACGCGAAGCTGACCAGGTTCTCGCGGTTGTACGTAGCAGGCTTCTTGATAATCTCAAAGAGGGTCTCAAGGCCAGATGTCTCGTTGGGAATAACAACATCGACAGTGCGGGCATCAACCACAGACTCGTCCAGAGACTCCCTGGTAATGATAGCAGTTGCGGTCTCCGAGTCGAGAGCAGCCCAGCTGTTGAGCAGGGGAAGAAGAAGCTGTGTGCGGTTTGTGCCAGAGACACCGCGCACCTCATTGAGCGTCTTCAGCAGGCGGGCCTTGGTGCCAAAGACGGGTGTGAGGACGGTGTGGCTGCAGAGGAACTCGAGGATAGACAGGCGCACGCTGTGCGACAACCGAGTAGTCTCGGCAGCACCATTCTCGGCCTTGCTGGACTTGTCAAGGACATCAGCAAGGACAGCAGGGAGATGGTCCTCGTGCAGAATAGCCTCACTAGAAGAGCCGGTCAGCACCTCGTAGAGGCTGCCTCGTGCCTCGGGGGCCAGCCATGCGAGGTTGGCCTGCTCAGTGTACAGGTTCTTGGTGCCCCAGCGGTTCTTGGTAGCACTGCTCTTGGACTCTTTCTGGGGGGTGGCCTTCTTCAGCTCGGCAAGGAGGCCGGCAGCAGCGCGGCGAACCTTCTTGGCGGGGTCGCTCAGCGCAGCAATACAGTAGGGAAGAACGGCCTGGAAGTCAACACCAGCACAGTCCTCCTGGCGCAGGCGAGCAGCAGCCATATCCAGAGCGGCAACACGAGCCAGAGTAGGATACGGTCCCGACCATATGCGGATGCAGAAAGTCAGGTAGAAGAAGTCGGACACGGCATCGGCACGGCCCAACAGGGGGGTAGCATCCAGCTTCTCAAGCTCAGCCTTGTCGTACGAGGCGGTGGCCAGGAAGAGCTGGCAGAACTGCTCAAAGACGCTGTCGGCGTCCTGGGCAAGACAAGATGCAGGACGCGAGACGGCGGTGAGACGCTCAGCACTGGCATCCAGGTCCTGCTTCGTGATGGAAGTCCGGGTCTCCTCGGCGGCATTGGCCATCTCGGTGTCGTCCTGGGGGGCTGACTCGAGCAGCAGCTTGGGGCGGATGGTGGCGTCGAGCTTCAGCTCGAGCTCCTCAATGTCGAACTCCTCGTCCTCAATGACCTTGCGGATGATCAGGCCACCGGCATTTTCGGGTGCCTGGGACAGCACAATCAGGGTCGTGCCAAGCTCCTTGCGGACGCTACCGTCGGGGTCGGTCTCGTCGTTGATGCCGTGTGCGACGACCAGGAGTGTCTTGAAAGCGACGCTGAGCTGCTTCTCCTGGAGGATGCCACCAAGAAGGATGGACTTGATGACAGGAAGAGTGCGGACGGCAGCCTTCTTGGCCAGGCGGTCGGTCAGAGCGAGAACCAGGCCGTTGGCAAGCTTGTCGATGCGGCGCTGCTTGCCGATCTCGACGAGCAGCAGGGGCAGGTCCTGCACCTTGAGGACGGCCTTGGCGACCTTGCGCGACAGCTGCTTAGCTGAGCGCTGCTGGGCAAGAATGGACAAGCACACGAGACCGGTCTTGACGGTCTCCGAGGTCCAGCCGTAGACAAGCTGCTCCATGAACGCAGAAATGGCCTGGTCGCCGAGGTTTGCCTTGGACACAAAAACGGAGATGACCATGTAGGCAGCGATCTGGACACCGGGGGCCTGGGAGATCATGAGAGCCTCGCCGAGGAGGGGGCCGACCTGCTGGAGGATGGTCTGGTCGTTGTCGGCCTGCACAGCTCTGCGGCCAGAACGGTTCTTGTCGAGCATGCCGTTGACAGCCTCGGTCATGACACCACCCCAGAAGGTTATTAAGCCAGGGTAGTGCTGCTCAGCCTTGGCAGCGTCAAGGGTATATTGGGTGATGGTTGTGAGGAAGTTGAACTGCTGCGTCGCATGCTGGACGATGGCGGCACGGGGCGGTGCAGTCAGCGAGCGGACGTAGGGGCTGAGGAAGCGGAAGTCGTGCGGCAGGTTCTGCGGCAGGATGGACATGAGGGTGGTAAAGACAGGGATAGAGTGGTAGGGCAGGAAAGTTGCAATGACGGTCGTCGTGTTGAACTCGTGGATGCTGACAGGTTAGCTTGGTCGAGATGCAGTGAAGCAGAAGCGCATTCGAGCGCAGACTCGCAAGTCTAGACATACCGGAATCTGCGAATCAGCCACTCGACAGACTTGATGGCCGGCAGGAGCCGCAGTCTGCTGCCGACAAGGCGCAGGAAGGACTCGATTCTGCGGTCGAGCTCCTTGCAGGCGGCCTCGTCCATCTGGGTGCGGTCCTCGTCCTGGCTCAGCTCGCTGAAGAGCGTCTTGCCAAAGGGCACGAAGCGCTCATCCAGCTGGCACAGCTCGTCGAAGCCATCGCGGCAGATGGTGAAGACGGACTGGAACGTCTGGCCGGCAGCAACGCGCGGCTCAAACAGGAGCGACTTGGAGTGGGCGGCCTTTTGCGCCTTGACGTCGAGGGAGATCTTGGAGTTGACCGCGATCTGCGCCAACTGCGCCGCGAGAGACGTCACCATGGTGTCTGATCCTCTCCGGTACGGGCGTGAAGTCGCGGGAGAAGTGCGTGAAGGGGTGACGGGGTGTGGCGTGCAAGACGAGTCGTGGTCGGCGTCGTCGTGGTCGTCGTGGGCGGCGTCTGGCAGGGGAAGAAGACGGATTGACTGGGGAATTGGGTCTCTCGTCGCTTGGTGGTGATTTTTTCTCTCCCAGCCAAACTCTTCCCATCGTTCCTTCTCTTTTGGTCGGCATAAACTTTTTTTTTGCGGAGCTCTTGATAACAGCTTTGGCCAATGATATCGGCGCGATACACACAGGGTCCACTTGTATCTAATCAGGGGAGTTGTCTAGCGGTGTATTTAGATGTAGCGGTCCAGTATTGCCGTCAGTACACTACTCGCACCGATGGCGGTGAGCGACGGGGACGAGGTTGAGACGCTGGACTAGGCCTAATTGGCGCTTTCTGCTTTTCTGCCGGCATTGCACCCATTTTTTTCTATGGCCCGCTAAATTTTTCACGACAAGCCAGCATCTGCACTCAACCCGAGCACTGTTGCATTCCCCTACCAGAACCAGATACGCATACTTTCGAGTAGCTCGGCAGACACCATGAGTACCGAACGATCAACCAAGAGAAGAAGAGTCAGCCCCGTGCGGGCGGGCGGCGAAGAGCGCGAGGGCGCCGGGCTCAAGTCGTTCCTCAAGAATGCTTCCAACTGGAGTCTCGAGGACAACTACCAGGCCCGGTCCCGGAAGCGCAACAAGAAGACAGTCAAGAAGGAAAAGGTCAGCGACCGTCTGCCTATCCGGGCGGCTGATGGACTGATGCATGCGGCACCCGTTGAGCCAGGCCAGGAAAACGACGGGCCAAGCGACGGCAGCGACGGCAGCGACGATGAGGACGCCGACGAGGCCGACAAGGCCAAGCAGAACGGCAAGGCCGCCGACGAGGCCCAGAAGAAGGCAGCCAAGGTGCAGGAGAAGAAGCCAATAATCCCCGAGATGGAGCAAGTACGCCTCGCCAAGACGGAGCTGGCAAAGCTGGCCCTGAAGCTCAACGAGAATCCCGAGGAGAACGCAAGCGCCTTCAAGCTGCTCGCTGAGATCAGCCATCAGTACACATCGGTGACCGTCCAGAAGATGTGCCTGGCTACGCAGCTGTCAGTGTACAAGGATGTTATCCCCGGCTACCGGATACGCGCCCACGGCGACGAGGCCCCGGGCGAGAAGATCTCCTCAGATGTGCGTCGTCTGCGCGCGTACGAGCAGAGCCTGCTGGCCGGCTACCACGGCTACCTCAAGGAGCTCTTCCGTCTGTCCAAGTACCACCCCGGCGATACCAAGGCGCACGGTCGTGCGTTGAGCGGCAAGAAGCGCCTACAGGTGATCAAGAACGCCCAGAGCGTTGCCGATGCGGCGCTGGCGTGTGCGTGTGCGCTGCTGGGTGCCATCCCACACTTTAACTTCCGCGAGGACCTGCTGCGGATTGTCGTGGGCAAGCTGAGCAACAAGCGTGTGGACGGATCGTTTGTGCGTTGCCGCGTAGCGGTTGAGACGCTGTTCCGCGAGGACGAGGAGGGCCGCCCATCCATGGAGGCGACGGCGATGCTGGCCAAGATGATGAAGGCGCGCGACTACCAGGTGGACGAGAGCGTGCCCAACACGTTCCTGCACCTGCGCCTGCTGTCCGAGTTCTCGGGCAAGGGCTCGCAGGACACGGTGGAGAGCACGTCGGCCAAGAAGGTCAGGGAGAAGAAGGAGTTCCGCACCAAGCGCGAGCGCAAGCAGATGAAGGAGCAGCGCGCGCTGGAGCGCGACATGGCACAGGCCGATGCGCTCGTGGCACACGAGGAGCGTGAGCGGATGCAGTCGGAGACGCTGAAGCTGGTGTTTGCCACATACTTTAGAATCCTGAAGCTGCGGACGCCGCACCTGATGGGTGCCGTGCTCGAGGGTCTGGCCAAGTACGCGCACCTGATCAACCAGGAGTTCTTTGGCGATCTGCTCGAGGCGCTCAAGGACCTGATCCGCCACAGCGAGGAGGATGCAGCGCGCGAAGCCACGGCCACGGAGGACAGCGACGACGAAGACGAGGGCGACGACGACGACGACGACTTTGCCGTGTCGCGCAACCCGAGCCGCGAGGCGCTGCTGTGCACAGTGACGGCGTTTGCGCTGCTCGCTGGCCAGGACGCGCACAATGCGCGCGGCGACCTGCACCTGGACCTGTCCTTCTTCACAACAAACCTGTTCCGCAGCCTGTTCCCGCTGGCGCTGTCGGCCGACATCGAGAAGCGCGCCAACTCGCTGCAGCAGAAGCTGGCCGATGCTGTGCAGCAGCAAGAGGCGCGCGAGGACCCCGACTCCACGGGTCCCGCGCCGGCAATGCAGCAGCAGGGCACCAAGGTGAACCTGCAGACGACGACGGTGCTGCTGATCCGCAGCTTGACGGCAGTGCTGCTGCCCAACTACAACATCCGCTCGGTGCCGCCGCTGCGGCTGGCCGCCTTTACCAAGCAGCTCATGTCGGCGTCGCTGCACGTGCCGGAAAAGTCGAGCCAGGCGCTGCTGGCGCTGCTGCACGACGTCGCGAACACGCACAGCAAGAAGATCAATGCGCTGTGGAACTCGGAGGAGCGGCGGGGCGACGGCGCGTTCAACCCGATGAGCGAGACGGTGGAGGGCAGCAACCCGTTTGCGACGACCGTGTGGGAGGGCGAGCTGCTGCGCAAGCACTTCTGCCCCAAGGTGCGCGAGGGCGTCCGCGCTCTGGAGAAGAACCTCGCGACGACATAAGACGTTCGTCGGACATGTATATACTTTTTTATTGTTTCTTAGTTTTCTACAAGCTTGCATAATCGGGCAGCAAAAAAGTTCGGGCATCATAGACAAGCGAAGTTCTTTCAAAATTCATTTTCCTTTCTCGAGTCAACAGCGTACATGTTCGAGATGCATCGCAAGTTGTGTCTGCAACGCATAGCATCCACTCCCCCAAGACCTCAACTACACCCATACTCTTCAAAGGCCTTGGGCATCATTCATGCAGCCAGGCACGAGGGAAGACAGGCGCATGGTACGTACTGGTTCAACCCCAGGCTTGTCCGTAGCCGTCGGGGCAGACCGGAGATCATATGATCCTCTGCCAGATCCTGAATCCCGACGCCGCATGGGAGGATGCCATGCCAGCATTGGCTGTCGTCTGCCATCTGCCCAGGCGAGCTTCTCATCGGAGAATAGGCATTCACAACCGCAGACTCGTCACGCCAGCCACCGTCACGCCTTGGCTCGGCTCGTCTATTCTTTCCGTTGGGAGGCCAGTCTACGCTGGGAGTCTGCAACGAGCAATGGCGGTGGCGATGGCGGGCAGTGTCTGTGCTTCACGAATACGTACTCCATACTCTCGCGCTCTGCTCTACAGACACCAGGCAAGGCCGGACGTATTCCTCCAAGTTTCAGGATTCGGAGATCATAGAAGCCGGCTGTTAAGGGCACCTTGTGTGGAATAAGTCGGTAGAGGACTACGGAAATAGGATCTACTATGGTTATAATAGTATGGTAGTCTATGATCTCTGCTGAATATAATCCGTGGCTGCTTAAGGATCAGAGGATGCAGCAACCGGGATACCAGAGGACGCCGTCGGTTGCAAGTAAACACGCACAGGGGACAGGCCTCGAGGCGATGTGTGCTCTATGTAGACGCACTAATAAAGAGAAAGACTACACACCGTATGTTGGCATGCAAGGGATCGGTCTCACAGTCTGAGTCTCCTTGCATCTACACATATCTAGGCATGTCTGCGTATGTTGGTAGAAGTAGAATTTGCCACAGGCCATTAGCCCATCATGCATTGTGCCGGCAATGTTTAACCCATTACTTGGAAGCAGGTCAAAGAGCTCCAGACCTGTCATCGGCTTCACCGGGTGCCAGTCATGCGTTCTAGACAAGCCGTGGGAGGATAAACCCACGGCACAAGACAAATGACAAAATCAAAGAAAGGCGATGACAAACTCAAACTCAAAGAAAGACTCAATGGCAGGGGCAGGGACAGGGCGGCAGTGCGGGACAAGACTTTTATTTTGTTTTATTGATAATAGAATACCCGTGCACCCCTGTCTGCGTGTTTCACATTTCACACGATGCCACAGTGCTTATTCTCTGCTGTGTACTCTTTCTTGTTTTCTTTCCTATCTTTATTTCTATTCTGCTAGGTTTTCCCTCATCACAGACCAACTGCCAATACTTGGTCGAGGTTCATGCCAACTGCATTGACTGTTGGTTGTGTCTATGATGGATGAATCTAGATCCGACATGCCCAGTCGTTCTCCCTCTACTCCTGTACAGTCCTTCCACCCTTACATTGATTTGCCTCCTTTTTCTTTTCTCTTTTCTCTGTGCCATGTACTTTCTATAGAGAGCAAGGATCCGTAGCATTGCGCCGACCACGGCTGACGGCATTATGGATATCGTTATCTACCGGAAGGCAGCCGAGAACCACAGTCATGTAGTTGTACGGAAGCCCACAAGTACGTCTTTTGTAAAAGCCCCCAGGTGAATCACAGCATCAGCTTCCATATATTTAGACGGGTAAGGGGTCGGCACTATCACGGTGGTTGGGCGCTCCATCTACACGGTAACTCTCCAGACTACGTTTACAGTTCCCCTGCATGGACGACTCAATGCAAGCGTTGCTGTCGGAGTCAGCAGGCAATTTACCTTATGCAGGTACAACCACGCAGTAATTGCGAGTAACACTCTGCCTCTAGCCGACATGCAGGCACTAATCAGAAGCCTACAGCGGGCTACCTTGTTGTTTTTGTTTGTTGCTACCCTGTTATTAATATAGACATAATATATACAGCTGCTACGGAGTAGAAACTAGATAGTTCTGAAACACAGGCACAATCCCGTCGATAAGATATTCGAGATTCTGGGGCAGGGGTGGCTGGAGAGAGGTGGAAAGATAGAAAGAAGAAAGCAGCAAAACCCCGAAAGAGGGGAAGAAAAGAGGAAGTCGGAAAAGAAGAATGGCAGCGGTTAGAGTTGCTCTTTCGGTGACTGTGATTTGAGAGCCGGCCATCTACGTGGCGTTTGAGGATGTTCGCCGGCATGTTTGCATGACTGTCGAGTCGCCCGTGATAGACGAGCCAGTCACGGCGACGGATGGCAAGCTGTAGAAACACAAAAGGACCAGAAGGACCAAACGTCCAGCGGCTGCCATATATAGAGGCCGATGTAGACCGCCGGCTGCTGCAAACGACCACATTCGAGGCCTCGTGGAGATGAATAACAAGGATGTTCTACGGAGTACAGAAAGAGAGGATGAAAGCATCATCACATCGGAGAATAAAGATGCAGATACGGAGCAGCAGCTGTACCAGTACGCGCCGACACGGCCAGACGCCGAGATGATCACATCGTTGCCCGGGGGTGCAGTTTTGCTGTTTGCAGCTGAATCCTTGCCACTTTGTCAAGGACGTGCTGTGCTGACGAAAATAGAAGCACTGGCAAAGCTACCAGCTGCGTCGAGTGTGATGGAGCCTTGCAAACAGGCCGCGAGAGGCCGGCTTCTGGAAGAAGATGCACCAGGAGATGACAAGACGAGGGGCGTAAAGCAAGTGGAAGAAACGGCAATTCCCCATGCAGAGTACAGATGCGGGAGAGTAGAATACGGAGTATCAGAGAAGAAATACGAAGTACTCTGTAGAAAAGACAGATGAGAGACGAGAGAAGAGAAGGGAAAGGGAAAGACTTGCTGCAAGCGAACCGTGCACAATCCCAGACAGCCGAGGATAGAATAACATGTAAGCGTACAAGCACTGCAGGAAAAAACACATGTTCAGCCGGCGCCATGTTTCACGTGTCTCGTTTGGGCGAGCAGCTAGCTAAGCAGCTAGATGCAGCTAACTGAAATTACCAAAATACGACGGAGCGGACAAGGAAGTGGAAGGTGGAAAGACGAACGGGGCCGCGTCGTATTCCAGGCGGAGGTATTGACTCGATTTGACGGAAGCGTAGTATTCAAAACAGCGACAAGATGGACCGATATCACGACGGCGATCGTGACGAGAAGAGGGCGACGGCGGGAACATGACCTACGGAGTCCAGGCCGTGTTTCAACGTTTCACATATGTCTTTCTTCTTTCTTTTTTCTATTGATTATTCAAAATAGATTCCATAGATTCAAAATGTATTTAAAATAGATTCAAAATGGAAACAAAATCAGGTATTCTCCGTTGGTGTTTCGCGGGCAACAACGGCGACGGCCACTTACGTATTGCGTAAATACTTGCGTGGATCTCCTACACTTTGACATCTCGACGTTTGAATCGAGTTCGAGTCTAGACCGGCGTCGCGTGTGCGGTTCGCCACTGGAAGAGCCTCTGCCGATCCACCGTTTGCAAAATACAGACATTACTATGGAGTGTGGATTTGATGTAAATCTCGCACTCGTGGCGCCTCTGGAAAAGCGTACCTGACTAGCTGCTATGAGCACTTATTAGAACACGACCAGTGTGCCAGTAGACCAGCTAGCTCAGGCACACCAATCACGCCGCGCGAGTGTCGATCGGGGCGGAGCACTTGCTCGTAGGCGAGTTGACGGAGACACAGCACGGCGTACTTGTGACTCGGTTGTTTGTGTCCTCGACGGCGTACAGAGAGCATGAATGAGAGAATCGAGAGAACAGCCCTTCTGGAAGGGGAGTCGATCCAACAAAGAACAATAGATAACGACATTGACGAGATGATCGAGCGAGGGGGTCTGTTTCAAAGTGTGAAACAATACGACGGAGACAGGCGATGAGAGATGATAGATGATGGGTGATGGACGATGGATGATGGAATAGACGAGTCAAAGAACCACAAGATGACAGACAGAGACAGGGCAGCGATGGAAGACACAGACAGAGCAAGACAGCGGACAGACAGCGGACAGTGGACAGCGGACAGCGGACAGCGGACAGACAATCAGGCAAGATCTGCTCAGACAGCTCGACGGTCTGTTTCAGGTGGCAGTTCTTCCATCACATATTCCCGGCCGTTCGTGATGTCGCCATGGGAATACTACCTCGGGAGGGAGCACGGGGTTTTGTCTGTTTACAATAGCCAGCTTGCGGCCAAGCCGACCCAGAATGTCTATCTTCTCAGAGTTCAAAGCGCAAAGCAAGGCGAGGGCCAGCTGCCTATTCGGTGTTTTCCCATTGCCTGTCTGTCTATCTGGAGCGCACGGTGTCTGTGCATCATGACAAAGTCGTTCAGTGTAAAAACAAGAGTAGAGAAATGAATAAGCGAATCGGTGAACTTGGTCAGTTGAAATCGAAATAATCAAAAAGAAAAGAAGGAAAATCAAATCAAATCAATCCAAATGATCAAGATCACATCCCCACCTGTTAAGCATAGCAGTAGATGCTTCTTTCTTTTAACCATCATGGCACACGGTAATGTCGATGAGATACGCGCCGGGCAATGTATGCTTATGCATTGCCGTGAGCGAGGCGAGATACTAGACATATCTCATCAGACCAAAATAAAAGCGAGGAGATCACAAGGCGCCGGCCCAATCTGCAGCCAGAGATCCTTGTGTGAAAGATCACAGTTCTATTTCTGTTATGATTTTAATCATAATCCTAATAGCAGTAGCGTATCGGAGGGAGGTGACTGAGTGAGCGAGTAATATACAGAGCGAGGCATTGAGAGCGAGAGAGAGAGACGGAACAGCGGTCTGGGTCATGCGGCCATTGGCGCGAGATGAGAGACAGGATGAGAGATGAGAAGAGACTCGACTGAGACAGACAGATCCGATCTGCGAATGAGATGGAAGGATCCATTCGAGGAAGGACGGCTGGCACGCTGGCAAACGAAACAACAGCAGAGCAGAGACAAAACATCGCTCGCCGACATCTGAGGGGGCCAATCACCAGCCTGAAGAGCTCTCGCGACGGCCCCTTTCTTTATTTATCGTTTGTTTCTGCTATTTAGTTTAATCCTGAAATGCACTCTTGCACTGCCTATTTTTACATCCCTGCTGTTTGGGGCGCGAATGTACTCTTAGGCTGTTTTTGCTAGCGAGGTACTTGTGTGCCAAGCCTTACCAGAACGTCCTGCGTATCGCCGGCGGCACAACGCACGAGACTGGATGTTGTCTCTGCCTTTACGAGTGATTGGCTATGCGAGGAACAATAGGGTAATAGGCTGGCACAAAGTCCAATGCATTATGCTTACCTCTTATGCTTACGGAGATCGGCGCTCAGACGGAGACTAAACGACAAAGACGGTATTCTCAATACTGGACGAATAGAGAACAGAGAGCCATCACGGCCAGCGGTGATGGCAACCTGGCTATCATGAAGCGACGAGAGGCGGTTTCATGTTGTCGAGCGCTGTCGAGCGCTGTGACACGATCACCCAGAGGTCGAAGCGAAACAAGCCAGAAAACGTGGGCAGCTAGAACAGAAGAGGAAGGGGAGAAACAAGAACGAGAGGAAACGGAACACGAGCATCGGAGCAGGCGGTTTCACGATAGCAGATGGTGGCTAGACAGCGCGGGGCGGTAGGTATCTTATGTTGGCAGACCTCTCTGCCTCGAGATGAGAGGAGCTTTGCAGGTGATCACAGCGCCTGCGACGGGCGAGACTCGTCTTCTGCTCTATTGCTCCGGCTGCGACGTGACGAGATGACTAGCTGCATATCGGTAATATTAGCAGCAATACAGACAATGCCTGTTGTAAGATACATATACGAGTGTCAATACTACGCTGTGACTTGTTTGCCTGTGGGACTTGCAGGGAATGCGTTCTGGTAGCTTGGGAGGCTTGAGCGAAGAGGAAAAACGGCGGTAGACGTCAAGCATACGGAGTAGAGAAGATAGAGAGGCTGCTGGCTGACGATCGACGGTCGCTGTTATGATTTACGAGATATATGAAATGCATGAATATTCACTTTTAATGTTCAATATATGAAGAATCAGCATTTAGATAGTAGCTTAGAGATAAAGATACCGATGTGCGGCAAACAAAATTGATATCAAAGAAATACGAAAATATGTATGGATGTGCCAGGACGACTAGGCCAGCCACCAGGTGGAGATAAAGACAAAGAGGGAGAAAGAGAGAAGAGAAGGGGGAAAATAAAGAGAAAATTATAAAGTGAGAGAAACAACGACAAAAAGAGAAAGTATGAGAGTGAAAGAGAGAAAGAGAAAAAGAAAAAGAAAGAGAAAAAGAAAGAGAAGAAAACACCGCTCAGTCCCCCGCACGTTTCAGAATCACAGGTGCGGGTAGGTGGCGATGATCAAACAACCACTTGGCCCGTTTCGGCTGTCGACCTCTTTCTCGTCTCTCTTCTCTCTCTTCGTCTTTCTTTTCTGACTTGTGGCTGGGCAACGGTGCTTGATGTTGGTTGATTCTGTTCGAAGGAGTGTGATTCCATAGAGTAAAGTTATTGGATTGTCTGTTGGTTACTCTCTCCCATGTGTATTATGTATTATGTTTTCGTTTGAATTATATTACAAAAAGATATGCACAACATAATATTGCTCTAGACTTTGAAGAAATCCAATTAAAAATAATAATTAAGCACAAATTGAACAGAACAGAAAATAAAACAAAAACAATTAAAGAAGACAACCAAAACACCCGACGAGTCGGCGGTTGACCGCACCGGTGGCGAGAAGTCGTCCGATCACAGTCAAATCCAATTGGCCGCCATACCTGAGTGTGCACCCAATCCCGTGCTGCCACCACGACGTGCGAGTTGCATTGGTCAATAGGATAGACGAGACGACAACACAGCCAAGGGAACAAAAAGTCCATCGGAGTCTGTGTAACGGTCTACGGTGTACTGTGTAAGATCGGTGCCTGAAGCACAAGAGGCAATTGTGAGCGAAAACGTGTACGAGTCGTGGCACCGCGGATGGCCTCCCGCCCGTCTAGTTTCTCTCTCGATCGCCTGGTGTCTCACTCTTCTCACCGTTTTCTGTCCGTCTTCTGCCCGTCTTCTGTCTTCTGTCGTCTTCTGTCTTCTGTCTTCTGTCCGTCTTCTGTCTTCTGCCCGTCTTCTGTCTTCTGCCCGTCTTCTGTCTTCTTCTGCCTTCTGTCGTCTCTCGTCTTTCTCTTTTACCGATACTCTCTCTCCTACCCCTCCCGCCTTTCCCCTCGTATCGAAGGAATATGCATGCCCGATGTTCCCCTCCCAGCCTCTGCTTTCTGTCTAGCAGTATGGATGATTACGTATATCCAGTCTGCATATGCTTACAGAGTTTTATCGTGTCCCCACCCATTTGAAGCATTGCGCCAGGCTCGTTTCACATTGTCAATGCCCCGTTTGGGCGTCCAAACGCACAGTGCCCATCACAGCCACACTATATAAGCACAGTAGTACACAGGGGTGCTTTCGGCTTCGTAATATAAAAGTACCCACTGTTTATCATGTACATGTACAGTCGACGTAGCACTATCAAACGCGTGCATGATGTACCTCTACACGCTGCGCTATGATCTCGCGTTGGACTCTTTTGCCTCTTTAGAAGACAACATTCTTGACGACCAAGTCGCGCATATACGGAGTAAGCTTGGGCATACAAGAATGCATAACCCGGGAATGCACAACACGCGCAGGATGAAAACAGGCCGTCGACGAGCCATCTACGTCTCCTCTGTCTCTACTTGAGCCATGACTCTGATGTTGCTGTCCATACGTCGTAGAAAATCACATTCTATTCTTACTAATACATCTTCTTTCGCATACCTATCGTCGTCCCTTACTACTCCGTATCGACTGCTCGCTCGGACTGCAGCAATCTCCAGCTCTGCACCGGTCAGGAGAGCGGAAATTATCAGCGGAGTCTGGCTCAGTGCGCCGTCACGTCCACTGTCAACTACGGAGCAGAGTGTTATTGCTTGTTTCTTTGGGTCTACGGCGGGCCACTACAGCTCCGTCCAGAATGCAACGGTTGTCTTAGACAGGTGTTCTTCGGTTCGACGTCCTTGTTTGTCCATCGGCTCTGGTTGTTTTGTTTTGTTCGACATGTTTTGATTTCGGTTGCGTGTCTATGAATCTCGGATTCGTTCTACGCAGCTCATTTTGTCTTATGTCATCCAACAAACGGCCAACGTACGCTGCGGTATATTTTATTCATACAGGCCGAAAGGACATCATAACCGCCAAACAACCTCGACACATAAACAGCCTTTGCCCCTCTGCACCGCAAGGATCCGTACAACCGCACTCGCCTTATTTATGCATACTGCAAGTCGAACAATTGCAATCTCATCGTCTTCTCTCCCTCTGGTCCAATATTCTGGCCAGCGGCGTATTGCCATTGCTCGTATCCACTGTCATTTCACGATCGAGTGTTCACCACATACACCGCGACGCTGTTAGCACAAATCTATCGTATCAATATGTACGTAAGATACATAAGATACATCTCTGATGCTCCCTTGCCAGAACCCATCCAAGCCGCAACATGGAACAACGCCGAAGATAAACAGATCGGCGTCGATATCCCTTGATCCCTCTGACCCCTATTTCCATTCCCACGTTGTTCGGAACAATAACAATGACACGAAATAGAAATAGCAACTAGTGAAATAGAAGAGAAAGACAGAAGAAAAGACGGCAAAAGAAACAGCAAAATAGAATAAGGCGTACGTCGTAGAGATGCAATCTCATTTCACTAGATATATTTCCAGTCGAATGTGCTGTCAGTTGCTGCCCAGACCGGTGTACAACCACAGCTGCGCTAGTCATACTCCGTGTACTGGCCCGTTTTCATCTTCGTCCGTTTTTTGTCCTCGCCTTCTCTGGCCCTTTTTGCCCGCTTTGTTGGCTCAGGGGCACCTTGCCTAATCCGACCGTTTTCAGACGTGATCTCTCTTATTTATTATGCACGCGCAGTCGATACTCTTTCAACAATGCAGCAATTTCAGGAACGCCCTTGGCTGGGAACGGTATCCCAACGCGACGGTACAGCTCTCGTTTTTCTTGTCTTTCTTGTCTTTCTTCTTATTTTCTTTTGTCTCTTCTCGTCTTTCTTTTGTATTTTCTTTCGTCTTTACCATCTCCTGCATCAAAGAATCAAAGAAGCAAAGAGTTCTATATTTACTTTCTCACATCTCCAGAATTAGACTTGCATAATTCATCACTGCATCCTTCCGGCATCGCATCTCACTCCCGCAGAGCCGGAGACAGCACCTTTTGCTAACCGTATTCCGTATCGTATTCCTATTCCTATTCATAGCTAGCTGTACGGAGTAAGCATACCAAATACCAAATACTTGTATGCAGTTGCAATAGAATGCGGAGAACCTCGTATGATGTCTTGGTCCTCCGTTTCCTGCTCGCTGCCGTTTCTTCCGTTTCCAACTCTTGCTCTCCTCCTCTGCTCCTTCCTCTTTGTTCTTCTTTCACTTGCAGAACGTGTGCCCTACGCGGCCGCTGCCTCAGCCTTTGTCGCCCTCCGCTCTTTCCTCGCTGCCCGCTCTTCTTGTCCGCTCTTTCCCTCCTGTCCGCTCGTCTGCATCGCTCTTTCCCATCGTGAATGCCCGCTCTTTCCCAAAAGCCCGTACCTGGCTGGCCTTTGCCGCTCCCGCACTGGCGCCTCTTTCCTCTTTCTCCTCTCCTCTTTCCAGTTCCTTCCTCGTCTCTCGCCCAACCCTTGTCCACAGCCCACCCCACCCACCCACCCACACACCCACCTACCATCGGGCTAGCACGGTCATCGGCCGTCATCTTCCTCTCGCTCTTTCTTGTCGCTTTCCCTTTCTCGTTTGTCTCTCATCCATCCACCCCGGTCGCTGCTTGGGCTTCCTTTAGCCACTCGTGCCTGCCCACCCCGGTCCCTCGTGCGTCTTGTCGCGCCCGTCCACTCGCATTCTCTGTAGTACTCTCACCCCCCGTCAGTCCCTCTAGTAGCCGTAGTCTTTGGTCGCGCTTTCCTCCCTCTTCCCTGCTCTTTCCTCCCTCGCTCACTTTCTCGCCCTTCTCCCCTCGCACCTTCCTCTCTGCCTCTTCTCTGCCTTTTCTCTGGCCTTTCTCTACCTCTCGTACCTTCCCTGTCGTCCCTGCCTTCCCACTCGCACCTTCCTCCTCCCACCTTTGCACCTTCGCACCTTCCACCCAGCTCTGGATTCCCCAGCACGACTCTGCTCGTATTGCTATCTGTACTTATTACTTACATCCCCCCTTTCCCTCTTTTCCTTCTCTTTTCCTTCTTCTGTTTCTCTGTTCCTCTGTTCCTCTGTTCTCCTGTTCTTTTCCTCTCTCCTCCTCTCCTCTTTTCCTTTCCTCTGCATCGCGTGTGTGCAAGGAGGTTTCTCTTTTCCCTCTTTTATCTTCTCTCTTTCTCATCTGCCGTGTTTCTTCGCTTTTTTTGTTTTCCCCTGTGGGTTTGTGACAGACCCCTTTTTCGATTCTTGAATTGTCCAACGTTTCCCATTTCGAAACAACGGATCTCTTTCGCATCCTCTCTCTTTCTGCCTCTCTCTCTCCATCTCTCTCTACCTACCTCTTGAACGAATCGCCAGACGACGTCCATCGCTGCCTCTATACACACGCGCATCGTCGCACGCCGTGTACATCTTTGAGCACCCCTACCACCTCTCGACTTCATCCACCTGCTTTGCCAGTTTGATCACCATCCATTTTCGGGAATTCCTGTCCAACGCGCTCTTTGATCTTTATCGATTCCGCTTGCTTGTCGACCCTGTTGGGAATCCGCTCTGCTCTCGCACATCGGCACATCCCCTCGAAAACTGCCACCACTCTCAACCGCATCCTTCTTCGTCAAGCACCGTTCGCTTTGCTGTGTCTCGCACCAGCAATTCCCTTCCTTTTACTTTGTTCCCCTGGTCAGTGTGCCTTGACGGTTCACTCCTGGGAATAATCCCCTCCTTTTGGCAGTCGCATCTCTCGCTTGACGCATCAGAACAGCGCTCTCACCGATACACTCTTTTTCGGGCTGGACTCGAATTTCCTTCACAACAACACAACATACCGCCGCCGCAACAAGAACAGCACTCTTGTGTCTTCTTGTCTCCGTCCAACACATAGCATCTCTTGCTATACCTCCAGCCACACGCACATCCAACCGAAAAGGGGCAGAGCCTCCATACAAGCAACCATTCCGTTTTACACTTTCATTTGTTTTCTCATTTCTATTCGACATTCGCTGATCGAATCGTCGCTCCTCAACCGCCCGAAATCTTGTTCCCAACAGCTGGTTTGTCCACAACAATTGAAACCCCCATCCTCTTTTCATTCCGTGTCTACTCGGAACCTGAAATTTTCGAATAATCAACCGCAACCTTATTCCCACCACCCATACATCCCGTCCACTCCGCGATGTATACACAACATGCAGGCATGGCGCCTCAAAAGCCAGAAACCTTCATGTTGAGCACAGAAGCCCAGCAGGCTCTGCCACACGATGCCCAGGTCGCCCTGCAGCAGGTCGACAACCTCAAGTACTTCCTCATCTCGGCACCCGTCGACTGGCCACCAGAGCACTACATTCGTCGTTTCCTCCTGCCCACAGGCGAGTACGTGTCTTGTGTTCTCTGGAACAACCTCTTCCACATCTCCGGCACCGACATTGTCCGGTGTCTGTCCTTCAGATTCCAGGCCTTCGGCCGCCCTGTGAAGAACTCCAAGAAGTTCGAGGAGGGCATCTTCTCCGATCTGCGCAACCTCAAGTCAGGGACCGATGCTTCTCTCGAGGAGCCTAAGAGCCCCTTCCTCGACTTCCTCTACAAGAACAACTGCATCCGCACCCAGAAGAAGCAGAAGGTGTTCTACTGGTACAGCGTGCCCCACGACCGCCTGTTCCTTGACGCCCTCGAGCGTGATCTCAAGCGCGAGAAGATGGGCCAGGAGGCCACTACTGTTGCTGTCAGCGAGCCGGCTCTGTCCTTCCAATACGACTCGTCGCAGTCCCTCTACGACCAGCTCACAAAGTCGCAGCAGGCTAACTCCTCCTCGTTCAGCGCACAGCAGGTGCCCTTCCCCCAGTCCCAGACAGCCTCGCCTGTCATGCGCGCCATGGACTCCATGCCCCCTCCCCAGATGATCCCCCAGTCGATGGCCCCTTTAGCGGATGGCATGGACGCGATAGTCCCTTACCCGACAGCAGCAACGATGCAGATGGCTCCCCCGATCGCTCAGCAAGTGATTAAGCGGGAAACTGACTTTGCTCGCGTCCAATACAACCAGAACGGCGTTCCGGTGGCGGCCGGCCACCAGCGCCATGCGTCCATGCCTGCCTACGCTCTTGAATACTCTCCGGCACCTTCCTTCGTCTCGTCCCAGTACGATGACTATGGCAACCGTGGCATCTCTTTTGAGCCTCTGACCCCGCCACAGCTTGCCAATGGCATCACCTCGGAGCCCGCATACATTGCCAACGAGGAGACTGGTCTCTACACTGCCATCCCTGACCACCTGAACGCCGCGGCGGTCGGTGGCATGCACAACATGATGCAGCTTCCCCCATCAAACCTGGCTGGTCCCCAGTACCAGCGTGGCTACAGTAACAACAGCGTGTACTCCAATGTCATCGAGGGCTCTCCCACATACAAGCAGAGAAGACGCCGCTCTTCCATCCCTCCTGGCATGTCGGCTATTGTTGCCGCCACCGCTGCTACTGCCACTGCCGTCCACCGCCCGTCTGACCTGCGCCGCTCCGTCTCCGTGTCTGTCGGCCCTGTTGCTGAGGGTGATGAGTCACTGGACAACTCGCCACCTGGCTTGACGTACAGCAACTCTGGCATGTCCCTGACTAGCCAGCAGCACAAGGAGCTTCTTGACCTGTCTCGCCACGGTACTCCCTTGTCCACTGTTGAGGGCAGCCCGGGCCTGAACCCCATGTCTCTGCAGCACCACGACTACCAGCACCAGCACCAGCACATGTCCAATGAGGACATGTCCATTCACAACGGCCACTCTCTGAACGACGAGCAGCGTCGCCCGATGCCCAATGCTGGCGCCAATGTGATCCGTCGTGCGCGCTCTGCTACCGTTATGGAGCTTGGCCCGTACCCCCAGAAGTCGCACTCGTGCCCCATTCCGACCTGTGGTCGTCTGTTCAAGCGGTTGGAGCACTTGAAGAGGTAAGAACTTGCTGTTTTTGTTGATTGGACGAGTGAAAGATCACTGCAAAAGCTGGCACTGCTCATGAACAAAATCCTGCACCGACCGTTATATCTGACCGAAACTTTCCAGACACGTGAGAACCCATACCCAAGAAAGACCCTACATCTGCCCGTTCTGTAGCAAGGCCTTCTCCAGATCAGACAACCTCGCACAGTATGCCTCCCATTTCCTTGTTTCGATATTATACCCTTCCCTGTGTGTCAAAAAACTTGCATTGTGTTGTGTGCTCGCATTGTGTTCGAAAAGCAAGAACCCATTACTGTCCGATACCCCCAAGACCGAACCCAGCCATTCGCTGCAGTTGCGCGCATTCCAGACGATATCTTTTACAGATACCACGAGATCGAACCACCACACACACACACGCACGACACAATCAAGTTTACCGGCATGGGAAACCTAGTCACACCCATACTAACATCATCTTCCTAGGCACAAGCGCACTCACGATCGCAGTGAGGGCGGTGAGGGTGGCTTCCCTCTGTCCGGTGAGGAGGAGGAGGAGTTCTCCGGCGAGGACCAGCTCGGTTCCGTCGAGGAGGCTTCGCCGACTTCTGAGGGCGGCTACGTCGCAGCATCACTCAACTCTGTTGTGAACAGCGGCATGCCGCCAACATCGGCAGTCTCTGGGTACAACAACCTGCAAACGCTGAGTATGCCCATGACAATCAGCCAACCGCACGCCATCAACACTGGGTCAATGATGTGAGCCGTTCACACCATGCATCTACGCCCACCGCCGACCGCGTCGTCGCCGACTCGTGACGCGAACTGTATTACTATTATCTCTTGATCCTTTTGTCTTTTTTCTTCTGTTTCTATTGACCTGTTTATGTTTTATGTTTTTTAACTTTTCTTCATTCTTCTTCTAACGCTTCTACCTTTGGGATATCAGCCCTTCGTCACGGGGTATGGTTTCGTGAGCATTGGTTTAGCCTCACACGTTTGCGCCAGTGTTATTTCTCTTCTTTTCTCTTTATTTGGCTATATATATCTGGTTGACATTGATATTGACATTATTACATACATCGCCCCATCCACATCCATACTTTCCTACGTCATTGCATATGCCTGGCTATTTTGTGTTTTGCCATATCCATTTCCTGTCTTGTGTTTCCTTCAGCCCCAAAATATATAGACGAGGGATAACAAAAAGCGATTAGGAAACAGGAGCAGCAGACGGTCTGGACTGTGT
The DNA here is from genome assembly GCA_029298845.1 of Ophiostoma perfectum. Classification (NCBI taxonomy): domain Eukaryota; kingdom Fungi; phylum Ascomycota; class Sordariomycetes; order Ophiostomatales; family Ophiostomataceae; genus Ophiostoma; species Ophiostoma perfectum. The sequence goes on from JANSLV010000021.1 coordinate 166,578, forward strand.
TTGGCTGCTTTGTTTCCTTTGGTTAGCCTATGAAATACAACACCGTATCTTACAAAGACTTATCTTGAAGTGCAGTAGAGTGAGTGTATGCATGCTGTCGTCCACCTATCATCACATTCCCACTAGAATAGACAGTAGTATCAACACGTTGGACTATGTAGTTTGTGAGTGAATGCAAGTTGCTTGATTCGTAAGGTATCATGAAGAGTAAGATCTAGGAACGCAAGAGAGAGACGCCGTACATCTATTTTAGGCTGCATAGAAAAGACCACGGCGGTCCTCTACCTCCGCTTGCCGCCCTTGCCGCCCTTGCCGCCTCGGAACGTCTTCTTGGGCCCCTCGATGGCCCGGATGTCCTTGTCGCGCAGCTTCAGCTCCGAGCCCCGCATCAGGCCGACCGCCGGCGCATCCACGGCCCGCTGCCGCTTCGCCGCTTTCTTCGAGACCACCGCCTGCGGCCGCTCGAGCACAATGCCGCTCTCGCGCGCCTCGTGCCGCCGCTTCGTCTCGCGCGCCGCCGCCGCCGCCGCGATGCCCTTGCGCATCGACATGGGCATCTTCTGCTGCGTGAAAATGCTCTCCTTGGCGTTGCTGACCGTCACCAGGTTGTTGCGGTCGCCGCCGCCGTCGCCCTTGGCCTTGTTGGCGACTGCCTGGATGCGCAGGTCGGTCGTGCGCTGGCGCAGGCGGCCGGCCGCAAAGGGCTGGCTGTGCTTCGAGGCCGACGTGCCGGCCGCGCCAAACGTGGCAGCGGCGCCGGCGGATGTGGAAAAGGACGACGGCAGGGCAAAGGCGCCAGCCAGCAAGTGGGACTCGGAAATCAGGCGCTGCAGGGCGAGGTCGTCGGCGAGCATCTCGGGGGCGTCCTTGTACTGCTTCGAGCTGGGGTCGACGCCGGCTTTCTGCTTGGACTGCTTGCGCTCGACCTCGTCAAAGGACGACGGCACCTTGGAGGACTGCGGCGGTTAGCGAGGGAGACTTGATAGAGAGCATAGAGAGTGTAGAGAGTATAAATAAAGGAGAGAGTATAGACATACGACGTAGAGCTTGCGCTCGTGCTTTGACATTTTGATGGTCGGGTCGTCGCGCGGCTCGGCCGCACTGTAATCGATGACCTGGATTGCAGGTGCGGCTGAAGGGCCGGCGTCCTCCTCGTCACCCGACAGCCCCGACCAGCCACCGTCGTCGTCCTCTTCGGCATCGCGTTCCGCCTCCTCTTCTTCGTCATCGTCATCGTCGCTTTCGTTCTCTCGTATGACGACAGTCTTGCCGTCTGCTGCCACCTCGTCGTCTTCGTCGTCTTCGTCGTCGTCGTTCTTCTTTGCCCGTCTGCTTTTTTTGTCCTTCTTCTTGTCCTTCTTCACGACGTCGGCCAAGGGCTTGAACTGCGCCTCAAAGTGTCGCCGGAAGATATCCTGGATCGCATCGGCGTCGTCGGCGGCGTCGGCCGTGTCTTCGGTAGGCTTTGTGCTCTTGGTGGTTGTTGATTTTGTTGATTTTGTTGGTTTTGCCGTCTTTGTCGATTTTGCGGCTGCCGTGGCAGCAGAGGCCGGCTTTTTCCGCTTTCCCAGAACTGTCGTCATGCTGGCGTGTGTGTGTGCTGCGTTGAAGATGCTCAGATCTGCTAGAATGACGAAGGACTGCGATCTGCTCGACTCGAGCGATGGACGGCACTATAAATTTTAGGCGGTCAAGTGTTTTCTTGCTGGAGAGCTGGTTTTCTGCACGGCAAAAAGCAGACCTTTCATTGGCCCGAGTTTCAATTGGCTCTTACCTGTATCGCAGCGCTGTAGCGCATCATACCCCACTAACACCAACTTCCGTGCGCTGCCTCTTCTCACCTCGTGCTGCTGCAGTCTTACAAAAGCCACTTTCTATAACACGCACACTCAAGATGACTCGCTTCCGCCCGTGTATTGACCTGCATGCCGGCCAGGTCAAGCAGATCGTGGGCGGCACGCTCGACGCCGACCGGCCCACCACCCTGCAGACAAATTTTGTCTCTCACCACCCGCCGGCGCACTTTGCCCAGCTCTACCGCGACAACAGCCTGACCGGTGCCCATGTCATCATGCTCGGCAGCGGGCCGGAGAACCAGGCGGCTGCACGCGAGGCTGTCGGTGCCTGGCCCGACGGTCTGCAGGTCGGCGGCGGCATCAAGGACAACAACGCACAGTCCTGGATCGAGGCCGGCGCCAGCAAGGTCATTGTGACGTCGTACCTATTCGAGGGCGGCACCTTTGACCAGAAGAAGCTGGACGCTGTGCTGGCGGCGCTCGGTGGCGACAAGGAGCGCCTTGTCATCGACCTGAGCTGTCGGAGGGTGGCCACACCCACGCCTACCCCCAAGTGGGCTGTCGCGATCAACAAGTGGCAGACCCTGACCGACATGTACCTGTCTGCCGAGACAATTGCCCAGCTGGCGCCGTACTGCAGCGAATTCCTGGTGCACGCGGCCGACGTCGAGGGGCTGCAGCGGGGCATCGACGAAGAGCTGGTTGCGAAGCTGGCCGAGTGGTGTGGTGCTGTAGGCATTCCGGTGACCTATGCCGGCGGTGCACGGCACGTCGAGGACTTGGCGCTCGTCGAGAAGCTGAGCGGCGGCAAGGTTGATCTCACGATTGGCAGCGCACTCGACTGCTTCGGCGGCTCGGGAGCAAAGATGGACGAATGCATTGCATGGAATACACAGAAGGACAAGGAGGGCAAGCCATAACGGAGCACGATGGCCACAGTACATAGGACTGTAGAATAAAAGATATACCCATTTGCACACGCCTCATGCCGACAAAACCACAAAGAGATGAAACAAAAGCAAGCGATAGAAATACGTTCATTGACTTATAAAATAAAAAGAGTAGAATCCAATAACTTGCCAAACAAACACCCCCCGGACACCCCGGGCCATGAGCACCAGGCTCGATCGTAACAAGACATTAGACCAGGTCATGTCAGCGGGTTCATCGTAAGGCCTTCGTTCATCATAAGACACTCTCGAGGAACGGGAAAAGAAGAAGCAGTGCAGCAACAGCAACAAGCCAATAAACCAACAGCAACAAGAAAAGGACAAGAATGAGGAATGTGAATCACAAGCAAAAGAACTCCGAAACGTCCAGCCCATTCATACACATCTCCTTCCGAAAAACTCCCCAAAATCAGCACACCTCACATCTCGCACCACACACCCTCTCTCATGTGTGTGTACTCTTGCTCCGGGAGTGCACCCGGCGACCACCCTCGGACCGACGACGCACCGCCTCTTCCCGCTTAAAGACTGCCTCACACCACTTGGTCTTGGCACGAGACGCTCCGTCGTCGTCGCTGCCAAAGCTATCCCGCGAGATAACCTCAGACAGCACCTTCATCCAGCCATCCTTGTCGGCCGCTGTGTCTGCGTAGAAGTCAATCACTTCACCGTTGTTGAAGCGGATCCGGAAACCCTCTTCCACAAACATGTAGCCTTCCTCCTCCTCAGCGAAGCCGGACCGGCGACGCTTACCGTTCTTGCCGGTAGTCTCCTTCTCTGTCAACGAGCGGCGATCATCGATAAGCCGCTTTGCGTTGGAGAGGTTGATGGTGGCACGGGGTTGTCTTGTTGCCTCGTGGTATGCTGTGAGCTTTGTGCCGACAAGCTTGAAGTAGCGACGACGCCAGTACTGTGAGCACTTGTTAGTATTGCTTGTAGAAACTGAAACTGTCACGCGAGAGAGCAAAAACTTACCGGGCAGTCACCGCCCTGCTGGCTCAGATGGCCTTCCCAGTTCTGGGACTGGCGCTCTTCGGCGGCCTTCATCTCGCGGATGCACGAGTTCATGCTCTTGGGCATGTCGTCGTTGGAGATGCCTTTGGGGCGAGGCACAAACAGGAGCTGAAGCTCCAGCTTGCCAATCTTGTACGGCGCACGGCGCACAACGGCCATGTTGCCGCGCTTGCTCTTGACGCTGGACGCGAAGCCCGCCTCCTCAGTAGCCCACTCGTTGAAGCAGGTGATGTCCACAATGCCTGGGCGGCCATAGCAGCGCGACTCGTGCTCCTTCAGGCACACATATGCACGGGCAAAGCTACCGTCCTCGGCGACAATGGGCGACAGGAGGTCGTACGCCGACGGTGCCGCGTTTCTGAGCTTGGACTGGGCCTCATGGTGTTCCCGAGCAGCACGCTCATCCTCCTCCTTCATGCGAAGCTCCATCTCCTTCCGCTTCTTGGGGGATGCAAAGACACGGCTAAACGTCGACTGCTTGGGGCGCACGGACTTCACAGGTGCCTGAATCACCTTTCTTGCAACCGGCTTCTCCAGCTTCACGTTCAGAGTCAGCTGGAACTCCAGCTCATTGGGAACAAGCAGCTCAAACTCCTGGCCAATAGGGGCATTCCGGGCCAGCTCAAGCCATGCCGTTGTCACACAGTGGACACCGTTGTCCAATGTCAGGCTGAACCAAGTCCGCTCCGCTGTGTCTTGTTAGTGATTGACTTCACATACTAATGCCTGGGCTGATTGATGCTTACTTCTTGGGATAGGCAGATCAAGGTCTTTGACACCCATAACCTTCACAAACAACCTGCCTCTTTCGACGCCCTCTTCAGTAGCAGCATCGACTGTGGGCTCAACAGCAGTTTCCTCCTCTGCGAGAGGGTTGAGGGTAGCGGCGTTGCTTTGCTGGCCTGGCATCGGGGGAACAGGGCCAGACGGCGCAAGGCGCTTCCGAATGCTCCTTCTTCTGGTCTCACCATTCCATGGCTCGACCGTCCATGACTGTGGCCGGTCGCTCTTGACAGGTGAGTTTCCAGCTGAGCGAGCGGTGCGGAAGTCAACACCGTCCTTGTCACTTGCGGCAACAAGCTTCGTGTTCTGGCGCATCAAGTATCCGCGCTGTTGATGGGGAGGAATGTTAGTATCAAAAGTCAAATCGCAATTGTGTTGTCTGGCGAGCTGTGAACACTTGTCATTCGTAGCCAGTTTGTTGCTTAGTTGCTCATCTCCCACTTGTGGAGTTGGTGCAGTAATGTTGTTGGAGGATGCGGATAGCAGTTGGGTAGTAATGACCTTTTGAGCCTCAATGACACGATCGAAATCTTGGTCTAGGCTGAGTCCCAGATCCAAGTCGAGGGTGAGGCTGCGCTTCTTGAAGCTAGGGTGGCGGTCAATGTAGCCATCGGTGTTGGCAGCCTCGGCACCCATATCCCGAGACAGGCGGTTACGGTGGCGCTCAGGGATAGCCGGAACCTCGGGGACTTCCCGGCTCACTTGGCGGCGCGCCTCACGCATAGACATAATGTCAGATGGGGTAGCAGATGCTCTCGTCTTCAGCTTCGAGCCAGATGCGCTCTTGATCGTTGCAAGCTGTTCTGGAATGGCTGGCGGCTCCTGGACTTCGACTTCCTCCTCCTCATATTCCTCATCCTCATCTTCATCGTACTCCTCATCATCGAATACATCATCATCCTGGACGGGATGGTGGATGACAGACTCGGGGGTGCCAGGCTCCTCCTCATCGTCCTCATACTCCTCATCATCGCCCCAGCCTGATCCATCATACTCAGGCTTGGAGAGGGGCTTGTGGCGCGGCTTCTGCTCCGGAGTGCAGGGGCGCTCAATCTCCGCGGGGGCAGCCTCGGCAACTGGTGTTGGACTGGCAACATGTGCGTTTGCCGGCTTGGACATGCTGGCAGCACGAGTCTCGCCGAGGGAGATGCGGCCTTCCTGTGCAATGACGGGAAGCTCTGACTGGTGGATATCGTCCTCTTGGACAGTGTGAGAGCTGAAGCTATCCTGGACAGGGGTAGCAGCCCGTGGTGTTGATGCTAGCTCAATGCCTGACACCTTTGCATCGACGTCATCAATCTCCTCTCCAAAGTTGCTTTCGTAATCATCGCCATCAAGGCTGTCCTCATCGTCCTCATCCTCGTAAATGTCATCCGCGCCGAAAGTACTTCCATGGCCCTTGGCACCATTGTCCATGAAGAGACTATCGTCGTCATGTTCAGTGCTCGGGATGGGAACATCGGGGTCCATAAGCTTGCGCTCAGGTGAGCTTGGTGCAGGAGACGAAAAGTTGTAGTCAGACTCCCGCTGTTGACCAACAGCGCCATTAACGCGGCGCAGGATGGACTCTCTGGAGATGCGGGGCGGCAGACGATATTCTTCGAGGCCAGACAGATCACCAATCGTATCCTCCTCCTCACCGTGCTCAGAGGCGGCATCGTGGTGTGCGTGCTCGGGCTCAGGAGTCTGGCTGTTAGCCCGATCCTTGGGGCCACCGCGACGCATGCGACGCTCTCTTTGCAGCTCAGCAGCAGACTTTCCATCATCAGACAGCATCATGAGCTTGAGACGCTCCTCAAGGGTCATCTTGTTGTTACCAATGCTCTGGATGTCCGCCTTTGTGAAGGATGCACCGGGCGGGGAAGGAAGACCACGGGGGCTACCACCAAGCATGCGCTCAGCAGTTGTAGACAAGCCGGTCGACGAGGCAGAGTTGTCTCTGGCGTGGCCCATGCCAGGCAGAGGGGGAAGCGGGCGGTGGTCACCACTGCCAATGGAGGACTTGGCATCGTGGTTGCCTACAGCGGACGAGGGCATGGTGTCAGGCATGGGGCTACCATTAAAGGCGTGGCCACGACGGCTTTCGGGGCTGTCGTGGCGCCAGTCATCAGGGCCAACAACGGGTGTCTTGTCGGTATCCTCCAGGGAGGCGTCAAAGCTATCGTCCTGGTGGCCGTGCTCTGGGTTATAGCGATAGTCATCATAATCATCGTCATCTTCCTCAGACTCATAGCTGCCCTCGCGGGAGTTGCTTCCGACAGATGAAAGATCGGGGGTTGCCATCTCATACTCGTTGACCTGTGGTGGAGCGGCATCGAATGTGACGCTCTTTGCATGGCGGTGCAGGCTTCTGCCGTTGGGCAGGTTGTGCTCGCCCAAGGGAGATTCGGGGTTGTACTCGTCATAGTTGTCGTAGTTGTTTTTGTACCGACTAGACAGAGAAGACTTGATGGGTGACGCCTGCTCCTTGCTTGGCGAGGAGGCCGCGTTGACGTTGTGAATGACGGAAGACTCTGACTGGCTAGAGTGGCTGGAGTGGGCAGAGTGGGCAGAATGGGCCGAATGGGCCGAATGGGTAGAATGGCTGGATTGGACACTAGACGCCAGCTCATTATATGTCTGCGATGGTGACTCGAGGCTTGTGGCAGATGGTGATGTCTTTGCGGGGTTGTAGAGGGGGATGCTGGTCTTGCTATCGTTACGCTGGTGGCCGGTGATGCCCAGTCCAGTGAAGGAGTTTGACTGGACCTTTGACAGAGGGCGCTCGACTCTGGGGACTCTCGTGGGGTCATATTCGTTCCTCTGTTCCTGCGCGAGGATACTGCTGTTCTTGACACGAGAAGCCTTCTGCAGACGCTCAATAGACGAACGGCGCGTGGGCGAGGTGGATCCGGGATGGCCTCCGTACAGGTTCTCGGAGTTGTAGACGCCGTTGCGGTTCTGCCAGAACAGACGTGGTGATGTAGTGGCATCCATAGGTGATGACTGGAAGGGGGATGTCTCGGCGGTCATACCCATTTTCTACACGACGACAGTTAGCATGATGCTCATGATAGCCAGATATGAATCCCATTAACAAGTGCTCGACATACCTTGGAAGTCTGATTCCAGCTCGGGGAGTTGTGGCGCTTCTCAGACGGAGATATCTCCGAGAGGGGGCGCGGGATTGCGCTCTTCTTCGCGGGCGAAGACATGGGCGTGGTGTTTTTGGAGATGCGAAGGGGGTGCACCTGGGACGAAGAAGTTAGACCTCTGTCTCGCAAAAAGTTGGATGCGGTCTGCGACTGGCGACTTACAGGCTCAGACGAAGCCATTGCGAGTGTATGAGACACAAGCAACGTCAATAGCAGAGCTACCAGGAGCTATCTGCGCGGCAAAACAATGCACGGTAGAAGACGGCCACGCTGTTGCGTACAGCAGCCGAATGTATGGAAGCAATAAAAAGCAGCGATTGCTGGATGTCGGCGGATTGGGCGCGATGCCCTGGGCGGTGATTTGCTTGCGATAAGCTCGAAATCGGCTGGCGCTGCGCTGGATGAAGCCGCAATGGTCTGAGCGGCAGCAAGCAAGAATAGAAGAGGACGCTCGATGCAATCGACAGCCGTCTGTTCTTCTGCAATGTTTCTTGTCTTGACGCTGTTGACGACGTTGACGATGTCGACGACAGTTTCGGGGGATCTTTGTTGACGACCTCCACAGACTGCTCTGACCCTGACCCGCGAAACGGCAAAGGGGAAAAATAGAAAGGACTGTATGCAATTATGCTCTAAGATGAAGGCGATTGATGCAAAAACGAAAAGAACGTCGGGTGAGGAATGAGGAAGAAAGGAGATCAGAATTCCAGAGGAAATAGATGAGCCACCTGTAGCATATAGAGGTATGACCTGCCAGCCGAGAAGAGGAAGGAGAGCAGGACTTGAGTAGAGGGGAAGGGCGAGCCTCTCTTAAAAATGTAAACAAGGCAGGTGCGATGGAGGCCCGTCCTGCGTGCACACACACAGCCCCGCCCCTGCAAAAGGAAGCACGGTTGACGGGGCAACGCGAAGCAGGCACTATATGCATAGGGCGCACGGCCTAGATCGGCAGCGATAACAACAACCTGACAATTGACCCGTGACGCAGTAGCACCATCGGGTGTGTTCGTTTGATGGACAGCAGCAGTTCATGGGCGCTGGCTGGCGATGGGAGTCGGGCAAAAAAGCAATTATTTAAGGACTGCTTGGATGTTTCTTATGAGCAGGGAAGGCCATAGGGTTCGTGCAAATTGGCCGAGGTGGGTTGCATTGCAATCATGGGCCGAATGTATGCGACGGAGGCCATCACAGAGCACTCTTCAAGACGGGCGGCGTGGTTCAAGATGCTGCCGTTCGTGTTCATGTGTGTCTTGTCTCTCGTGGATGACATGCATCGTGCCGCATGTGCAGCGTGTTGATTCTTAGGTAAGCAGCTCGCATGGCCCAGACAGGCAACAGAGGATGGGAGTGCATGATGCAAGTGCGACCGAGATGTCGAATCTTGTTTGGCAGGTGACAAAAACACAAACAAACCAATCATGGTGTGACTAAGCTAGCCGGCCCCTGCATCTGCTGCAGGCTCCCTTGCATGTTATGATGCTTTACGCCAGGAATGCCTCAGCAACGGCTAGTTTTTCGGCCTCAGACTGTCAAACAGGAGTTGCGAGGGTCGGAAACAAAGTCAGACAAGAAAACATGCAGGCAAGCCGCAGGCGAAACTGTTGAGGGACGACAGGCACAGATACGAAGCCTGCGCGCGTGAGCGCATGTCCAGTGGCACGAAATGCAGCCGTGCAGAGGCAGACGCAGATACGGAGTACGGTATATTGACGCGAAGCCTTGTCTATCGGCAAAAGGACGAAGAAACGGAGTCGATAGACTGGGGCAGAGACAAAGCGTGCAGTGTTTTTCGACTCGGAGTATTGCAGAAGACAATAAGTGACGGCGATCCCAGATCAGGAAGGCACCAAAACAGTGGGCTCTTGTTTGTTTGTTTTCTGAAACGGCTAGCTTAGCAGAATGGCCCACCAACACGAGGCGCTGGAGACAGTCGGGAGAGTCGAGGGAGTCACGTGCAGCCGATCACGACCGCCTGGTTGTACCTTGTACCGCCGTCCCCACTGAAAAGCGGTCTGTGAGATAAGCAGCCGATAAGAAGTTTTCTATGGGCATTTCCCAGATACTGGCAAAAAAAATCTGGGAGCAGAAAAAAAAAGTGACCTGGTAAAACTAGGAGAAGGGCCACTACCGACGACATTGCATCGCCGTCCTATCTCAGACACCGTCGATACACCACCCAGAACCCGATACCACAGACCAAAATGAAGCGGAAGCTCGACAACACCGACACGCCCGCCGTGGCAGAGGATGTCCCGGTCGAGGAGACTCCCGTTGCGGAGACTCCCGCCGACGAGACTGCCGTCGAAGAGCCCGAGACGACGACCGCCGACGTGCCGTCCTTTGTCTCCTTCACAGAACTCGCTCTCGACCCACGACTGGTGCAGGCTATTGCGCAGCAAAAGTTCGAGAAGCCGACTCTTGTCCAGCAAAAGGCTATCCCGCTGGCTCTAAACGGACATGACCTGCTCGCAAAAGCCAAGACCGGCTCCGGCAAGACCGCCGCCTACGTGCTCCCCGTTCTCCAGGCCATCCTGAAGCGGAAACAGGTGTGTACCTTTTTATCTTCTGGCTGATACATGTACTTTGATGCTAATGCTCATCTGTAGACCGACCAAACCGCCTTCACATCCGCACTTTTCCTTGTCCCGACGCGCGAGCTTGCCGACCAGGTCGCCAAGGCCATCGGCCAGTTCTCTGCCTTTTGCGCCAAGGACATCTCCGCCATCAAGCTGACCGACAAGGTCTCCGATGCTGTGCTGCGCTCGCTCCTCTCCAACACCCCCGACATCATCGTCTCGACGCCCGCGCGAGCATGGCACGCCGTCAGCAGCTCCTTCCTGTCGCTCGAGAAGCTCACACACCTTGTGCTCGACGAGGCCGATCTTGTTCTGTCATACGGCTACAGCGAGGATCTGGAGCAGATCGCCGCGTCCCTCCCCAAGAGCATCCAGACGACCCTGATGAGCGCCACCCTCACGACCGAGGTCGATACGCTCAAGGGCCTGCTCTGCAGAGACCCTGTCGTCCTCAACCTCGAGGAGAAGGAGGCCGAGGGTGAAGGTGTTTCACAATACGTTGTCAAGTCAGTCATGCTCTCTCTCTCTCTTCTGTGCCACCACACAATGCCATTACTAACAGCCCCCAGGTGCGCCGAAGACGAAAAGTTCCTGCTCGCCTACATCATCTTCAAGCTCAAGCTCGTGACCGGAAAGTGCTTGATTTTCGTGGCCGACGTCGACCGCTGCTACCGGCTGAGACTGTTCTTTGAGCAGTTTGGCATCCGCAGCTGTGTTCTCAACTCGGAGCTGCCCGTCAACACGCGCATCCACTGCATCGAGGAGTTCAACCGCAACGTCTACGACATCATCATTGCGTCTGACGAGCACGAGCTGCTGGGAGACGAGGATCAGACCGCCGAGGAGCTCGAGGCCGAACAGGCCAAGGCCGCCGGCGGCGACGATGCGGCGGCGCCCAAGAAGAAGAAGCGCAAGATGTCGGCGAAGCGCGACAAGGAGTTTGGCGTGTCGCGTGGCATCGATTTCAAAAACGTGCGCGCCGTCATCAACTTTGACCTACCAACGTCGTCAAAGTCGTACACCCACCGCATTGGCCGCACAGCCCGTGCTGGCCAGACCGGCATGGCGCTGTCCTTTGTCGTGCCGGCCGAGCACTACCGCAAGCACATGCCCACCACTGTCGAGACGGCCGAGAAGGACGAGAAGATCCTGGCGCGCATTGTCAAGAGCCAGGCCAAGGCCGGCAAGGAGGTCAAGCCGTACGATTTCGACATGACCCAGGTGGAGGCGTTCCGCTACCGCATGAACGATGCCCTGCGCTCCGTCACCAAGGTCGCTGTGCGCGAGGCGCGGACGCGCGAGATTCGCCAGGAGCTGCTGAAGAGCGAGAAGCTGAAGCGCCATTTCGAGGAGAACCCCGACGAGCTGCAGCACCTGACGCGGCACGACAACGAGCTGCGCACGATGCGCTCGCAGACACATCTGAAGCACGTCCCCGAGTACCTGCTGCCGCGGGACGGCAAGAACGCACTGACGCCGGCGCAGGTCGGCTTCGTGCCGCTGCGCAAGCTGGACGGCAAGGACCGGAGAAAGTCCAAGTACTACAAGAACAACAAGGGCGGCAAGACGTTCAAGGTCGGCGGCAGCAAGGGCCGGAATCCGCTGCGCACATTCAAAGGCAAGGCACAGCGGTAGAGGCCGTTGATAATCTAAAATGGTGTCAGTTTTATATTATATCTTTTTGCATGGGTAGCATTCTTTTCTGGCGTCACGATATTGTTTTCTTATTAATTAGAATTTACGATCATTTGTTTTACACCGAGGATTTGTACGTGACTTTGCCTCTTGTTTTATTCGTGAATTATTTGTTGCCTCTTGTATTTTATTTGTACTTTATCTGCCCATGTCACTTGATGCTATCTGATGTAAGCGTTGTATGATATGTATGATATATGATGCTATGTAATGCCGACGCCTTAACCAGTAACGCCTCCTCTCGCCTCAAGCGATGGGTATAAGTGAAAACGAAATGCAACTAGAAATGATGACAGTCATACAAAGCACAGAGAGCTACTTTCCCACGGAGCATAGTCCGTCTGAGATCCATCCTGTACGATACTGAGCTGGATGCTTGCTTTACGGATTTATCAAGATGAGCGGCCCCTCAGAGATACGTGTTTTGTGTTTGCACAGATTTACCTCCGCTTGGAACCGGTCCGCTTCGGAGCTGATGGACACTCCATGGCCTTGTGTCCTGGCTTGCCACACCGATGACACTTCATCGAGCTCTGGCCGCCCTGGGACGACAGCGACGTCAGGTTCTTGAGCTTGGGCATGTCCTTCTTCTTGCTGTACGCGTCCACGTCCGATCGTGACCGCTTCTTTGATTGCCTCGAGTCGTAGTCGTCGTTGTCCTCTGTCTCCTCTGTCACAGTCTATACGGTTAGTCTTTCTTCTTTCTTCTTTCTTCTTTGCCGCTTTCTCTTAGATGATATCTTGGATGATATCATACTCCTGTAACATACCTGCTTCATGTTGAACCGCATGATGTTGGGTTTTGTGCTCTTGCTGCTCTTGCTGCCGTTGCTGTAGACTGCAGGGACAGGCGTGTTGTCGGCCGCCGTGCTCTGGTCGATCTCTGCATAGCCGACGCGCACCACATTGTACGGCAGCTTTTCCTGCGTGGCCTGCTTGCTTGCCGCGAGCTTGGCCGCGACCTGCGGAGGCAGCGGCGCGTTCCACGTCCAGTGCTCGTCGCCCAGCTCAGCGGCGCGCTTCTTGATTGCGAGCTGTCGCCGGCGCTCCTCCTCGTCCATGGACGCGCGCATGGTCGCCTCCATGTCGGCCATGGATGTGCCGCCAGCTCCTGCGCTGACCGGCGACCCTGCTGCCGCTGCCGCGGTCGCAATCTCGGACAGTGCTCCCGACGTCCTCCGGCGTTTCGAGGACCGCTCATTGTCGTCGAAGCCATCGTCGCCGGCGCCGGGTCTTTGGTTTGTCGGTGTTGACGGGTTGCTCGATGCCAGAGGCGACGAAGCTGTGGGGGTTGTGTCGTTTGGTCCAAGTCTGCTCATGAACTTCATCGCCAAGAGACGCGACGTGCCCGCCGGCCTGGGCGGCGTTGAGACTGGTGCTGGCGGTGCCATTGTGTTTATGTGTATGTGAGTCTGTTTCGATTTGGGGATTTCGATATGGGGATTTCGATTTCGGGGGGGGGGGGGGTAGCAGAGTCGTGATCGTCGTGTGGCCGAAGAAAATCGCAGGTTGGGTGCCGCTGCGATCACGCTGGAAAAAGCAGCTAAAGTAAATAATCTCAAAAAATTTACTGATAGTGTTTGCATGTGGTTGGGCTATCGATAAGAAAGACGGGCGACTCGACAAGAGGCGGAAAGGTGGGTCACTGGCTTCTGCGTCGTCGGGCTATGGACTTTTACTTGTTCCGACGTTACCGCCTCTCATTGGTGCACTTTCCCAATCGACCCCACTTTGTCCAGTTGAGCAAGGGGACAGCCGGGCTATCCAATCAAGCAGCCGCAATTGGCTCTCTTTTCTGGTGATGCCTTTTCCCTGGAGGAGGTCCGCTTTTGCCGTGCGTTTTGAAAGACCTCACCTCAAGCCTCCGGTGTACGCGACGAACCTCCGGCACACGCTGCAATCCGACGCCCTCCCCCCCTCTTTTCTCGACATAGCTTCCGGTCTATTAATAAACAACAAACATTCAACGCCAAGATGCTGTCATTACGAGCAAGCAGCCGGCTGGTGTCGCGCCGCTTTGCCAGCGTGGGCATGACGACGTCGCGGTCCTTTGCCGTGACGGCACGTGCGGCCAAGGAGGCGGCGGCCCCGGCCGAGACGGACCTGGCGCCCAAGTCGACGACCGAGGTTGATGCGGCGGCGCCGACCGAGCTGCAGCAGGCCCCCAACCGGGCGGGCGTCTGGACGCGCAACCAGAAGCCCAGAGAGCAGGCCATGACCGGCCCCCGGTTTGAGCAGACCGACTTCTCGCTGCAGCCCCAGCCGTGGTCGGCCATGGAGCTGATCCACCAGCAGCCGGTGCACTGGACGCACGACCGCATTGTGGCCTGCGACGGCGGCGGCGGCGCCACTGGCCACCCGCGGGTGTTTATCAACACCGACAAGCCCCAGATCTGCGTCTGCGGCTACTGCGGTCTTCCTTTTGTATGTTCTTTCTGCCAGACACCTCTTTCGACTCTGCACTGCACAATACTAACCATGTAGGCCAACGAGCACCACCGGACACACCTCGAGTCTCTTCCCCAGACTTCATACCCCCTGGCATAAACCACGAGCAACAACCACGAGCAATATACCACGACCTCCTTCTTTCTATTTATTTCCGTGGCTTGCAGCCAGTTCTACCCACATCCGTCTCGTTTATGCAACTCTAGGTCTTATCATTCTACACGGCCTATGAGACTATTCTCTCCTGGCAATTGGCTCGGGATCATGTACATACACATAGTAAACAATAAAATACTATAAATTTACAACTTCCCTCGTCCCAGCCGCTCAGAGTTGGATCAACCCATATAACTAATTGTTAGCTTAACCTGGAGAATATCTACCGCTAGACTTGCACTGGGTGTTGCAGGAGTGGAGGGAAGGCCAGTGTGTACGTTTGCAGCACTGGTCCCGGCCACGGCTCTTTGACCGATATTAGAGACAGCACAGTGGTAGCCCCGTGTTGATATACGATAGCCATACTTTGTGAGTACTGCTACGGCGAGAAAGACTGAAAGATGTCTGTTTTATTTGTCGGTTATACGGGCCAAACCTAGTTTAGCCAGACACGGCATATCACGTAAACAATCTCGATGAAACTCGATGCCATGATGGCGATTTTGGCACGTTGTCTACGGCTCAAAGCCATATACCCGTTTCCTATAAGAATTAACTATTCTCTTATAATACGCCGTTCAAAATCGGGAGAGAACGCCGTACGCAAGCGGGCCGAAGAATTTTGCATTTGATTCGGGGGTGATAAGGAACTACTAGTCCGCCCGGCAGTCAGCAGAACCAGACTGATGCCCTTCATTAGAGTCATACAGTACACCGACTTGTCATCCCATTGGCCATGTTGTACGCACTCTGAAGGATGCACAAGGTATGGTTCGATCTGTACCATGGACCTGGCCAGAAGAGGGGAAAGGCAGCTTACAGAGACCATATGTGCAGCCGCGTGCATGCCAATGGCAGTGTGGCAAGGCACACAGCGCGAAGGATTGTCTTGTGCAGAGTAACAGCGTGATGGATTTGTCTTGTGCAGAGTAGGACCAAGCAATGCATGCGTGATGAAACGATGAGCTGTGCTCCGAAGAACTGGCCAATACTTGAATGCTATCCCCAGTGTGGCCTGTTCCAGATCGAGGAGAAATGGCAGCTTCGGGTGAGGAGAACATATTCTTATGCAAGCTAGATGGTACATGACATTGGTAGGAGTGGTTCGCAGCCATGGCTTTTGCCTATCAGCCCGACTGGCGAATGGCCCATTACCCATTACCCATTACCCATTACCGAGAGCCGGACTCGAAGATGCCGTCTGCATGGTGGATGCACCTACAACACTACACACTGCCGGGCGCATCTACGCCCTCACTTGGAAAAAGGCAAAGATCTGATGAATATGCCTGAGCTGGATTTGTAATAACTTTGGGTAGATTTGCGAGAAGGGACCGGGCGAGCCGGGCGCGCAGCAATGCAGAAGCGAGCCAAGGCAGCCTATCATGCACAACCATGGATTCATAGAATATCGATATACAACCATACAGACAATAGACAGTGCCTTGCTGCCGTGTTGCCTCTAAGCTGCAACTTCCAGCATATGCATTTAGATATCACGTCGCCGATTGTTGCTGCTGGATATTTGCCTATTTGCCCGCAGATGTGCAGATTCCCGAAGACGTCATCGGATCTCGGCAGAGGTTATAGGAACGAAACATGCGTGTCTCACTATGGCCTTTGCTTCCTGCTTCGTTGCTCGAGATGCCAATATGCTCACGTTGTATCGATGTTCCTGTGACGTAAATTATGCGAATTGTCCCCCTTTCAGCAGCTCTCAGATAATACCCGCTTGTACGCTCGGGCACGATGTGGGCTGACATTGGCCATTTCCAATATATCGGTATCTCACTAGACTATCATTCACGTATTTCATGACTATCATTAGACGAATTCATTATCTCGGGATTGCATATCCTCGCGAACGCTATCCAGCCACCGCGAATGGGGGTTGTCTCTGCAGAAGCCAAGGACCAGGCGTTGGGACGACTACAGTGGGCTAGGGCGTGCATCACCGAAGCTTGCTCGATCTGGGAAGGTCTCTCGCGCTGTTGAGTTCGTGCCATGTGCCTGCCATGCCGCTCTCGGCACGTCGTATATTAATATGCGTCTTCTAAGCGCCGGGCGTGCAGCGTACACTGGCGTAGCATTCCCATACCGTGGTTGAAGCAGGCAGAGTCGAAGCGGCTGCATGGAGCTGGTTGAGAGGCCCAAGAGGGAGCCATGATGGGCCATTGAGACAAGCCCGTTTGCAATTCGTGGCGGCAGAAGTGGCATGCGACGGTAATGCACCTTCGCTTAGTTCATCATGCCCCGCCTTGGGATTCTGTCAATATATGCCTATTCCGCCAGAGCTGGCGAACTGTGATCCACCAGACTCGAGCAAGATGCAATGAACGATGTGATAAGAGGATGTAGTGAGAAGATACAGTCAGATACTGTCAGATTTACTGTCAGATTTGCTGTCAGATTTATAGTCAGATTTATAGTCAGATATATAGTCAGATTTATAGTCAGATTAACAGTCAGATACACACATCGACGGGCTGCCAGTTCTTCTGCGGCCCACACGTTCTCGGGCGGCTATCACGCTGCCACTCTGATGTTTCCATCTCCCTGGCGCTGCGTTATGCAAACGGCTGTCCAGGTGCTCGAGCGTCAATGCGTAATCTTGTGCGCCGTCGTTTGGCTGTCTATTCCAATGCTCGCGCAGCCGCTGCCATCTGCTTCCGACTTCCTGTCTCAGCCCGCGATGGGGTCGGGAAAGTCGCGGCTGGCTGCTCTGATGGGCCCTTCCGAGCCGCGATTCATCCCGACGCCGGCTCGTCACTCTCTCCTTTGCCGCTGTGATTGCTCCGGCTGCGTCGTGTCGCGCCTCCCGCGGGCCAACAAGAGGGCGCTCTGCTGTGATATGTGTGATGGGCGTGCGTGCGGTCGATGTGACGGCGTCCTGGGTCTTATGTGCATATTGTTGGGCAACTACGACCGTCACTATCTTACATTGCTCCTGCCTCTTGACAAAGAAACGCCCTCTCAGCAGTGCTAGAGCAATTACAGATAAACGGAAGGAGCAAAGGGTCCTGTCGGGCAAACCGGGAAAGAGCCTCCTTGGCCAGGCTAGCCATTGACCACTTCCACCATTTCCCACTCTTGTATGCCGTCTGCGTCCTGTCCAGTGAACTACGGCCGTCTATCTAATTACTGCCCTAGCTCCAGGTAGCTCTTTCCTTCTTTGTATTGTCTATTTCCTCTATTTCCTCTATTTCCTCTCCTTCCTTCCATCTTGTTCTTCTTCAGACTAGCTGCATCTTAGTCGAGCCCATTCGTGCCCCGACCCTCTTTTTACCCCATCTACACCACACATTGCACCACACAATTCACCGTCTGCTCCATACCATCCACGCACGCAAACCAACCTACTGGCGCCTGCCCGCCCGCAATCCAGCCAAGCTCGGCTCCTCACATGCTGCCTTGGCCATCCACCTCTTGTGCTCGCCCTCCTTGTAAGACGCCTCTGGCCGCCGACATCGACCTCTACCTAGACCCCGTCTGCCCCTTTCTGGTTTGCAGCCGACCTTCTTCTCGATCTTGTTCCTGACACAGCTGTCCGGAACTTTGGTACAGCCGTTCGCAGCATCTCAGATCAGCTTCCTCCGGACCCCCACCGGCCGGCCTCCGTCGACCTCGACTCTCCGTTCAGCTGCCTCTGGTACTTTCCACTTCTTCTCTCACATTACTTCTCCTCAACTTCACTCGTCTCTACATCACCTTCTCTACACTCTTCTCTACACTCTTCTCTACATCACTCCTCTACATCACTCCTCTACATCACCTCTACATCACTCCTCTACATCACTCCTCTACATCACTCCTCTACATCACTCCTCTACATCACTCCTCTACACTGTCACTACCTCTCACGCTGCCTCTTCTCTACTCCTCTATCTCTCTTATCTATCTGCTCGTCTTCGCTCTTCTGTCTGCTACTCCGTGCCCGATCCCGTCGTCGACCTGCACCAATACTGCCCAGCTACCAGCCGCTTCCGCCTGCTCGGGACATCCCTCTCCTCTCTTTTCCTCGTGTAAGTTACCAATGTGCCGCCGTTGTTGAACATCCCCCACCGTTCTGCTACTTGCTCGCCGCGCACTGTCACCCCACGGCCTGTCTACCTTTACGCGATAGCCGCAGCTGCCCGGACAAGCCCTGCTGCATGGTTTCAGTCTTTGCCTCTGTCATGCGACCCCCCCAAGCCTTCCTCTTTTTCCACGCACCGCCTATTGTCCGTCCTACTGTCCGTGATCCCGGCGAGGACTACTACCCTGATACCTGCAGCTCACAGTTCTCCCCCATCATCCTCTCCCCTGACCCATGCCCCCAATCCTCCTATCTCTTCGACGTCCTCCATGCACCTCTTCCAAGCGGGCATATAGTTCTTCTTTCTCTCATGTCCGTTGCTCTGTCTCGCCTCCTCTGCTTCCTCTGCTTCCTCTGCCTCGTCTCGTCTCTATCCGCCCCTCGTCGTCGGAACGGCCGCCGTCATTCTCCCCTCTTCTTCCCCCACCCTTGACGCACCAAGACAGTTCAGCCCTCACCGGCCTCCCGCATTAGGAACGCAGCTCGTTGATATACCAAGTAGCTATCATGCACCTCCGGAATTGTCTACCAGCCTCATTCGCACCCACCCTCCACGCCGAGTACTCCCCACGCACCCTATCTCCTTTTATGCAACATCACCCTGGCCGCTGTCTCTGCATCGTTCTATTCCCTCCCCTAACCCAGACGGCCGCTGTGTTTCCCATCCATTGCCCAGGCCAGGGGTGAGATATGGCATTCATATTAGAGACAATGCTCGAGCCATATATGGATCTCACTGATGGCTGTGCCTCGCTATTACTTCCTTCTTCGGGTGTCTTACTTGCATATATACCTTGACGGATAGCTGCATGTCAAGACTCGTGCATATCACACTTGCACATCACACCCAAACCATCAGATATCACCCTCACACACCCTCTGTCTATTCTCCTAGCTCTGCTACGCTCCTCCTACACACACGTTGCTGTCGCCTTGCAATGTGACTTGCAGTCCACAGTTCTGCAGCGTCCCACTGTTTGTTTCTGTTTCTCGTTTGATTTATCTGCACGTCTGCATCCATATATCCCGCTCCGAGTCTCGGTTGCCTCTACGATACTTGGAGTCTACACATACTCCGTACTCTACCCTCTTCCCTCCATTGTCTGGCTCGTTCCTACCCAACTCCTTATTTCTACTTTCTCTGTTTGCTTGCCTCATTCGG
Source organism: Ophiostoma perfectum (assembly GCA_029298845.1). NCBI lineage: Eukaryota > Fungi > Ascomycota > Sordariomycetes > Ophiostomatales > Ophiostomataceae > Ophiostoma > Ophiostoma perfectum. Next base: position 186,367 of record JANSLV010000021.1, read on the forward strand.
GACTGTTCTGGGCTTATAACTGACCACTTATAGACAAGGTCTATCTCGACGCTTCGCATTCCCGGAGGAAACGTCCAGCAGCCGCTCTCGGTCAACGAGCCTAGACACCTTTCTATTCGTCGCCCAGTAGATTATCCTGTTGTCCTCCCGGTTCCTTGGTACAGCCTCTGGCACTTTGGCGGTGTAACTCTGTACGTTGATACCGCCTCACCCCTCTCTGTCGTCTTTGCCTTGACCTACTTCCGCCTCCCTCTTGGGTCTTGTCTCTTGTCTCTTGTCTCTCGTCCCTCGCTTTCCTTGTGTCGTTTTTATATTCTCAGTCGGTGTGCGCCTATCCACGTAGATGCCCTCGCTGCATCAGGGTTTCCGTCGGAGTATATATCTGCCTCGGTCCCGAGACGTTTTTATTTTTGCCGCAGCTGGTACAGAGCATCGCCTGTTTGCCCTATCCTCAGTGTCGCTTATATTTGAATACTCTGCAGGCCGAGATGCGGTACTGAAGTTGCTGCTAACAGACTTTTCCATGTCAGAATTGATCGTCAACCTCGGAAATTTTAAGTAATTCCACTTCATCCCAACCGACAACGCATTCGTGCTCCTGATCCTCGAAACTGTAAAAAGTCGAGAGATCGATGACACGAAACTACACGTCCAGTCGGATTCACTACATCTCACGGCGGCCACTGCACCAAAACACCCTTGTTTCGAATCGCTCCGGCAGCTTCAATATTTCGGCGACGTATTCACTTGCGTTTGCCTTTGCACGTCGAGCAGTCACTGTGCCACTGCCAGCTCAATCCAGGCGTTTACATTCCTTCTCAACCGCGACTAAACAACTACCGGCCAACCCGGCCACATCGTGCACATCTCTCCGCACGTTATATTCAGTTGGGCGCCGTACTGCTTTCACAACTTATACCACTGCGCCTTCGAGAGACACAGCATCTCCTTCTACGCGCCCAGGTTTTCGTCATTCCAGCCTTGTTCGACCACCCACGGGCATTCCTGTTACACAGCTTAGACGTACTTTGTTCAACCTCAGAATCGCCAGCTTCAGCATCCCTTGCTTCTCTTCATCCCAGAGCGTCGCCACTTCCTCTTGCATAAATTTCCACCCTCGACCTCTACCTTTTACTCTTTCTGCCAACAACTTTCACACCAGTGCACAACTCGCGTGTTCAGACGCATTTACAGCCATGGCACCACCAGATGGTGCTGACGCAGAGTCTGCTACCACTCCTCCAGAAGTTACGGTGCTTCCTGTAGTTCTCGACAAATCTTCCGTGGACGATCGTGAATATCGCATCATCAAGCTAGCCAACGGTCTAGAGACTCTCTTGGTGCATGATGCCCTTGCAGATAAGGCCAGTGCGGCGATAGACGTTGGTGTTGGCAACTTCAATGACGACAACGATCTTCCCGGTGTTGCCCATGCTGTTGAACATGTGAGTTTCTCTTCTCGTTTCCAGATCAAGCCTATGTGTCGCATAACTAACAAGCTAGTTACTGTTTATGGGTACCAAAAAGTTTCCCCAGGAAAACGCATACAACCAGTTTTTAGCATCAAACTCGGGTGATTCTAATGCGTATACGGCTCCCACATCGACAAACTACTATTTTGATGTTTCTGCCCTGTCGTATGGCGAAGATGGCAAAAAGGCAAAATCGCCATTGCACGGCGCTCTCGATAGATTTGCACAGTTTTTTATCGATCCATTGTTCCTTGCCAACACTGTGGACAGAGAGCTTCGCGCAGTTGACTCGGAAAACAAGAAGAACCTGCAGAGCGATAATTGGCGGATTCATCAGCTCGAAAAGTCCTTGACGAATCCAAAGCACCCCTATTGCCATTTCAGCACCGGCAACTTTGAGGTCCTCAAGACCGAGCCGGAAGCACGCGGCGTCAATGTCCGCGAGAAGTTCATGGAATTCCACGACAAGTACTACTCTGCCAATCAGATGAAGCTCGTTGTTCTTGGTCGCGAGTCGCTCGACACTCTGCAGTCGTGGGTTGCCGAGCTGTTTTCAGGAATTCCTAACAAGAATCTCGAGGTCAACAAGTGGACCGACGAGGTCCCCTACAACCCTGAGCACCTTGGGCTTGTCACCTACGTGAAGCCTGTCATGGACACCCGAGAACTTGCCCTGCGGTTCCCGGCTCTCGACGAGACCGACCTTGACGACTCGCAGCCAAGCCGCTATGTAAGCCACCTCATCGGCCACGAGGGCCCGGGAAGCATCATGTCCTACATCAAGGGCAAAGGCTGGGCCAACTCGCTCGGCTCGGGAATGTACCCGGTCTGCCCCGGTACGCCTGGCATCTTCCAGGTGACCATCCGCCTCACGGAGGAGGGTCTCAAAGCCTACGACGAGATATTGGCAGTGTTTTTCCAGTATGTCGCGATGCTACGCGAGAGCCCGCCGCACGAATGGATCTTCAATGAGATGAAGGATCTGGCGGATGTCGACTTCAAGTTCAAGCAGAAGACGCCACCGAGCCGCTTCACCAGCAGAACCAGTGCTCTCATGAACCGCCCTATCCCACGCGAGCACCTCCTCAGTGGCCCAAGCTGCCTGCACAAGTTCGACCCTGAGCTGATCCAGAAGACCATTGACTTTTTGCGTCCCGACAACATGCGGATCACAGTCACCTCGCAGACATTCCCTGGAAACTGGGACAAGAAGGAGAAGTGGTACGGTACCGAGTACCGGGAGGAAAAGATCCCGGCTGACCTTGTCTCCAAGATAAACAAGGCGTACAAGACAGCCAAGGACGAGCGCATCCCGGCCCTTCACCTGCCGCACAAGAACCAGTTTGTGCCGACCAAGCTAGAGGTGGAAAAGAAGGATGTCAAGGAGCCCGCTCCTGCTCCGCGCATCATCCGCAACACCGAGCTGTCGCGGACCTGGTACAAGAAGGACGACACGTTCTGGGTGCCCAAGGGAACCCTGACTCTGAGCATCAAGAACCCAGCAATCCTGGCCATGGCCGAGAACTACATCAAGACGGACTTGTTCACATACCTCGTCAGTGATGCTCTGGAGGAGTACTCGTACGACGCTGACCTCGCCGGTCTCTACTACTATGTGAGAGTCGACGACGGCTGCCTCGTTGTCGAGGTTTCGGGCTACAACGACAAGCTGCCCGTACTCTTGGAGCAGGTCCTGACTAAGATTCGGGACCTCGAGATCAAGGACGACCGGTTCGACATCATCAAGGAGAGAGCGACGCGCGGTCTTCGCAACTCGGTCCTCCAGCAGCCGTACCAGCTCATCTCCAAGTACACGGCCTGGATCACGAAGCCGGTGTACTACACGTACGAGGAGCTAGCAGAGGAGCTGCCGAGCATCACGGTCGAGTCTGTGCGCAGCTTTGCCAAGGAGCTCCTCGGACAGATGCACATGGACATTCACGTGCACGGCAACTTTTACAAGGAGGACGCTCTGAAGCTCACCGACATGATTGAGTCGACTCTGCAGCCGCGCCCGCTGCCCCGGGCCCAGTGGCCTATCCGGCGGGATATTGTGTTCCCGCGCAGCTGCAACTTTGTCTACAACAAGACCCTGGGCGACAAGGAGAACGTCAACCATGCCCTCGAGTACGTGCTGTACTTCTCCGACCGCAACCGGACAACAAAAGCGCGCGCGTTGCTGCTGGACCAGCTGGTTCACGAGCCGGCCTGGGATCAGCTGCGGACCAAGGAGCAGCTCGGCTACGTAGTTTTCACCGGCCTGCGCCCGGGTCTGGCCACGCTAGGCTACCGCTTCCTGGTACAGAGCGAAAAGGTGCCCAAGTATCTCGAGGAGCGCGTGGACGCGTTCCTGACCGAGTTCAAGAACACGCTGGCCAAGATGTCGGACGAGACGTTTGAGGGCTACAAGCGCAGTCTGATTGCCAAGCGTCTGGAGAAGCCCAAGAACCTGAACCAGGAGATTTCGCGCCACTGGAGCCAGATCAGCAACGAGTTCTACGACTTTGAATTTGGTACGTTCCGTTCGTGTTCGATGTCCTCCGGGCTGATAAAAGACACACAAGTATACTAACAGGGCCAGCCCAAAAGGATGTTGACCAGATCAAGGTGCTGACCAAGGCGGACATGGTCTTGTTCTTTGACGAGTACATTGATCCCAAGTCGCCGACGCGTTCGAAGGTGGCCGTGCACCTGGTTGCGCAGGCCAAGAGCGACGTCACGACGAACCAGATTGCCGATCTGGTCAAGGCACTCGGCCTCGACGACGCGGGCGCGACCAAGGCCACCAAGGACCTGCAGGCACGGCTGGGCGTGGAGAAGCAGGACGAGGCCAAGGAGGCCACGGAGGCAGAGAGCCTCAAGGAGTACCTCGCGGCCAGCCTCGGCGTGACAGACGAGGCCAAGGTGGCCAAGGCAGTCGATACCTGGAAGGAGATATCGCGGTACTACCAGACGGCCAACAGCACAGGCAGCGACGGCACCGGCTCGTCCACGGTCAACGGCACCACGCCGGTGGAAATCGAGAGCATTCGGGATTTCCGGACGAGCATGGCGCTGTCGAGCGGGCCGCAGCCGGAGGCCGACATCAGCGAGTTCCTCGACGTCGATGCCAAGCTATAGTTTTGTGTCATTTACGTATTCGTTTGTTAGTTCTTTATACAGTCTGTTATGATTTTGACATTCATGCTCGTTCTGATGGTGCAGTTGGAATTTGTCTCTATTTTGACGTAAGAATATGGTGAGCATGTACGAGTACTCGTATGTTGCCGTAGAAAGACGGTCAGGCAGACAGAGGGCTGACACAAGGCGGTCTACTCGTAGATTGACCAAGACGACCAAGACGGGGAAACTGCACAATACGCTGACATGCATTCAGGGCCTGGCCGTAACGATGAACAGGGGCCATCTCCACGGCCACAGCGGGGGGACGCTGAATGCCTCCCACTTTTGAGTTGGGTCTCCACATGCATTTTTTTCAGTTCCATACCCCTCATAAGTGCAGGTCGTGCCTGCCGCATATTTTGGACTTAGCTGCTCCGCTAGTTACACCGTCTTCACATGGAGCTCACTACGCTTTCAGTGTGCCGTTTGAAAGCAGTTCTGCTTCTTAGCCTCTGCTTTGGGGAGTTTCTTTTTTTTGCAAGGTAGCCGGCTTAATGTGCCTTGTTGGCTAGTTTGTATTCACAGCAAGATGGTGGATGGGTGGAAGTGCCTTCAAGAGTCAGATATCTCATCCCTACGGAGGAAGACGGAGAGTAAACGGTGAGAAGCAAAACGGTGGCAAGCGGTGACGAGTGTGGCGCGAAACGGTCGTCGAAACGGCCAGGACGCAAAAGTCTTTAAGTCACGGATCTTTCTTTTGGACCAGTACAAATTTGTGCATTGAAAAGTAAACAAAAACGGCAGCTGTACACATTGATGGAGAGGAAAGGGAAAAAGAAAAGTCTGCAGAAAAGTTTGATAAAAGCTTGCAGAGGTTAGAGAGGTTTTAGAGAGGACGACATGCATAAAATCAAGACGGAGGACCCACGGCCCAGAAAACCAGAAAAACGCAGAGAGGGCAGGAGCCGAAGAAAATAATATTTTTTAAAAGAAAAAAACGCTAGCGAGGACAGGGAGACGGAAGGAGCGAGGGAGGGACAAAAAACGCCGCCTTCCCCCCCCGTTTGCATTCGCAACTAGACCTTTCGTGACCTGCTTATACGTGTGGCAAAACTAAACGCACTACGAGTAGCAGAGGCAGACAGACACCTGACAGCCAGACAGCCCAGCCAGAGAGCCAGCAGACAGCAGACAGCCAGCGAGCGAAAGACAAACAATCCGATCAGGACGCAACAGCTATTGTTGACCGAAACGCCTGACCGAGAAGGAAAGCACGAGGCTGAAACTGGGTCTGAGTAGCGAAGAACGAAGAAGGAGCGACCCTGCTGGCAGAAACAAGAACACAAGACGGAAGGCAGACAGACAACACGCCAACCCGTACCGTACAGGCACACCTTCCGTTTCGCTGTCCATTCCATCACCGCCACAGCGCCGTCTGCTAAAACACAAGACAATCGGCCATTCTCGCTCTTCCTCGACATCTCTGTCCTCTCTTTTCTTTCTTTTTCTCTCGTGTCTTTTTTTCCCTTCTCTCCATCGTCTCGTGTCCCTTTACCTCCTCTCTCTTGCTACGCTCACCTCTCCAGTCGGTCGCTTCGCCTGGCCGTCTTTGATTTGCTGTACATCTTTTTCCTTTATTTTTTTTTCTCTTCTTCTTTCGGTTTTCTTTCTCTTTTCTCTTTTTTTTTCTTTTTTCCCCGTTCTTTTCCTTTTTCCGTCTTATTCCTCTCGTTTCCTGCGTCTCAACGACTCACGACGACAACGACTCTCCTTTGTCCTCCACTATTCTCTTTCCCCACGTCGCCCAGAGCTGCCCGCGCAGCTCACTTTCACAACGTCTTCCCTAAAGAAACGGAGGATTGCGCGCCCGTCCAGCAGAAGAGGCGACGACATCCCCGCCGACAACGGCCCGGCTCTACACAGCACTACCACCTCCACTACTACGGGTGGCAAGGAGACACCACGCCACTCCCGGTCCCTACGGCCCCAGCAGCCGCCCTCGCGCTCCTCCAGTCGAAACCGCATCCTGCCCTCCACCGAACGCGAAGACGACGAGCCCATCGAGCACATCGAGCACATCGAGCACGACGACGTCATCGAGGGTATTGAGGGGGACGACATCGACATTGACAGCAACGAGGCCCAACCAGACTCTGCCAACAACGACTCCAGCGAAAGCGAGTACGACGACGACAGCAACAACAGCAACGACGACGACGACGCTCTCGACCCCCTCACCTTTTCCTTTACTGCAGCCTCCAACGCCCCCTCTTCCGGCCCGACCACTCCCACCTACAGCCGCGCCGGCTCTGTCCCTCTGCCGCCCCAAGGAAGACGCTCCGGACACGGCCTAGAAGAACAGTTCCGCAGAGACACCAGCGAGACCCCCGACGTCGACATTTCTGGATCTGCCGCCTCCAGCTCGCCGCCACCACGCACCAAAGCCAACATCCGCGCCATTCGTGTGCCGGCCGCCAACGCGAATACCACGGGCGCCGCCATCCGAAAGCAGCAAAAGCTCCAGCAGCGCAAGAACAAGCACGGTGCCATCTCGAAACCATCCTCCCGCAACACCCTCCCTCGGCCGACCCTTGAGCGCAGCCAGTCTCCGCTCGTCCCTGTCTCGCACCGTGCCATTGTTATGGGCGGCACCACCAACGACACCCCGTTCCACCGATCCAGTTCCCCGTTAAAACGCCCAGCATCCAGCATGGAGCAGGGTTCCGAGTCCGTCACGCTCGACGTGCGCGAGCCTGACGTCGCCGGCTCTTCGCCCGCTACCACCGCCACTACCACTACCTCGTCCTCCAGTGCCAACCCCTCGTCGTCCGATGCGAGCAGCTCTCCGCCACAGCAACGTTCCGTAGACGACGGGGCCAAAGAGGAAGACGTGGATATGATCAATGTTGCGGAAAACACCGCGGCGCCATCATCCACGCCGCCACCCATCGACGAGCAAATCGAAACAATCCAGGCCCTTGTCCAAAAGTTCAACTTGGGCGAGCTCCAGGAAGGCACAGCAACCTATCTCGTGTCCCGGAAATGGCTCGCCAAGGCACAGGCCTTTGGCAGCGGCGATGCTGCCGCCAGCGCCACTCTCGGCCCGGTCGACAACTCGGACATTATCGACAGCGTCATCGTCGATATCGAAGGCAAGCAGGCCGTCCGTCTCAGCCCGGGCACCGGCCAGGACGACTTTGAGTTCTTTTCCAAGGAGGCGTGGGATCTGCTCGTGTCATGGCAGGGCCTGGCCGAGAAGCAGCTGCCCATCATTCGCTATGCACAGAACACCGCTCCCAGCTCCATGATCCCCAATGTCCAGTTCGAGCTGCACCCGCCCGTCTTCACCGTGCACCGCTTGGCATCGCCTGCCAGCGGTATCAGTCTTGCCAAGGAGGGCGCCACGGACGCGCTGCCCCCCTCCGCCTTTATGTGCTCGAGCAACTACCGTGTTCAGGACTTCTTGAAAAAGACAAAGACGATGCTGCATATCCCCATGGCTCGCCATGTGCGCGTGTGGCGGATTCCTCGCAAGCTGGCCGCCGGCAACGATACTAGTCTCACGACTAGCCCTCAGGACAGCTGGACCAAGATGCTCGTACCCGTTGCCGAGTTCCGCAAGCTGCAAAACCATGTGGAGCGCGAGCATCTCGATGTCGTCAAGGACTACACCCACGATGACAAATACAACGGCCGTCAATCACTCGCCTTTGTCTCGCTCACCGTCGACCAGACCATTGTGCTGGACGAGAACATTGAGCGCCATCTCTGGGTCTCCACATACAACCCCAAGGGTCCCAAGGACAAGGGCAAAGCAGCAATTAACAGCAGCTCTACGTCGTCTTCGTCGACGTCCCTTGTTCTGGCCAACTCGGCCGCCTCCCGATCCAGCGCTGCGGGCAATAACAATGCCAGCTCCAAGAGTACACGCAGCTCTGTCAGTTCAGGCGCGGCCACGCGTAGCCGGCTCAGACTGAAGTCGGGACGCACCGCCGGCTGCGTCGGCCTCGGCAACCTCGGTAACACCTGCTACATGAATTCTGCCCTGCAGTGTGTTCGCAGCGTCGAGGAGCTGACCAAGTACTTCCTCGTCGGCGAGAACGAGGACGAGACCAACTACAATAACCCCCTCGGTCACAATGGCAACGTGGCCAATGCATATGCCAGCCTGCTCGCAGACATCTTTCGTGATAACGCACCCACGTCTGTCGCACCACGGCAGTTTAAGAGCACAATCGGTCGCTATGCACCCGCCTTTTCTGGCTACGGGCAGCAGGACTCGCAAGAATTCCTCGGCTTCCTGCTGGACGGTCTGCAGGAGGACCTGAGCCGCGTCAAGAAGAAGCCCTACATCTCCAAGCCCGACTCGACCGACGAGATGATTGGCAATCCTGCTGCCATCCGCGCAATGGCCGACCAGGTCTGGGACATCACCAAGCGGCGCGACGACTCGGTCATTGCCGACCTGTTCACCGGCATGTACAAGTCCACGCTCGTGTGCCCAGTATGCCAGAAAGTCAGCATCACGTTTGATCCTTTTACCAACTTGACGCTGCCGCTGCCCATCCAGAATGTGTGGTCCAAGACGGTCAAGTTCTTGCCGCTTAACGACTGCGCCGTCAACATTGAGGTGGAGCTTGACAAGACCAGCAACATCAAAGCGCTCAAGGACTTTGTCGGTGCCCGTGTCGGTGTCGACTCTGACCGGCTTGTGGCCACCGAGGAGCACCGCGACGATATCTTCCGGATCTACGATGATTTTGACTGCGTGTCCGAGGAAATCGGCCACTCTGACTCGGTTATTCTCTTTGAGGTCGAGGCGGCACCTACCAACAACACAGGCGCTAAGTTGCCGCGCGAGAAGCCACGCTCGATGCTCAACCCCTACTCGGGCCCCGACGCTTCCAAGAACGGCTCTGCACTCTGGCAGCACCCAATGGGCGATCGCCTGCTCGTGCCTGTTGTCCACCGTATTGCACCCGCTGCCAGTAGTGGCCGGCGGTTCTCCAGAACGGGCGTCACCTGCCCGCCTCACTTTATTGTTGTGACGCGCGAAGAAGCCCAGAACGAGGATGTGATCCGCCGCAAAATTCTCGAAAAGGTGGCCTCGTTCTCGTCTTGGTCTGAGTTTAGCAAGGCCGAGCTAGTCGATGGCGCAGAGAAGACAGACAAGGACGACGACGAGAGCGATGCAGTCTTAGTTGCCAGCTCGTCTGACGTCGGCTCGTCCCGCGACGGCAAGACGGTGACGGATACGTCGGTGGAGAGCGAGGATGACATGGTCGATGTCACCATGAAGGATGCTGATGCAAACTCGCCTTCGTCTCCCAAGCCGTCCAAGGTCCTGCGCGAGTTCAACCATCACCGCCCTAAGTGGGTGACCAACCCCGACATGTTCCTGGCCGGCGAGCTGCAGAACCTTTTCGACATGAGCTACTACAGCGACACCTCCAGCAGCGTCATCCCAATCAAGTGGCCCAGCTCGACCGACGAAAAGATATACCCGCGCCTGAGTTCGCGTATGCCGGCGCCGCCCGCAGCACCGGAAAGCCCGGCCACCACGGCCAGCGAGAACGGCAATGGCAGCGAAAGCCAAGAAGAGGCCGCGCCTACAGATCCCGACAGCCCCAGCCAGTCCCCTGGTGCTTCTCCCGTGGCAGCGGTCACTCGCATGGCGCAGGAGTCTGACGAGGATGAGCGGCCGGTTGCTCTGCGCAACACCAATGCTATCAAGACTGTGCCTGGACCTGGTGGTCGGCGTAAGGCACTCAAGAGCCATCACCGGTACGGCGTCAAGAACGGCAAGCGGGCTGCGCGCATTGGCCAGAAGACCGCTGCCGCACCACCACCGCTACCCGAGCGCAACGCCCCCGAAGAGGAGGCCGACAGCAAGGATGACGAGGTCACTACGTCTACCGCAGCTACTGAAAAGCTGCCACTCATCCGCCTCGGCGAGGGCATCATGGTTGACTGGAGCCCCGAGGGCCTGGACGTTGTATTCGGCAAAGACGATGTCAACGACGAGCTGCGCGGTGCACCAACGTTTGGCGGTATTCCGGACACGCTCGAGGACCCCGAACTCAAGGACAAGCGGCGCAATAGGATCAGCCGGAAGAAGCGCGGCCTGACGCTGGATGAGTGCCTGGACGAGTTTGAGCGCGAGGAGATTTTGTCGGAGAACGACATGTGGTACTGCCCGCGCTGCAAGGAGCACCGGCGCGCGAGCAAAAAGTTTGATCTGTGGAAGACGCCGGATATCCTGGTTGTGCACCTGAAGCGGTTCTCGTCTAGTGGATGGCGCCGCGACAAGCTGGATATGCGGGTGGACTTCCCGGTCGAGGGACTCGACATAACGAAGCGGGTCCTAGACCGCCAGACGGGCAAGGTTGAGATCTACGACCTCATCGGCGTGGACGACCACTGGGGCGGACTGGGCGGCGGCCACTACACGGCATTTGCGCGCAACTTTATCGACGGCCAGTGGTACGAATACAATGATTCAAGCGTGTCTCGCGTCAGCAACACCAGCAGTGTGGTTTCGGCAGCCGCCTACCTGCTGTTCTACCGCCGGCGGTCCAGCGAGCCCCTGGGCGGACCGCGGTTCCACCGGATTGAGGCCAAGTTCAAGGCCAAGTACATGCCTGACGAGGAGGAAGAATCCGAGGATTCCGAGGCGTCGGATGCGTCTGACAGCAACACCAAAGGCCAAAACAACAGCCTCGATACGGGCTTCGACGACGACGCCGACGACAATGCGGCCTTTCCAGCCGACGCACTCGATTTCGACGCGAGCGACGACGACAACCGCAAGTCTGTTGAGATGGACGACATCCTGTCGTCCCTCAACGACGGTTCCAAAAGCACGGCAGCCGCGCCGGCCGCTGTGGGCCACGACTGGATGCACCAGTCGTGGGGTTTTCCTTCTACCGCCGCTGCTGGCGGTGGCACTGGTGCTCGGCACACGTCTCCCGGATCAGACATTGCAGAGGTGGATGAGCTGGAGCATGCAGACAGTGCTACGATTGGTGGCGGCGGCGACGACGACGACGACGACGACGATCGCATGAGCCTGAGCACCGATCACGCCGAGCACATCGACGACAAGGTGGACGAAGCCATCCCGCCGCCGGCGTACGAGAGTGCCATGGACGAGATCCAGGACGCGATCTGGGCAAGCAAGGAGGCCAAGGTGACCAAGGCGGCCAAGGCAGCCAAGGCGGCCAAGGCGCAGTCGAAGCGCGGCATCACTGTCGTGCACACGATTGAGGGCGACGACAACGCCGGCTCGGACCAGGTCGACGATATCCACGACATCCACGTCAGCAGCAGCGAGAGCGGCCGCAGCAGCCGCAGCGACCGCAGCGACCTTGCCCAGGCCAAGCCTGTGCGGTAGTGCTTGGAAGCCGGCTTAGCCATGTTTGTGCTGCGCTACGGCAGCAAGCGGAAGCGGTAGTAGTCTCTGCTGCGCCGTCACCGTGCCTGTTTTTGTTCTGCTTCTGTTTGTTTTTCTTTCTTTCTATATTTTTATCTCTGCTTGTCACTCTTCCTACTTATCATCGCATTGTCGAGCTCGGCTTGGCCACTTGCATTAGACGGGCGCAGGCCAGGCGTTATGAATACAATTATCATCGTACACGCGACTGGGCAACTCGGCGGATGTGGATGTTGTAATATGCGGTGACTTGGAGTATATGATATTGTCTTTGAAACTCTCTAATTCTCTAATTCTCTTAAATTCTCCTTAATTCCTTTAACTCTCTTAATTCTCTTTAATTCCCTTTAATTCTCCTTAATTCCTTTAATTCTCCTTAATTCCTTTAATTCCCTATAATTTTCTTAATTCCCTTTATAATCCTTTATCCCAAGCAAGCTGATTGTCGTCCCAAAGAGGAAAGTGCTTACTGATGCATCACGGCGCATAGACACATGCTTAGTACGGAACAATTACGCGCTGAAGGAGCCAATATGACGATCAAGATATATACGTATGCTTATTTGAGTTGGACGGCTCGTTTTCGCGGGACAGTCTGCCGGGTCATTTGTCGATATGCGTAGCAGCTGCTCTAGCTGTTGCAGTTGTTGGTTGCTTGAGCAGGACATCGCCGTATTTGGTCACGTGATAGCCTTCAACTTGTTTATACATCGCTCTTTATCACATCGAGTATATATTGAAAGGTATGATTATCATGAGTTGACAATCCCTATATAATATGAATGTCGTTGATTTATTGTACATTTTATGCATGTTATTTCCTTTTTGTTGTTAATTTATGATTGGTTTCGTATTTATTTCCTCCTTTTATTACCTCATTCAATACTATCTATTATTTCATAAACTGAAACCAAACACAAATAAGAGTAGACAAAACAAACGACATCTGTCCTGGACAGCCTCCCACGCAAAACACACAAAACAACCAAAACAACGACCAAGCACAATACGACACGATACGATACAGAGACGTGAGAGACAGCGATGGTGCCATGGGATCCCACGCGTTATCGTACCAAGCGGAAGGACGGGGAAGCGACCAGGGAGGTCAGCCCTTGCTCTGGGGCTGTGTATGCTTATGAATACTCCACGAGCATCTACTATGCTTGCATGGTCAGATGGTCTAGCCTACTCTGTAGATTCTCAGATTCTACAGTAGCAGTGCGGTAGCAGCAGGAGCAGGAGGACCGCCAGCCAAACGGACGAGGACCTGCTCTGGCCCCAGAAAGCACTATTGCTAATGCTATTAGCAAGTCACACAAATAAGATACATAATATGTACATAATATGACAGACCCCTGGGACAATATGCTTACTGTAGCATACTCTAGAGACGCCAGACCCAGAGCCACACGGATAGTATCGATACCTTGCATCTGGATCTGGCGGGGGTATCCAGCAAGCATGCGACGTGGCAGGCATTGTGTAGGGACTATGTGCTGGGCGGTCCTTGCGACTATCTTGCCTCTGCTGTTGTGAGATACGGAGTACATGCTTGCAAGAACATACGTCGTACTCCGCACGTACTCCGTGGACAGAAAGACAAAGCCGCCTCGCCCGCTGCATGGCGTATCGTGCAGGACGGATGGCAGGCCGCAGGAGCTTCCTATTTGATTTTGATTTCAGACGTCCGAGTCCGCCATCACGCTTTCTGACTCCAGCGCAAGAGCACGTCCTCCTCAACGCCACACGCTATTCGTCTATTCGCCTGGGTGGCTGGCCTGTGCACAAGCCCTCATGACTCCTCGCAGTCTTGGTTCTCACACCAGCACACCAGCAACAGCACACCAGCACACCAGCACAGGTGCACGCGCCGCCGGAGACGGCATCACCGCTGCAGCAAGTCCTCGCGTGTCCGTTTGGTGATGTTTGATGCAGGCTGTCGGAATCGCGCGCAGCCGCTCTGGTGTTGATCGAAATTGATTTGATATAGTTTAATGCGATATTACAGCGACTGGACAAGAACAGCTGGGAGAATAGCAAAATTAATAAAGCAAACACCACACGGACCACGGAGGCATCAGCTCAGCAGCCGTCAGGCCAGACTCGAGCTCGAATCACAACAGCCAGCAGCCTCCTGCCGTCTTGAGAAGCATGATCGTCCATCGACGGAGAATTCCTACGTCGTACGGGAGCATTGCATCTGGATATATCTGGCTAGACGTCAAGTATCTTGCATGAATAGGACAGCATGTGTGCCTTGGGACGGACTACGACGTTAAAACACTTTAAATCCGTCCTCTCTTACCAGAGACTCACTGCTCACGACCACGACCACGACTACCTACTGCCCTTACTCATGTCGTTTTTCTACACGATCCCACACATATCAGAAAGGCAGCCCACTAAACTGGAATATTCCGTCCTCGTCTGCCCCCGGACAAAGGCCCAAGAACGCGCAAGATCGTCGCGGCGTGCTGTGCCTTGCGACATGTGCCCTGCGCGCCTGCACACAGGTGGTTGCGAGCCGGCACATCCAGCGGATCAGAGAGTGTAAAAAGGAGAAAAAGAGAAAAGAGCAGAGCGCAGAGTCTGGCGTGCGATACGGCGACACGGCGACACGGCGCGACATGGTATCGTGCACAGAAAAGGTCGAGACACAACTTGATGGGGAAGGTCGCTTCCCTCTCCCTTATCCTCTCGAGCCTCTTGTGCCTCTGTGCCTCTTGCCCCCTTTTTTGCAGCCCAGTGCCCAGTCAGGAAGGCGCTAGCCTGCAACAGGGCAAGCGATCATGCCGTCGAGTTATTGGATGGCGGGCCCGCGGGCGCTTCGGCGAATAGGAAGGGCGACGACGGCACGAAAGAGTGGGCCGCACAGTGCCTAGTCCGCCCAGAGGACTTTGCTGCTCCATGATCTGTGGGCTAGCGGACGTGATTGGCCGGGCCGATCTGTCTTGGGGTGCTATCAAGATACAGGTCTTTTGCTGCTAGCGCCCAGCCGTTCAGGCCGTTTCAGTTGTCTCGCCTTGCCGTTTCTGTCGCGGTGTCTCACGGCGCTCTTTTGATTTTCTTCTTTTGTTTCTTTTGTTTCTTTTGTTTCTTTTGTTCCTTTGCTGGTTTTCTGTGCCGGCCTGCTTGCTGAATGTCTTTGTCTAGCTGCTTCTCTTGCCCTGTCTCTGGTTTAATGCCTCGTCGTGTCTCGCGCGCCGGCAGTTGCATGTCAATGACGGCGCAGCAGAGCTGGCAGAACATGACAATCTGGATTGTATAACTGAAGTTATGAATATCTTACAATTACGGAGCAGAATACTATACGCAAGGGAGAATGCAGAGCCGACGCAGCTAAAAGGAGGGAAGCTGAAAAGACGGCAGAAGGCAGCCGGAAACATGCCAGAGTCCGTGGCCGCGTCTGGTCTTTGTCTGTTTGTTTGTTCGTCTGTTTGTTCGTCTTATTTGTTTATTTGTTCTCCTGTTCTCTGTTCTCTGTCGTCCTAAAGTACGTCGTTGTGTCGGGCCAGTCAGCGTCCACCGCAGTCCCAATCGATGCCAATGCACCGCACCGTCCATGCTGACACACAAGCCCAACAGTAGAGACACTGTGCTGTCGTTGGTGCCCCACTTCCGCACGCTAGCGCCGGCGGGGCGCAGAGAAGTTTCGGCGCAGGCTTCGAGAAGGTCTGTGGAAGCCTGTTTGTCTGTTTGTCTGTTTGTGTCTGGTCTCCATCTGTCTGTTTGCCTGTGCCTGTGCGTGCTGCTGTCCTGCTGCTTCTTTGTGTGCTCCTGCTGCTCCTGTGGCCTTGGCTGTGTCGCTGGCTTGACAGTCGGTCGTCAGCAGTTCTCGTCCGCTGCAGCGACACGCTGACTAAGTACTCAATCAGAATCTACGAGTATTCTCTTGCAGCGTGCCCTACTAATTATGTAAGAAGAATTATGTAAGAATGCGCTGATCGCGCCGTCCGCCTGCCACCCGGGATCACGCCTTACGGCGACAAGATTGCCATCCTCCCTTGACTCCTGCCCTCCTGCCCTCTGCGCAGGCAGCCTGGCTGTCGGGCTTCCAGGCTATCCTCCTCCCGCCGCCTCCTTTCTCAACTTGTGCTGGCCCCTGCCTGGACCGACCACGCCAGCACGCCCACCTCCTGCAAGGGCCTTTCGACCCCCGTCCTCCTTCCCAATTGCTCTCCACCCGCGCTCAACTCGCGCACAGGGGTCCCCTACCCTGGTCGCACATGTCCTGCTGGGTATCCCACTCACTGCGACCAGCACTATCTCTTTCGATTCGTATCTCTTACCCAATTTCATCACTTTTCGTCCGTGCCCTGTCTTGCCTGTCTGTCTTTTGTCTGTCTCTCATGCTGTCTTTTGTCTCTGTGTCTGTCTCTCTTGTCACTCCTTGGCTCGACTTCTCGTCACCTCCTAGACCCTCAGTCCCCGTAAAAGATAGCTCGTGAAATAGAGAAATAGTAAAAGGAAAGAAAAGGAAAATAAAAGACAAAACAGAAAAAGAGAGAAACCTAGAAAAGAAGAAATAACTGAATATCAAATATCTCATCCGCTCTCGATCATACTGGTCTCTCTCTTATGATCTCATTTGTCTTGCTTTCTTTTCCTTCTTTTCCTTCTCTTTCGTTCTCTATTACTTTCTACACCTCTATTACCTTATTCTTAATCATTACTTTATTACACTGTTTAACCCTTATCACTGCTTCCATGGCGAACCGTCACATTTAACCATTTATTCTTGCATTTAATTTAACCCATTTTATCACTTTACCGTTTCCATTCCCGTTTCCACTCCTTTTCTCTCTCGTTTCCTTTTTTCTCTTTTCCTTCCATTCGCCTTCTCTGCCTTCCATTTCTTCTTCTCCGCTTCCACGCTTACGCTTCCGCGGCCACTTTTCCCTCCCCCTTCTTTTGTTCCCTTTTTCACCTCCACGAGCCTTGACGTTTGGCTCCTGTCTTTGTCTATTGAGTTGTCTTTTTTTTGTCCCCGTCGCTCCTTCCTTCTCCGCATTACCTTACCCTCTTTCCTCGTCTTCTCTTCTGCTCTTTCCTTGTCGTGATTCTTTCCTCTTTCCTTTTCTGGCTGTCCATTCACGTTCCTTCTCTTTCTCTCGTTCGCTCTTTCCCTCTGTCTCTGTCGCTCTTTCCCTCTGTCACTCTGTCACTCTGTCTCTCTGTCTCCCTTCTTTTCTCCTTCTCTTTTCTCTTTTCCCTTTCTCTTCTCTCTTCCTATCTTTTCCTTTCTCACTCTTCCCCCCCTCATACTCGACGACCTCACGACCTCGCGCCTCTACGACACGCCGTCCTCGACCCAGACATTCGCATTCTTTTGATTTCTCTCTCCACACCTTCACGACGACAACGACATCTGGACGAATCCTTCTCACGTTCTCCTCACTCCCCATCTCTCCGCATTCTGCACTGCAAACGGTAAGCCCTGTTCAGCCCCAGCTACAATTGCATATCGCGACTTGTTCTGCCGTCTCTGTCGTCTGTCGTCTGTCGTCTCGCTCAACGCCCGTCTTCCACGCCCGTCTTCCACGCCCGTCTTCCACATCTATCGTCTTGCTCAAACGTCGTCTTCACCTCGTCGCCGACTGCCTCTCCCTTGCTCCCTCGACGCCCGCAACCTGCGCAATCCCCTTGCCGACTACTGGTGCTGCCGACCAGCCTTGCGCATCGCTCGCTTTTGCCTTTTCTTCTTATTTCATCTCATCTTTAGCCTCGCGTGTCGTTGGTCGGTTAGCATTGCGCACCACGTGGATCGAGGCGACTACACCAGCACGACTTGCGTCTACTTCCTCACAGTGGCGATTTGTACTTGATAAAAGCCAATATCATCTGCTCGCCATCTTCCAGCCCATCCCTTGCGACTTTTCAGCAAGAGTCTCACCAGCAAGAGTCTCACATTGATGTCGTCGCCCACGCCGTTGCCACTGTGCGTCAATACTCGCCCGCGGTTGCATCCCGACCCCCTCCATCGGTACTTTTCAGATCACACACCAAAACAAAGGACGACAGCGCAACAGATAGACGTCAGACGACAGACGATTGGCAAGACAAAAGACAGTCCAGTCGACTGATTTGCCCACGATCCATTCTAACATTCCTCTCTAGATCCAATTCCCCACGGAATACATCCTGCAGAACATTGACCACGGGCTGCTCACGTTGTGCGACAACCATAACGATCCCTTTTTCGTGACAATCTATTTTCGCTTCTCGACGACTTTTCCATTCTTTCTGTCCTTTCCATTCGCCCTCGTCTTCCATCGCCCCCATCATCCCTGCCGCTCCGTCGTCACGTAACGATTGCGACTGCATTCTGTCAATACCACGATCGACATCAACCGTCTCGGATTCCTCCCTGCAGCAGTCTCCCCCATGAGCACCCCCTGCAACTAACAGAAATACGTGCGACGCCTGACAAGGAAAAAGAAGAAATCCTCCATAACACGACATAAGATACACATTCCCCTCGCTTCCAATCTTTATTGGGGCTTTATACCCTTTCATTGGGGGCTGGTGGCTGTCGTACAGACGAGAGTTCAGGTCCTCGTGCATGTTATCGCCGCGCCGCCTTGCGTGTTTCGGGTTGGCGAATCCCTCTCTCTCTTCTGATTGAGATTTGGCACTTTGTCCTCTTCATTCGCATTTGCTGCCTCTTTTCCTCTTCCCTTTTCCTTTTCTCTCCTTCTTTCTTCTTTCCCTTTTTTCCCTCTTTTCCCTCTCCTCCCTCTCCCCCTCTCACGCGAAAGACCAGTCTTGTGACTCGGTCGACCACATTCGCTGTCGCAATGGACGCCACTCATTGCAACGTCATCTACGTCGACAACACCATCCGCGAGGACCGTGTCTTCCAGGCCCGCTCAAATGACGCCTCAATACCACAGTCGCAACAGTTACGAAACCAACCACAGTGGGAGTCAAAGACGCTCGAAGAGAATGTCTCATTACTCTCAGACGTCTTCGGCGCTGTCCACTTATGCAGCTCCGGAGGCGCCTGTATGGCTAAGCTGTTCAACATGCAGGATGAGCTGATAATGGACCTCAAGCCCACCGTCGTTCTCATCAGCACACCACATGACGAGCGCATACCAATACACGAGCAGTCTCGCCCGCCCTCGCCGCACTCTGTGCCCCC
The DNA here is from genome assembly GCA_029298845.1 of Ophiostoma perfectum. Classification (NCBI taxonomy): domain Eukaryota; kingdom Fungi; phylum Ascomycota; class Sordariomycetes; order Ophiostomatales; family Ophiostomataceae; genus Ophiostoma; species Ophiostoma perfectum. The sequence goes on from JANSLV010000021.1 coordinate 205,520, forward strand.
GCGAGAGTCGGAATCCGTCCCCAACACACCCCCGGCTGGCGATGCGTACGGCCTGCGCCTGTTGCAGCGCATCGTCTCCGAAGCTCACCTGCGCAACCTATCAAAGCTCATCGTCCCCGTCTCCGTTATCACCTTTCCCGAATCCGAGCCTGCTACCGATGCTGTCCAGGCCTCAAAATTCAAGACAAACCGTGCCTTCAACCGCCCACTAATGAAGGGCTGCTTGAAACTGGGCGCCACTGACGTCTTCTTCAGCCCTATCCAGCCACAGAGCATCACCAGCCTCGAGATCCGCGCTTATTGGGCACACAAGAGCGCTGCTCGTGATCAGCAGGCTGTGCTAGAGCTGCAGCGTGGTCGGAAACGCTCGTGGGTCGGCATTGCCGACAACCGTCCCTATGCGTACCTGCGCGAGACCATGGTCGCCTCGCTCATGCGCAAAATTTGCCAAATGGACGAGGGCGACGAGCTGCCTGTCGATGCTGTGCGTATCAGCGTATCGAGCCAACGAAAGCCTGTTGTCGCTGAAGCTGTTGGCAGCTGGCACTTTTCCGCCCACGACTTCAACGACGACGAGCTCGTCGAGGCCTCGGCCCTCATGTTCAAGCATGCCTTGTCCATGCCCGAGCTTAAGGAGTGGCGGATACCGGCTGACCAGCTTACCTGCTTCTTAGTCGCCTGCCGCTCCGCCTACAACTCGTTTGTGCCCTACCACAACTTCAGACACGTTGTCGACGTCCTGCAGGCAACGTTCAACTTCCTCCTCAACATTGGCGCTCTGCCACCGTACCCCCTGTCTCCCAATTCCACCTCTACCGCGTTACAACAAAAGGCAAAGTCACCAATGGCCTCTCTTATCCGCCCTTTCGAAGCTCTCACCCTTCTCATCACGGCCATTGGTCACGATGTTGGCCACCCCGGTGTCAACAACGGCTTCCTGATCGTCCTCAACACCCCGCTCGCCCAGCTCTACAATGACCGTTCCGTTCTCGAGTCCTTCCACTGCGCTGCATACTCCCAGATCCTGCGCCGGTACTGGCCCGCCGCGTTCAATGACATCAAGATGCGCAAGCTCATGATCAGCTCCATTCTTGCCACGGACATGGGGCTGCACTTTGACTACATGAACAAGCTCGGCAGCATCCAAGAGAAGCTTGCCGTTGACAACAGCACCGATGGCTGGAACGGCCGCATGTTTGAAGACCAGACCGCTCTTGCTTGTGCCCTGCTCATCAAGTGTGCCGATATCAGCAACGTTGCACGCCACCAGGGCGCCGCTGTCCAGTGGATGCACATTCTGTCCGACGAGTTCTCCCGCCAAGCCTACATGGAGAACCAACTGTCCATCAAGTCGTCTCTCGTATCACAGCCGCGCAAGGACAAGATCTCACTCTACCAGTCACAGCTTGGTTTCATGAATCTGTTTGCCATTCCGCTCTTCCAGTGCGTTGCCAACATCATGCCCGCCATGCAGTATTGCGTCGACGAGCTCGAGATCAACAAGGCTTTCTTTATGAACGGCATTGAGGAGGTCAAGGCTGCCGAGGCCGCCGAGACTTTACATTTGCCTGTCCCCGCAAAGCAGCACACAGCCGACGGTGCACTCTCGCCGCGGTCCCTGAGCGTCGTAGTGCCCAACGATGCAGCGGCCAACGTCACCACGGCGGAGCTGTTCCAGCCAAAAGATACACCGGTGCCTTCACGATCTGCAACTATCACGAACCACCTCACTGCAGCATCCGCCACCGAGAGCACCGATGGCATCTCGCCGCGGCATATTCCATCCAACATCTGCGTCCCTACGGAAAAAGACGCTGTCGCGTCGCACTTTGATGCCGTCGCCGAGTTTGCCGCGAGCGACCCATTCAACGTCAATTGCGCAAGCCGCGACGACGAGCGGACGCAGCAAGAGGAAGACGACGACGACGACGCCAGCCGCCGTTTTGCGTCTTCGTCAAAGCAGCGTGTGAGCGAAGCCACCGAGGCCACAGCCGCCACCGAGGTCACCGATACCGGCAGCACCTCCATTCCCAGTGCGGGAGGAGGCGACTGGGCATCGCAGGCCACGAGTGCCACTACGGGCAAGATGCCGCTGTCGCCCAGCACGCAGGGCACGAGCATCGTGAGCCTCGACTCGGCGTCGTACGACCAGCCGTTCAGCGGTGCCATCGATGGCAGCAGCGCCGCGCCTGCTCTCGGCCACGCGGCGATGCCGCGCGCCCCCCGCACGCCGCACTCGCAGACGTCGGACACAAACTACGGCGGCCACATGTACGCCAGCGGGAACGGGAACAGCAACATGCTGAGCACGCAGCTGTCGCGCGACATGGACGGCTCGTCGATGTCGTCGTCGGCCGGCGGCCACAGCCAGTACATGAGCAACGGCACGTCCCGCAAGTACATGGACGAGCGTCTGGCCAGCAGCCCGCCCAACTCGTACCTGCATCCGAGCCCGAGCCCGAGCCAAGGCCAAGGCCAGTCGCAGCAGCCGATGCTGAAGAAGAAGTCGAGCCGGTTTCGGATGAACGCGTTTACGTTTTTCCGCCGGCACCTGAGCCCAAGCCCGCCGATTCCGACATCCAACCCGACGGACCACACGACGACGAGCCACTCGACGTCGTCATAGACACAATGGTCGCAGCACAAACGGCCAAGAAGGCGCCATTCTGCCTTTTGGCTCCACGCTCTTCCACCTATTTCTCACACATTTTCGTTTCATCTCACACATTTACTCTTATATTTTGCATATCATGTCACATTCTATCTTGGCCATGATCGGTTTTCTTCCTCGTCATGTTTCAATTCATCATCATATTGGTGATTCTTTCTCTCTTCATGTTCTGTAATATAGCACGATTTTCTTTCTTGTCTTTATTGATTTTCAGGCGGCGTCATCAACGGAAAGGAAGGGGAGGGGACAAACAAATGTGCTACTAGTACCACCATTTTTTTCACTTTCTACTTGTTCTTATATCAATACTTTTTTTCCACCTGGGATACTGGCCCTTTTTGTTGACATAATGCGAAAATAGGTGCAACTGTGACACATAAAGCTTGTGACCAGAAAGTGGAAATATGTGTAAGTGATAATGGTGTCAAGTAGACTGCATGTGTGCACAATAACATCTTGGAATGTGGTGTAGATATAAATTTTATCTTGCAGTGATGTACACTGTCGGTCATCTAAGATACAATAAACTGCCCGGCAAACAACGTTCATCTCCAGCCACTGATAACTCTACTGCAGAGAGGTCCCTAGTGGACAGAGAGGTGTAGAACCAACGACAAGTGATAATAGGAGAGCAAATAACGCCGTGCAAACTCAAAACCCAAAACAGCTGACGCATGAATGGGAGCAGGTCAAAAGGGTGACACCATGCCTGACATCGAACAGATGACTAAGGATGTCCCCGATCAACAATGTGTAGTACTACATTTACTGCTCGAACCACTCACCGCCGATCCAGCGGTTGAGCATATCCAGAGAAGCCTCGGGCTGGTCGTAGGGGACCATGTGGCCGGCCTCGTAGATGCGCATAAAGGTGAAGTTGCCCGAGGCCTTGACAGTGCCATAGCCAACCTTCTTGCCGTAGGCATCGACGAGGGCATCGGAGTCAGACTCGGATGACTTGGAGCCGGCAACCTTCAGGGCCTTGGTCGAGGCGTTGTTGAAGGCAGCCTTGCCGGGCCACTCCAGGCTGTCAGCCCAGGCGCGGTTGCCGAGCCAGTTGCAAATGAAGTCGGCATCACCAGCGTAGATAAGGACAGGGATCTCGGCCAGGATATCAGGAATCAGACGGTGGAATGGCTGCATCCAATCACCCTGGAACAGGAAGTTGCGGTTGATATCAAAGTTGCAGCTGTCGTACGAGTCGACCTCAGCACCGACAGCCTTCTTGACATCATCGCGGTTCAGGTACTCGGAGATCCAGCCCATCTGGGGGTAGCACAGGTTGCTCGAGTCCTTGCAAGGGCCACGGATGTCGTAGACGTTGCGGCCACTCTGCTGGTAGGGACCCAGCATGGCGTTGTTACAGTAGATAGCAGCGGGGACACAGCTCCAGACGCTGCCGGAGTTGTAGCAGCCGTCAATCAGAGACTGGCAGCGGGGCAGGGCGTTGTCCATGGCCTCGCACTGGGACTCATCAAGGACAGCGGGCCAGCCACCATCACCGCAGGCCATGGGGCGGTACTGCTCGTACTGGGTGTAGGGGTCAGTGAGACCGTTGCCGATCAGGACAGACTTGAGGTTGATGTTGCGGTCCTTGTGGGACAGAATCTCGTGGGTGAACACGGGGATGTAGTGGCCAGCGTACGACTCGCCGGCAATGTGGAAGTCCTGGTGAGCGTACTCGGGGAACTGCTTGAAGAAGAGGGACAGCAGGGCGTAGACGTCCTTGCCAGCGGCAACCGTGTTGCTGACGGTGGAGCCCGAGTAGGAGTAGCCGACGTTGACGGGCTGGTCAAGGAAGATGACCGAGGCGTTGGCATTCCACGACTGAGGGTTGTTGACGAGCTTGATCTTCTCGTTGATGGCCGAGGGGCCAAGCTCGAAGAAGAGACCGGTCAGCGACGAGCAGCCGGGGCCACCGTTCAGCCAAAGCACTACGGGGTCGTTCTTGGGGTCGTTGCGGGACTCGAAGAACCCTGAAGACGATCGGGTTAGCGGGAGATACGATAACAAGGGAGGACAGCTCGCGATGCAGCACAATCAAGATGATAAGGCACAGGCAAACAAGCAAGTGGGGCGAAGATAAGCTTACAGTAGAAGAGATGCTTGTCGGTCTCATCGTCATCAAGGTAGCCGCTGTACTGCTTGACGGTGTCGATGCCCAGCTGGGACGGGTCGACGGCCTTGACACGCATGCTGTAGGCATCGAGGTTGTCGCGGGACTTGGAAGCACCGGTCTTGGTGGTAAAGGCAGAGGGCAGGTCAGAGCCCTTGATGATGTGGTCCCAGTGGCTGTTGGGGCGACGGGTGTGCTTCTTGGGGGACGAGAAGAAGGTCGCACGCTCAAAGGCGTCCGGGACCATCTGCTTGACCTCCTCCCACAGCGCCTCGGCATCGGCACTCAGGCCCTTGACGGCCTCCTGCAGAGAAGCAAGCGGGCCAGCGGCCGCAGCAATGCCCTCGGGGGTGCTGGCAGCCTTCTTATCGGAGCCAAGAACATGCTGCTGGCCGTTGAAGGGCGACAGGATGGAGGCCGAAGCCGCACCAACGAGCACGGCAGACGCAGCGATGCGCATGATGGGCAAAAGTAGAAGAAGAGGTTACAATGGGTTGGGGCAAGTATGGGGAAGTGAAATGGATGCCGATACAGCCTGGATGGATGATGGGTTGGATGATGGAAGAAGGGAAGAAGAGGTAGGAGGAAGAAGAGGAAGAAGAGTTGGAAACAAACAACTCGGATGATGACGAGGGAAGAGACGAGGAGGGCGGGAGGCAACAAGAGAGGAGACAAAGAGGTGCGTGCAAGCTACACTGAGCTTGGCTTGGGGCTGCCAGGCACGGCCCAACAAGGCAGCTGCTCTACAAGCGTTATCTACAGCAACACCGAGTGCACAGGTCCGGCCGCTATCTCACACTGTACGCAGCCACGACGCAGCTGTGCCTGCTGAAACCGGGCGGATGGCCTATGACAGCACCACCCACCGCCCTCGGCCAGGCAACGCATGCGCCAGGAAGTGGAGACGGGTGGAGGTGGGCGCCTCGATCCTTCCCCATTCGATTGCTGTACCGTCCGGATAAGGAGTCGCACTGTATGCACACGGTCTCACGTGTGCTCGTTTTGGCCGACGCATGGTTCAGGCAATGCGGCTGTTTCAAAGTCTCCGGCGATCGCCTCGAGTAAGATACCTCGATACGTATTTGGTATGCTGGCAGGTGGGCTGCTGGGGTATTGGCAGTTGTGCGCTGGCTGCTGCCTGTGGCATGCCGTGGCATTCGTGGACCTGCATGCCGCATGCAGCTTGGATCGAGCCGAGACTCATGATGAGTAATCTGAATGATGTAAGCGCTGTTCTCTAGTGGCGGGGTACCTCATTGAATTTTTAGGTGCAGCCAGCTAGTACGCTACTCGACTCACCTGCCGTCATTCTGACTTATGTAATAAGATTTTTCGGGACGACGTCGACCAAGTTTGCCTGCAAAAGTCGATCTGACATCAGGGTATAATATCAGAGTCTTTTGTTTATTCGATCGCACTTATAGTACTGGCTCTTGCTTGCCTCTCCCCAGCCCATCTCTTCCATCATCGACAGTCTCTCCCCTCCCCTACAAAACCACCACGACAGCTACAAACCGCCACGATGTCGCGCCAGATCAACCAGCCGTCGAACCAGATCAAGCTGACCAACGTGTCGCTTGTGCGGCTCAAGAAGGGCAAGAAGCGGTTCGAGATCGCCTGCTACAAGAACAAGGTGCTCGAGTGGCGCTCCGGCATCGAGACCGACCTCGACAACGTCCTCCAGATCCCCAACGTCTTCCTCAACGTCTCCAAGGGCCAGACCGCACCCGCGGCGGAGCTGACCAAGGCCTTTGGCAAGAGCGCCACGACCGAGTCAGTCGTGCTCGAGATCCTGAAGAAGGGCGAGATGCAGGTCGGCGACAAAGAGCGAGCCGCCCAGCTCGAGCGCGTGCACCACGAAGTCATAGACCTGGTGGCCAACAAACTCGTCGATCCGCGAACACGGCGTGTATACACGACCGGCATGATCGAGAAGGCGCTGGACATGCTGAGTGCACAGGCCCACCAGCAGCAGCAGAAGAAGGAGAAGACCGATGCAACGGCGGCCGAGGGCGCAGCTGGAGAACCGGCCGACGCCGCCGCCGCCCCTGCTGCTCCTGCTGCCGCCGCCGATGCCGCTGCTGCTGCCCCCAAGGCCCCTACGTGGACGGGCGTGACAACGACCAAGAGTGCCAAATCGCAGGCGCTGGATGCGATGAAGGCACTCATTGCTCTCCAGCCCATCCCCGTTATGCGTGCGCGCATGCGTCTCCGTGTGACGTGCAACACGAGCGTTCTCAAGCAGGCTGTCAAGGCGCCCGCCGGTGCCGCGGCTGCCAAGAACGACGACGACGATGCCGGCCCGCGCAAGGCCACCGGCACCGTCAAGGACAAGATCCTGAGCTACGTCGAGCAGGTTGAGAGCCAGGACGTGTCCGGCTCGAGCTGGGAGGTCATTGGCTTTGTCGAGCCGGGTGCCTTCAAGACGCTGTCCGACTTTATCAGCAACGAGACCCGCGGTCAAGGCCGGGCCGAAGTGCTCGATGTTGCCGTGACCCAGGACGACTAGACATGCTCATGTGTTGTCTGTCCACCCAACAAGCTTGCGTTTGTTGGTTTTTTTTGTGTCATCTCGTCCCTCGTGTGCTTTTCTTGTTTTTGCTGTCTCTTCTTTTCTTGATATCATAGCCGGCGTTTGTGGCATAAAAGTGTTTTTAATTACCTTAGTTTCGACAACTCTATGAATGACGTCTCTTTTTAGTTGCAATATTTATACTCCTTGCTGTTGACTTCACCTCATATTGCTATTTCGTACACATCGTACAGCCTACTCGCATTGCACTGTCGGCATGGCAGGCTTTTAATCTTTTTTTATATTTTGTTTTATATTTTGTTTATTTCATGTTCTTGATGTTTTTTACTCCCGTCTCTCTTTACGAGAGCCTGTGAAAGACTAACGAAGCCGAACCAGTAAAGTAGTAAAAAAATAGAGGTAAAAAAGAGAAATACACCGAACCATGTTTTTCCCTGTTGTAAAAACCGAGACCCGAAAGCTCCCTTTCCCCCCAATCTTTTTTTGCAATTCGACAAAACTCCTCCACAAGAAAGACATTTGATGGACGTCTTCTTGTTTAACCACCCTTCTTCTTGGACACACCGACGGTCCGGCCACGACGACCGGTGGTCTTGGTGTGCTGACCGCGGACACGGAGGCCCCAGTAGTGACGGAGACCACGGTGGGAGCGGATCTTCTTGAGGCGCTCGAGATCCTCACGGAGCTTGGAGTCGACACCGTTGGCGAGGACCTGGCTGTCCTTGCCGTCGACGATATCGCGCTGACGGTTAAGGAACCACGAGGGGATCTTGTACTGGGTGGGGGACTGGAGGATGCTGACTATCCGCTCCAGCTGCTCAGCAGAGAGCTCACCGGCACTGTGTGGGAGTTAGTAAGGCTGTCCATGGCTGATGAAGAGTCGGCTGTCCGGATTGTCCGGATAGAGTGGGTTGTACGCACCGCATGTTCAGGTCGATATCGGCCTTCTTGGCGACGATGTTGGCATAACGGCGACCGCAACCCTTGACCTTGGTCAGGGCGTCTGTGATAATGTTAGTCTCGTGTCTTGCGAGTGATGATATGGCTCCCAGTCGCCGCTGAAGTGTGCAGAGAAGATGCGGGAGCAGTCCAGTTCCGCACAACTCCAGCCGGTGCCTTTGCCTTCTCGGGGTCCAGGGTTGTTACGTACAGACGACCTTCTGCTTGCCATCGATGTTGGTGTTCAACAGACGAATGATCTATTCGGTCGGTTAGCAGTCGTTCTCCATCATGCGTGTTGTCTGTGTCGGTGCGTGTGGTGTAGGGACGGTGTATGGTGTGGGTGAAGAGCGCATGTCGTGTCGGGTTCTTTAGTGAAGTCGTCGAGTTCGAGGGCGCGCGGTCCCCAGAGGTGCGAATCAAGTGCGAAGAACGTCCGATCGATGATTGTGCTCGTGTGCGGTGCTGCTGAATCGAATGGTAATGGGTTTGAGTGTGGCTATACGTACGAACTGGAAGTTGGCTGTGATGTATGTTAGCATTCATCCTGTTCCAATTTGAAGATCCCTTCCGGGTTCCGTGGTTTTCGGCCGGCAGCAGCGGCGGCGACGGCGCGACAAGAATCCGGGGTCGTTGAAATCATCGAGGGGAATGTACTCACACTTTTCACCTCCAACGAGAGACATGATGGGCAACTTCTTCGTCTTGTGACGGTGATGTTGCTACAATTGATGATGGTTAGAGGAGGAGTGTGGATGGGAAAGTGAACATCGAAAGAAGCCCAGGCTATTTTCTTCTCTACCTGCGAAAAATTTCCCACCGTAGTGTGGGTCCCCCTCTTCGTCCTACCCTTCGCTGGCTCGCCCTCCCCTTTTGGCTTGTACATTTTCCGGCCCTCACTTGGTGCGAAAAATATAATTGGTTGGTGCGGAGGACCGGAAAAACTGAACTGCCGACCATAGGGTTGGAAGAGAGCGATCAATGCTTAGGTAAGGTGGGTCACCGGAGTATACAGAGTGGAACTGACTTTAATTGATGTCATGTGGACTAGCAGGTGATGTAGACAGTATGAAAGCAGTAATTAAACTGTACAAGACTGTGCTGCGTAACTTACACCGACTTCAAGCCAACAACATAGATGACTAAGCCGTGCTTGCTGCTCACAACATGAGTATTTGTTATTATCTACTGGGTTTATATCAAAGCCATATTAATATACCTCGGTCGTACGTCTGCTAATTTAGCTGGTATGAAACGCAGGATAGCCACCGATCAAACGCCACAGGCAAAGCACACCCCGTGTCCGTTAGATCACCATATCTGGTTGTGGTCTGTAGACGCCCTATAGCATCGTCATATCCTCTGATCAATCGCCCAATGTTCGGGGCGACGATGATCGGTTTCGTACATCTTGGCAATCTTAGCAATCACATTGCTCTGCTGCCTATCATGCGATTCTTCTACATTGCAGGCGAGTGATGAGACGGCTGGCAACTTTAACCGAAATATAATATTCAAAGGATAAGGGGTAGAAAGCTAACCTCACTCTGGGAATGCCTTTGTCGATAATGTCTCCGACTTTCCCGTGGTCTGCGTGCAGCACGTAATATAGGAAGACACGCCAAAGAGACAAATGTTTGCAGAGTGGTTATCTTGAATTCATCATGACATGAACAGGGCTACTAAACACAATTATAGACTATGATACTGAAAAATAAGATGGATATCATCTATGTACTAACTAAAAAATTAAAGAAAAGAAAGAAGAAGAGCCCCGGGACTAGTTATTTATCATCAAGACAAGACAAGCTTATGCAATAGGCACGATCTGCACACCAGAACCGACCTCTGCAGGTGCGGCAGAAGCAGCAGGCGGGGCTGGTGCAGCAGACGAAGCAGCTGCAGCACCGACTGCCACGGCGGCAGCAGCCTCTGTTGGCGCAGCTGGTGCGGCCGGTACAGGAGTGAAGAAGCCCACCGGTGCGGCAGCCGAAGGTTCAGCGGCTGGAGCAGCTGCAGCGGCTGGAGCAGCTGCAGCCGTTTCAACAGCAGGAGGAGCAGCAGCAGCAGTCTCGACAGTAGGAGGAGCAGCGGCGACGGTAGTCTCGACAGCAGGAGGAGCAGCTGCAGCCGTTTCAACAGCAGGAGGAGCAGCAGCAGCAGTCTCGACAGCAGCAGGGGCAGCGGCGACGGTAGTCTCAACAGCAGCAGGGGCAGCGGCAACTGTAGTCTCAACAGCAGGAGGGGCAGCAGCAGCAGTCTCAACAGCAGGAGGGGCAGCAGCAGGGGCAGCAGCACCGGCACCGGCACCAGCACTTCCTAGGAGAGCAGCAGCGACCGAGTTGAGGGCGGAAGCCGAGCCCAGGCTGAGACCGCTCACCTCGAGAGCAGCAATCTGGGCAGCCTCCTGGATGATGGACGACTGCAGGTTGAAGAGAGACAGGCCGTTGCTGTTGTAGAGCTGGCAGTCCTGGTTGAACTGGCTGATGTCCTCCACAATCAGGCTGTTCTGGTTGGCCAGAATAATGCTGGCCGGGTCAGCGACGAGGAGGGCACCGTTGGGCAGGCTGGGAGCCTTGGAGCCGTAGGGCAGAATGACAGTCTGGCCGAGCTGGCCAAAAGGGTTGGCAGCATCAAAGCCGGCAATGTTGGCGCTGTTGCTGCCACCCGTGCTGTTACCGCCGGCAGCGGCAGAAGCAACAGCAGCCGCCGCCGCCGCCGTGGCAGTCGAGGCGTCAGCAGCAGACACGACGCCTGCGGCACCCGAGGAGCTGTTGGACAGCAGACCGCCGACGTTGAGGGTCGGGGCAGCAGCGTTGATGGTCACGGGCGAGGCGGCCGAGACCATGACGACGACGGTGCTCTGGGACTTGCCATTGTTGGCCAGCTGCTGGTTGACCATGTAGCGGGTGTTGCGGTTGGCATCACCATTGCGCAGGTCAATGACTTGGGTCACACTGACAATGACCGTGTTCTTGGCTGTTAGCAAAAGCACCCCCAAGTAGAGAGGCGTATGCTAGAGAAGACTTACGACCTGGGAGAAGCGTGCCAAGAAAGTGTTGACGCGGATGTTGTTCTTGATGGTCTCGATCTCTTGGATGAGCGCCAGCTGAGACTGGACAAGGGCCTGGAACTCCTGCTCGGCAATGAGAGCCAGCTGGTTGACAAGGCCCAGGTTCTCCTGAATGATGGTCACTTGAGGCTGGATGATCGTCTGCTCAATGACGACAGTGTTCTCCTGGATGCTGATGATCTGCCCATTGCCATTGTTGTTGTTGTTGTTATTGTTGTTGTTGTTGTTGTTGTTTTTCTTGTTGTCGTTGTTGTTGTTGCTCTTTGATTCGCGAGGCCACACAGGACGACGGCTGATGGCACCTTTCATGGGAGCCGGGGCTGGGCTGTTAGCGACTTCATAGCAGGAATAGATATCACGGTTGGACATACCAGAAGCAGCGAGAGAGCCAAAGCCGACCAGGGCTACCAGGGCATGTGAGAAGAACATTTTCGGGGTATTATCGTGAAATATCGTAAGTAGAGAGACTAAGTCGTAATACGTCAGCCTTCTCGAAAGGCTGTATAGAGCTGTTGTGAATAAAAGGATCCAGTCCAGGCAAGCCAGTCAATGGCAAAATAAATAAATCAAAAGATGGACGAAGAAGACAAGATGAAGAAGAAGGAAAAGAAAGCTGCCTCTGGGGCGCGTGAAGACGAAAGGATATAAAGGGTATAAGTTAAATGAGTGGATGAGAACCAGCAACCAGAAGAATGAAAAAGAGAGATGGAAAGGAAAAGGGATCTCGACGCGAGAGAGAATCCAGAAATGAAGGGAAGATCAATGATTTGCAGAAGAGGAAATCATAAGCCAGGCAAAAGGGCGTCTCATGGACTTGTATTATATCCTCTTCGTATCGTGAGTGACCATAGGGGGTGCATGATGATGATGTGCGAGCCTGCTGCTCAGACGTAGTATGGACAGCGTGATACTGAGAATCTCTGTGAGCTGCTTGTGAAAGGATCGACGTTTCGAACCGTTCCCCCTTCCTCCTCTTCCGTCCTCTCCTCACGATTCTGTGAGACCCGGAGGTTTCTTGGCGCGGAGAGGGGACGATGGCATGGTAGGATCCAGGCGAGTGCAGGGCAAGCAATGATTTGAAATATGCCAATATGCCAATATACCAAAGCTTCACACCCGATAGCACAGGGGTATGGGGCGATATACTTTTGCAAACACAATGCTGGACTGTTTCTTCCTTTGCTCTGATCTGGTGCGAAGTTTCCGGTGTAAACGGGCGAGGGGGTGCGTCACCGCCATCAGTCCGGATCCAGAATCAATGAGCATGCTGATGGCCAGCCACCCGTGGAACCTACAGAGATCATACTGAGCGGCTATTCTTGCTTGCTTCATCTCGTTTGTGAACATGCACTGAGAAGATCAGCCCAGAGAGGAGATCGCGACCGCTCTCAGATGCTATGTTTGAAAGAGCAGCAACAGCAACGCCCAGCCCACCTACATCGCCCAGAGTAAACCCAAAACTTTGGACGACATTCGTTTTCTGCTCAGTGACCCCATTTCTTTATTGCCTCTGTGCCTCCTCGTTTCGTCTTTAGACCAGACCAGGAACCGCATTTTTAGACAAAAGAGGGAGCACTCTGTCCAAACGGCAACAATGTCTTCCGGAAACTGCAAACACCTCGAGCCCTTGTCGAGCCGCAGCGCAAGGATACAATGTTGCATTGGAGGCGGCCCCGTAGATATAAGCTTAGGGAAGCCGCTCTGAGAGCAGGGTTGAAAGCCAGTCAGGCCATGGGAAGAAAGCTTAATGTTGGCTGGCCACCCGGCAGTGGAAATTGTGCGAGCAGCTGGCCAAGCCGGGAGGTTTAGGCTTTTAAGCGTGCATGCTCCGTGCTTGTGTAAGCGTGTATGTGCGGGACGGCTGATGCTGACGCACAGAGCCTCACCTCCACGTCCTAACTACACCCCTGGTCAGTGTCCCAGACGTGCTTTGTTTTATATCGAAAACAGCACCATCAATGCGAGGGTAGGGGCGAGTTTTTATCTACCCAGTGAGTGGCGGGTGATCATAGTAGAAATCGCGAATCGCTCGAACCCAATGCAAGTCTCGTGCCATTGATTTCTGGCAGCTTTCGCTGTCTTCTTTTGCTGAAGGAGACAAAAAGAGCTGTCGCGTGTGTGGTTTTCAGAGTTTAGCACATTGCAAGCTCAAACTCCAGCAGCCGTGATGCCAGTGACATAGAATATGTCTAAAAAGGAAGAAATGACGCCAGAACACAACTTGGCGGTGGCCACTGACCACAGCATGTGTAGACGGACAAGGGGAATCGAAGAGAAGAAAGATAAAAATATCACCCTCGTGCGAGACCCCAGCTCGGTTGACAAATAAACTATTTCCGGCGCTCTCGGTGGACAGGGCTTGCGGAAGCCACCGTCTAGTTATCGCTGCTCGCTGCTCGAGTTGGCATGTTTCAAGCTAGTTGGGAAACAAGACGAGGTGGCATTCTATGAATGGAGTTGTTCGGACGTTGTGTGTACCCCGTACTAAGATACACCACCTGGCGACCTCTGGCGACTCAGCCACCCGCTATGAGGGCACTCCGGGTTCACAACTGCAAAGGATATGCCCTACCCTCCTACCCTGCAGTCTTCCGTGATCCGTATGAACCGTAGTCCCATATTTCCGTTGAAGGAGAGTGAGCCCTGCAGACGGGGCAATAAGGTGTGTTCTAGTCGAGGTTGCATTAGCCTGGCGACTGAAACAATGGGTAGTCTTAGTAGTGGAATATAGCATCGTTAGTTTTGTAGGCAGTATCGTGAAAGGGAAACTCCTGCCGGAAGGATGTGAACGACGACGGCAACGGAAGCATCAGATGGAGCATCTGAAAGTCATATTTGCAAGTCATAAACACGGCGAAGATCCTGAGCGTCACTGACGATCTCAAACATGCCTCCAAAAAGTTCGTAAAATTAAATAACCAAAACTCCAAATGAACAAAAATAACAAAAATGAACCAAAATATATAAATGTCTATGCTTCGCTATAAATTCAAATGTAATACCTATTCCAGCCCCAGAGCAGAAGGAGTAAATATACGGCTCGTAGCCTGGCATCCGATATCCATGTGCCATACCAGGTTTTCGTATTCTTTGTCTCAAAGTGGAAGTCGTCGTCGGAAATGGGAAGGCTGTATACACTCTCGTCGTCCGTGGCGTGTTTATCATGCATTTCGTGTATATCGTGCAAGGCCGAAGCTTTGGTCGCCTTGACGCTGCTGCCAAATAACATACTTGCTATCTGGCGGATGGCTTGGTGCGAGTGCCAGCTCACTGTGATAAAGACAGCGACTATGCTAACTACCTCGACCGACTGATATAATGTCACCTTTGCGTTGAAGAGAGCCCCGACAATGGCGTTTCCTTCGGTCGGTGTCGTGTAAGTAGAAAAAAGGCGTAGTCGCCCCGTACCGTTGCCCGAAAGGAGGAGGTGATTGTGAAGCACAGTAAGTTCGAGCGCAATGCCTCCAAGGACGGACGGGAAGAACAAGAACGTTGACTGCAGCTTCTCGTGGCAGTTACGCACAACAGCAAGACATAAAACTGCTGCGCCTGTAGATAGTGGGTAATAGACCCCTTCGTCTGCAAGGGGCGACAGTGTGATCATATTGGCGAAGCCAAAGGTGAAAACACCGCAGAAAATGACAAACATGGGGTACAGGGGCTCCGTGAACTCGTTGGGAAACATAATGTTGACCAGGCGTCTATCGATCCAAGACGAGCCTTTGTTAATGAAGCCATGCTCGATGGATGCCGCATGTTTCGAGCGGTGTCCTTGCCGGGGTACACTGTGTGCAAGCGTTGTTCGTGACCGGATGAAGGAGACGCGGTGGGAAATGACAGCTATTGCCATGCCAAAGAACGGAGAGCACCAGGCAGACGCAACAGTGTTTCGCATCGCCTCGACGTCCCACGTGGAATTTAAGAAGTACAAGCCTGCTCGGCTGGCATATTCAAAGAAGTCATACTTTCTAGGCACCAAGATGCCGTACCCGACGAAGCAAGCAGACACGCAAACTCGCGCCAACATAGAACCCGGACGGTTTTTGAGTTTTTGAGACCCAATGCCAACAGTGACAGTGGTCACCAAAAACCAAAACGAAACGAGGCGGGAGAATCGATGCAGATGAGAAACGCTAGCCAGTGTACCTGATGCCAGGCCATCCAGCATGAAGACCAAAAGGCACGGCAAGATGTTGAGTCGGAACAGAGTCGATGCCACACGTCGGAAAGAACAGTCGCCTGTCTTGAGAAAGTAAGAAGTATGGCCAAAGGCAGACAAAAACAGGTACGAGTTCAGAACGAATTCGGACCAGTTGATGGCAACTGGCTTGTCAAGGCCATCTTGGTAGGCCAGTAGCAAGAAAGCCACTTGCATTAAACCCTTCCACTCATCAGACACATGGCGAGGCAGAAATCCATGCTGCTGCGAGATGTTTGATTTGGGTAGGCGGGCTTGGCGCCGGCTGGCTATGAAGACAACTCCCGTGGCAAAAGCCGAAAAATATACCCAGGCTGTACTGTACCGCTTTTCTGCCTTTGCAAAGAGGTGTGAGCGGTCAGCCATGTAGCAGAGAAGCACGGCGAGGCCAACGAAAGCAGTGGCAATGCTGGGTGGGGATTTAGCACCACGCTTGAAGCAGAAGAATAGGATCGGAGGCAGCATGCTAGCAAAGATGCCAACAAACAGCAATCGTTGTCCCGATACCAGGCCGGGGTACGCAACACAGCAAGTTGTCTTGAATGCGAGGCTTTCTGGTCTGTCCTCGGACAATCTGGCAAGAAGCCCATTGCAGCGAGCGTTGAGTGGGATATCGATCCAGCGTTCAGCAACAGCCTCAGAGACATGTAGTCCCGTCTCCTCATAGGCTTCGGGGACGTGGTGAGTCATCTCGTTGTATGCTGTTAGGATATGGGATTGGGTGGTAGACGACAGGCTGGCTAGATAGCTGTTTATATGCTCAATACGCTCTGGCGATAGTGCTTTGGCGCGGTCAGTTGGAAGCATATCATAGCGAGGAATAGTGACTGGTGTGAGGAAAATGTAGTCATCAGAAGAGGTATCGCGGGCTCCTGAGAATGGACGGATGGTACTCTGCATTGACTGGGCTACAAGGTCGGTGGCCGTCTTGAAAGATTGGAAGTAGTCGTCGCCGGCATTTCTAGCGGCCCAGAGGCCAGAAGAGCCCACAATAACCAAGTCTGCCTTTGGTGGCGGCTCAGGTTCACCAGCCGCCTGGAAGAGCTCGCTTCGTTTGGGATTAGACGGGCTGAGCTCGGCTGTAAATATAGACGAGTTGAGCCAAGGGTCCCATAAAAAGTCGAGCACAACCGACTCGGACTCGATGGACAAGTCGTGTCGCGGATTGTCCTCGACAAACGTCGAGCGGAGCAACCACTCAGCAGCCTCATGGTCCAGCCGCGTCAGCGCGGCGAAGAAGATAATGCGTGCTGCCGAGTCGCCGACAAAGAGTATCCGCTTGCCACCTAGGCAGTAGCCAATATCTTCTCGTGAGTACTCGTGCATGCGGCAGCCGGCAGGTTCCCACTTTTCAAAGGGCCGGGCTGGCGGAAGCTCGCGGCCATCTTTCTTCAGGGACTCGAGCTGTTCATAGTCCATGGCATCGTCAACCGAAGGGCTGGTATAGGGTGGCCATGAGCCATGCTTCACCAGAGCACCACACCGGTACGGATCAGAGTTGCCTGTTTCGTTAACACTTTTTCTGAAGCTAGGTGAGGCAGTGAATAGATTTCGAAGATGGCCGATGACAGTTTTTGTCATTTGACATCTTCTCTGCTATTTTACAGCTAGATCCATCCTCGAGTTGGGCTAGGCTTACCAGAAAGGGCTTGTAGGGCTATGCCGATGCAGAATATAGCCACAGACAGACGCAGGATGGCATTCCTGAAGCTATTGCCGGTATTGAGGAAGCTCACCCGGGAGGCCCGGCGGCCAGAAGTGCCGAGGACGTCCCCGGAGCTCACGGAAGCCGCGGGCCGAACCATGTCTTGCAACGGCAGCCTCAGTGACACAATTGAGGAATATAAAGGTGGTGTCGCGCGGGAAGTGGGCACGCGACACGTTGCCCTACTAATATGTAGACATTTGCCAAAGAAGTGTGGTCAAGGTTGAGTTAAGAAGGGCGATGCGAATGCTTATAGTGCTTGTAGTGCGTGAGAGGAATAGAAAAACAAAGGGAGGAGCAGGGATGACGTTTGAGTATGGAGATACTGTACGTGGGCACGGCGTTTGTTAGGAGACCACTGACAGCAAGTGGCAGGAGGGGCGCTCGCTCCTTCTTCATTCAACACGCGACGCAATACAGAGTTATGAAAAGTGCAGTTATTATAACGGAAGGAGCAGTGCATGCGAGCCGCGTTCGAGTGTGCTCTTTCCTTTTATTCGCAGACTACGAGGATTGGTTCCTTCCGCTTCGGGCGTTGGTAGGCCAAGGCTTACATAAAACATAAAACAGACAAATGCGGAAGACACACAAGACGTCAAGGCGCGCTTCCAAGCATCACGCTCATAGGGACGGAGCGCCACTATATCAGACCACGAGAATAGATCTGATGACTTCGTAGCTGTCTATCAGATGGATGGCGAAGAATGCCGAAAGCTCTTCCTTGGGCGATATCCACTGTCGCGTGCACTGTAATAATCGGTTGCGTTTCAGCAGCACCAATATGGGTGGATTCGTACGACTGGGAGATTGCCAATGTGCCTGGCGGTGGAGCATCACGTGACACGTATCGCACTATTTCAACGTTGCAATTCGCAGATTTTCTACCTCTTTGAAAATTTCCTCACAAACCACAAGAGAAGAGATTCATCGAGATGACAAAATCCATGAAGACACCACCAGCATACAGCTGCACGCGACCATGACAGAAGTCTGTCATCTTCCGAGCGAGAGCTTCGAGCAACACTGAAATACTATTGCGACAGCTCCAGGTTTGCATCGGCTGTGTCGCCCGTAATGTCTTCTGTACACCTCATCTCTTCTCTTCATCCGTCTTCTGCCAATCTCGGCCACCCGACCTTTCTTATCCAACGGGTGGTCTTGAGCCAGGATACGATGCCGTTTGCTAGTTTCTGCTTCTCTCGGGGAGCAGAGGCTGGGGAGCGTCGCGTATTAGACAAGAGCAAATGCAACTCTTTTTGAGTGCGAAACCTTCTCTTGCTTTTGCATATGTTGGAATTCGCAATGTAGACGTTGTGACAATCATAGAAGTACTCTGCTTTTGGTTCATGGGTAGCTTAGTTCAGTGCTGTCCACACAGTGACTACCGCGACTAAAGGTGCCCATGAGAGCAAGTCTGTGCCCTCACAAGATCCCGAGCTGGTTCGGCCGGGTAGCATGTCTATGGTGATGACACGCTCTGAGAGTAGGTGGGCGTTTCGAATAAAGGCACTATCACGAGCACCTCTGGTGTGGTCAGCTGGAGATGGAGTGGGTAGAGACGTAAAGGATGGTGGCGAAGAGGGCGCAGATGCACGAGCTACGAGCCTCGATGCGTGCCGCGATACTACCGTGGAGAGAGAATGTCAGGCACAGTTCTTTATTTGATACTATGGATACTAGATGGGTAAAGGGGCATGCGAGGATGTACAATAGTAATCCTATAGCAGCAGTGAAGAGGCGTCACCATCTGGTTTTACACCATAAGACAACATATTGTTGGAGGTCCTAATTCAACAATTGATAGGCACAGAACTGTATAGTAAAGAAGGAAGACGCAGCTCGCGATGAACGGTGGTGGGAAATAAACAATCAGAATAAGCATACATATGTAAAGGCAGCAGTCAGAAGCCAGGAGGCAAAAGGTAGAGGCAGAAAGTAGACGGTAGACATACGACTTAATACAGAGAGTGAAAAAACAGAAAAATAAACAGGAAGATAGTAAAGTAAAAAAGAAAAATAGACAAACATATAGAGACTGAATATCCCTCCGTCTTTCCGACCAGCACGCCTTTCATTATAAGAAACAAAGCACACAAAAAAGTACAACACAGGAGAGCAGAGAGAGCAGGGCTCCTGCACTACTGCTTTTGACCCTGACCCTCCACAAAGCTCAGCGCCTCCTCGGTCGTCACGCACCCGATCGAGCTCGTCTTGTTGGTAAACGTCACGCCGTAGCACTTGTCGGCCACCTGCACAATCTCCGGGCGGAACGTCGTGCAGATGAACTGTGTGCCCGCGTCCTTGGAGATGGAGCTCAGCAGGCTCGCCACGGCCGTGCGGTACTGCGCGTCCAGGTTCGCGTCCACCTCGTCAAAGACCACCATGGGACTCGGGTCTGTCTGCTGGATGGCAAAGACCAGGCACAGCGCGCACAGACTCTTCTGGCCACCCGAGAGCTGCTGCACCTTCTGCTGCTCGTCCAGGTGCTTCGAGTTGAACGACACGCTGATGCCCACGCCCGTGTAGCTCTCGATGTTGCGCCGGCGGCGCGAGTTGCCGCCGGTTGCGTCGCCGTTGTCCTCCTCCTCGTTGTCCTGGCGCGAGCCGTCGCGGCGCTGGATCACCAGACGGCCGTGGCCGGCGGGCACGAGCCGCTCAAAGATGGTGGCGAACTCCTTGGAAATCTGCTTAAACGTGCGCTCAATGGACTCGTCCTTGACACGGTCGAGATGCGCCACGAGCTCCTCAATCGACGCCTGCGACGCATCGAGCTCTTCACGGCGCTTCAGCAGCTGCTCCTGCTGGTTGGTGAAGCTGTTGTACTGCTCAAACGCCTTCTTGTTGACGTGCCGGTACTTCTTGAGCGCCTCCAGCACGCTCTTGAGACGTTTCGAAATCTGCATTGTTAGTACATTGGCTCGGACAAGTTAGAGGGATTATTAGTGATACGTACATAAGCGGGATCTCTGCCCTCGTACTTCTCAAAAGCCTCCTCGGGCAGGACGCCGAGATCGCGAATGTTCTTGGCAGCCTCGGCCAGTTGCGTGGTGAGCAGGGCGCGCCGCTGCAGGCTCTTCTCCATGCGCTTCTGGCTCTTTTCCAGGTTCGCTGCGAGGCTCTGCTGCTCTTGCTCCAGCTCCGTCTTGCTGGTCTCCAGCTCGTTGATTTCTGTGACCTCGCGGTCAATCTCCTCGAGCGTCTTGCGCAGCCGGCTCTCCTTGTCCGCCAGCCGCTTCTGCAGTTTCATGAGCTCGTGCTGTGCCTCGGCGTAGTTGCCGTCACCGCCCACCGACGTCATGGTATCGAAAACCTGGCTTGTGAGCTGGTCCTCCTTCATGCGCAGGTTCTGCCGCAGGTCCACCTGCAAGATCTGCTTCTGGCCCTCGATCTCGCGGCGTCGGCTTGTCGCCTCGTTCACCTGCCACTGCAGTGCCTGCACCTCAATGTTGAGCTGCTCCAGCTGCTGCTCCTCGACTGGCGACAGCGCCTTCTTGAACTCCGACTTCTTCTCAGCCTCGTGCGAGTCGCGCGATGTTGCATACTCGTCCATGCTCTTGTTGATGTTCTCGAGCCGGTTGTTCAGCGTGTCCAGACGGCCGCGCTCGCGCTCCAGCTGTGCCCGCTTGGCGCTCAGCTCCGCACGGCTGGGCCCGAAGCCCTCCTCGAGCTGGCGCATCTGGTGGATAACCTTCTGCTCCTCGCCGCGTGCATTGGTGACCTCCTGCTCTTTGCGGTCCATCTGGCGCTTGACGTCGTCGGCCTGCGCCACAAGCTCGTCGTGCTCGTTGCGCCACTTGCTGACCGATCGGATGGCCTCGAGCCGCGACCGCGAGGGATCAACGTAGCCACCAGTCATCGTACCCGTCCGCTTCGTGGTGTCACCCTCAGGGGTAATGCCGTCGACGCCGTGACTCCGACCGTATTGTGCTGCAACAGACACGTTGGGGCACACCACCGTGCTGCCAAAGACGTGCTGGAAAGCTTTCTCAAACTTCTTGTCGAACTGAATCTTATCCACTAATGGAAGGGCATCCTTGGCGCCTTGCGGGAAGTTGGCTTGCCGGGGACGCAGCTGCTCCAGCGGAATAAATGTGATACGGCCACCCTGATTCCGGTACAGAGCATTCGACAAAAGGGTACTGGTCTCCTCGTTGTCGACAATGTAGTGGAAAAGACTGTTGCCAGCAATGACCTCGGTTGGGATACGATATGCCTCACTAACCTCCATTAGGTCGGCAAGGATGCCGTATGCACCAGGAATGTCCTTCTCGCGCTTCATGCGCTCAATCGTTGCCAGACCGCGGGCTGTGGCGTTGTCCATCAGATTGCTCAGCGTCCGTGTGGTCTTGTCTCGTTCCTGGCGAGCGTTGGAGATGTGGGTGTTGAGCTTGTCGTCCTCGCGGCGCAGAGCTCTCCGCTCGTCGTCGAGGCGCTGCACCTTGTCCTGTGCCTTGGACAGCTGCTCGGCAATAGCGGTGCGGTCAGCACCAAAGCTCTCGATACCCTTCCACAGCGATTCAATATCTGCCTCAAGAGACTGGATCAGTCTCTTGGCCTCCTCTGTTTCCTCCGCGGCGGACACACGGTTGGCGCGAAGGGCAGCAAGCGTGCTGTTAAGTTCGGCAAGCTGACCATCGATCCACCGATCACGCTCTGTCTTGTTCCTGAAGCGATCACCCTGCGACTGCTTGTTGATCAGGCGTTGCCGGCGCGCATCTGTCGACTGGAGGCCGTGGCGGTTATCGGCCTCAATGGCCTTGCGCTTCTCTAGTTCGGGAAGAATCTGGGCAAGCTGGCTCTCCTTGATGGCAATCTCGGAGCGGACGGCCTTGAGCTCGGCATCGTGCTGGTGCTTTGCCTGTTCAATCGAGTTCTGGCTGTCGGCCAAGCTCTTGACCTTGAGCTCGGCCTTGGCCTTGCTGCGGGAAATGTCACGGCAGTCCGACTCGAACTCTTGGCGGTCCATGTTGAGGATGCCAACCGACCGCTGCAGCTCCTGGAGCTGGCCCTCGATTCTGGCAATGGCCTGCTCGCCCTCAAGGAACATGCGCTGGCTGTTGCCAGAACTGCCGGCGCCGTCTTGGCGCGAGCGGTCAATATCTTCGAGGGCTTCGGACAGGGCGACCTGGTGGTGGTGGTGGAAGGCGTATTCGAGGCAGCGGCGCTCGCGGTCCTTTTCTTGGAAGCCGCGCAGCTCCTCCTTCTCCTCTTCAAGCTCGCTCATCCGTGTCCGAATATACTGCAGCAGCTCGTCGATTTTGGCTCTCTTGTTCTCCGTCTCTCCCATAATCTTCAAGGACTCTGCACGCCGGGATTCGTAGCTCTCTGTGCCGGCGACCTCCTTGAGAAGCTTGAGACGATCTGACTCCTTCATGTTGGTAAGGGCTGTGACACGACCCTGGGGCACAATGTAGTAGGAGTTCTTGAGCGAGAAACCGGCAGTGTCGAGCATGCTCATGACTTCGCTACGCGTTGAGACCTTCTTGTCCACGGCATATTCGTCTTTCCGGAGGCTGATGGTTCGGCGCAGCGACACTTCGCGGTTGTTGGTCTGGAAACGGTTGTCGCTGTTGTCAAAGATGATCTCGACGTAGGCAGAGAGCACGGCGGAACCGGAACCTTCGTGCAGAAGAGCCTGGCGCTCTTCTCTGCTCAGCTGTGTGTAGGCGTCACCGAGGACGAAACGAATGGCGGCAAAGAAGTTGCTCTTGCCGGAACCGTTGCGGCCGACAATGACATTGGTTCCGGACGAGAAGGGCTCCATGACCGTTTGGTCCTTGTAGCTAAACGCGACGACGAGGTCAGTATATGGTCACATAGCTGGTAGCTGGCTTGATTTCCGGCACAGCAAGCACGCGAGTTGGGCATACCTCTTAAAGCCCTGGATGATGAGCTGCTTGATATACATGTTGGCGATCGGGGGTGCTGCCAACGGGCAGCGCGGCGCGTCGGGAAAGGAGGATGGGTCGGTTCACGGGAGGGCGAAAGGCGGTCGATGCAGTCGCCGTGTATTTCGGGAGGTCGACAGTAGATGAGCAGACTCAGGCCTGGGTGTCTGTCGATTCGCGATTGATTCGGCTCCGTCGTTGTCGCGATTGTGGGTTCGGATGGCCGTCGTGAACTCTGGACCGTTTTTGCTTAATGGGGGGAATCGACGCGTCGCGGGCGCAAAGGGGGCCCAGGTCGAATTGTTGCGCCAAGCGCACGGACCAATGACACGAGCTGTGCGGGGCTGAGCTACGGTACCTCAATTAGCGTGCGGCTCTCACAGAGCCTGAGGTACCAATTTCTGTGCAGCGACCGAAGCTCAGCAAACCGCCAACGAGACAATTGTAGGAGAATGCAGACGTGTACCACTGTAAACAAGATGGCAATCAATCTATGCACTTCATATGAATCCTTGTATGAACCGGTCAAGGTATCACAGCATCGTGGTGATTTTATAATAGTGGCGAGAGTTCAATCTCATAGTCACGTGATATAACACACCGATTTCGAGGTTGAGGGCGAGATGCAATATGCCAGTGTCGAAGAATGTAATGGAATACATGCATAGGCTTGAAGACCTCCATGATGTGTGTTTGTTGGCACCAGAGTCGGGTGCTTGACAGCATTGGAAGCTTGCTGAGGCGGTTTCGAGATTGTGTAGGCGACAGTACAGTGCGAGATAAACTCACGACGATCAGTACCGCTTGTTTTGCACTTACAATACAGTGTATACTTATTTACACACTGTTTGTCTAGACTCTCGCTCTGATCAGGTCGGGCTGTGGCAAGCTGCAGCAAGCAATATGCGGTGTATGCACACAGGAGCTTGAATGGAGCTGAGCATGCACGTGAGTGGGCACAGTCACTCACAGGCTCACAGGATGACACAAGTACTGCATTACGTGTACCGCTATTTATGGTTTGGAGTAGGCGACAGTGCAATAGTGCACATGCGAGCATAACTAAACAGAAAGGCTCACCTGCCACTAAGCCGCTGCGATGGCTGCCAGCCTGTAAGACGCAAGCAGTTCGCAATGGGGGTGAGACAGTGACCGCCGGAGCTAGGGAACAGGGGTGTCTCATTCATCTTGGCTTTCTGTGTGCATTCTTAGCCCAGTCTCCGTCCATGATCAGCGTCATGCCCCCGGTGTGAGATGCATTGCGGCGCGGCAGTGTGCAAGATATCTTACATAAATATTGGAGACTGCGTCTGACAAGTCTGCCGTGGCTAGGCTGCAGACACGAGCAGCCCCAAACATTCCCCTGGATATCCAGCAAACAATGATGCGAGGCGTTGGGACGGCCCATTGTGGGGAGGGCTGACCGTGCTGGCCTTGTTTTGACTGTGTCAATAAGCTCAGCGAGAAATGTAAGATATGTTACCCCATACGTGGCGTCGAGGCCAGATCTCCCATTCCTCTGGGTCGACGTTGAAATGTGTGGCTAGCAAAGCGTGATGGCGTGCACCGCATCGTGCACAACTTCACCGAGATCAAGATCAAAATGAGTATCGATGCGGTCGGTATACGTGCTTAGTAAGGCAGCACTATTGCTTCGGGCAACCGCTGCCTTGGGAAGGCAAATGGGAGGCTGGGACGAAAGTGCCACGGGGCAAGAACTGGTGTTGTATGCATGTGACTGGACAAAAGGCAGGAACATCAGACAGAAGAGGAAAGAAGCAACTAGTGCCCGTGATCCAAGGCGCGCGGCAGGCACACTGCAGCAGAGGTGACATGCCATGGTACAGAGTGCATCCGGGTTTGCTGCGGTCAAGGAAGGCGCGATGAAGGGACGAAAGAGTCCGGCAAGGGAAGGAGCGACGAGCGACCGGGAAGGGTCCCGACGTGGGAAGGAGCGAAGGACAAGCATGTGGCGGCTACCGTTGGAGGGATCATATTTACTAAGCTGGGTCGGCCACAATAAAGAAGAGGGCGGGCAAAAAGCAAAAGCAAGCAGACGGTGGAAGGGAGATAAGGAGGAAAGGGAGAGACAGAATGATGAAAAGCTCGAAAAGCCCAAAGCCCAAAGCCCAAATCAAATTACGGGTACGGAGACGACAGAGCAGACGCAGAGGAGATCAGAACGGGACTCGAATGGAGACATGGGGAAAAAGACAGGAAGGAGCGAAAAGAAAATAGGAAGAAAAATAGGGAAAATAAGAAAGCGAATAAATAAAGAATAAAAGGAGACGGCAGATTAAATAGAGAAAAGAACGAAAAAATATGCAAGGAAGGAACTGACAAGAGAGCTGGGGTGGGGCCCAAAGCACGCTAAGACCGTGCGCGGCCTACCCGGCTCCTGTGCTGCTGTTCTCTCTGCTGCTCGCGACGAAGTAAAAACGTGTATAAAAATACGCATTGTCATATAGACCGCCGGCCGCCCACTCTTTTCCCCTTCTCTCTGATGCTGCCTCCTCGCGCCTGCTTACACATAGTGGTCTCGTCTCGTCTCTCTCGCCTCCCACCGCCCACGCCGCCGCGCTAGTCACGCATACGCAGTAGCACACTGCAAGCAATTCCATAATACGCCTACACTCTATTCAGCTATTCAGCAAATAGGAAGCATCGCATCGCATTGGACGGCCAGCTCGTCTCTTCCGCCGCAACGACATTCGCGTTTATCTTTATCATTGAAGCGTGTCGCCGACGCCAGCACCCGCGCGAGCGTGTTTGACGTTCCACGGGCTTTGTAAAAGTCCATGAGGCTTGAGGCTTTGTTGATGCCAGCGTCATCGTAAGTGAAGCTTTTTTTGCTTTCTCGTGATGCCATCGTGCCATCTGTATTATATAGCATATCTCTGCTTTCCTTTCTTGCTTTTCTTCCCATCCATTTCCTCATCACTCTTCCTGCACTTCTATCTCATCCCATACACTCTTACTGGCGACATTCTATCACTTTTACTTGGCCTTGCCCTCGCCCTTCACCGTGATCTTGCTGGATGCTCACCACATCGCCATCTCATCATGAATCAACTCGCCACCGTGACCCTTCACACTTCTCATCCCCAACTCACTTCACCGTCGTCACAACCACACTGCGAATCACAGTGCTTATCACTTGTAGACCGTCTGCATGCCCCAACCCTGTCATACTTCTCACCCATCACAAACACCAGCTCATGTCCCATTCCATCTCTTCATAAAATCCCCCCCATAGAACCCTGCTCACACCCGTACCTCACTTTCCCCCCAAGAGCCGTCTACTAACACCGCTCAGACAAGCTTAAGATCCTCGGCCCACGCATTATCGATGCGGTGTGGCATCCCATAAGCTCTCGAAGCTCTATATAATCTCGATATGAAATTGGCATCATGGCGTCAAGGTATGTTACACAGCTCTATATCATATAAGTTGCTACCCACTAACATGCATATAGACTTGATCGACTCGTCACGTACGTATAGCATCCACCAGTCATCTACAACCCCACCCCTGCTAACGTATCTAGCATCCTCGAAACGGGCAGTACCAGACTGATCCGCGACACCGCTGTCAACCAGTTGGCCGACTGGCAAAAGCAGCACCCAGAAGAGCTCTTCAACCTCATCGGCCGCGTCGTCCCATATCTCCGCCACAAGGACTGGGAGACAAGGAGTACGGCAGCCAAGGCCCTGGGAAAGATCATTGAGCATGCCGAAATCTTCAACCCCAACGCCGACGACGATGCCACCAAACCAAGGATCGAGGAGATCAAGGATGAAGATGATGGCGTGAAGAAGGAGGAAGCCAAGAGCGGCGCGGGCTTCTCGTTCGCTGAAAACGAACTCTACAGCCTCGACACAATCAACATTAACTCGGTCCTCAAGTTCGGCCGCGAGCTTCTGCGCGGCGGCAACGTCGACCTGGCACTAGCTGCCCTCGACCCTCAAGAACGCTTGGCACACCAGAAGAAGACGCTCAATGGCCGTCTCGGCCTGCTGGGCCGCCCCTTTGATGATGAAGAGATCCCCGTCCCTGCCAGCACGGTCAAAAGTCAGAGCGACGATAGCGGCGCACCAGGCCCAGAAGGTTCCAATGGGAACGGCGCACGCATAAACGACCTGAACGGCTCCTCAAACGGCTCTGCAGACGGCCAAAAGTCAGAAGAGCCCGGCCTCAGCTCGCGGCAACTCAATGTCCTGAAGCGGAAACGGAAACGCGAGCTGCAAAAGGCGGCGCAGGGCAAGAGCGGGTTCGGCGACCTGTCAATACGGCGCAGCGCCACCAACGGCTCCGAAGGCTTCGGCGACGACCCCTTCAGCGACGACATCAAGAAGAGCGGCAAGGTCAACGAGTACTTCAACCTGGAACGCCCAGCCGATATCGACGAGGAGTCCAAGGTCGTGTCCGAGTTCAAGGGCCCCATCATCCCCATCAAGTCCGAAATCGAGCTCGACGAGAAGCTCGAAGGCCTCGAGTGGCCATATGAGCGCTTGTGCGACTTCCTCAAGGTGGACCTGTTCGACCCTCACTGGGAGACTCGCCATGGTGCAGCCATGGGTCTGCGCGAGCTCATCCGCGTGCACGGCGGTGGTGCTGGCAGAGAAAAGGGCAGGACAGCCGCAGAAAACATTGAGCTCA
The DNA here is from genome assembly GCA_029298845.1 of Ophiostoma perfectum. Lineage (NCBI taxonomy): Eukaryota > Fungi > Ascomycota > Sordariomycetes > Ophiostomatales > Ophiostomataceae > Ophiostoma > Ophiostoma perfectum. Next base: position 233,303 of record JANSLV010000021.1, read on the forward strand.
ACCGCAGGTGGCTCGACGACCTTGCCTGCCGCCTCTGCTGCGTGCTGGTGCTTGACCGCTTCACCGATTTCAGTTCCGATACCTCGGTTGCCCCCATTCGGGAAACCGTTGGCCAGACGCTCGGTGCCGTTCTCTTCCACGTGCCACCGGAATCCGTCAACGCCATCTACCGCATTCTATATCGCTTAGTCATCCAAGAAGACCTGGAGCTCGACCGCCATGTCTGGGCTGTCTGCCACGGCGGCATGGTCGGCCTGCGCTACGTCGTCGCTGTGCGCAAAGATCTGCTGCTGCAGGACAGCGAGATGATCGACGGCGTCATCCGCGCTGTCATGAAGGGCCTGGCCGATCAGGACGACGATGTCCGCTCGGTCAGCGCAGCCACTCTGATCCCCATGGCCAAAGAATTCGTTGCCCTACGGCCCGGTTCACTAGACCCCCTCATCAACATTGTGTGGGAGAGTCTGTCGAGTCTCGGTGATGATTTGAGTGCCTCGACAGGCAAGATTATGGACCTGCTGGCCATTCTGTGTGGCTTCCCTGAAGTCCTGAATGCCATGAAGCTCTCAGCCGAAAAGGACGAGGAGCGCTCATTTACTCTCCTTGTTCCCCGCCTCTACCCCTTCCTTCGACACACCATCACCTCTGTCCGCCTGGCCGTCCTCAAGGCTCTCCTAACATTTGTCAACATCGGCGGCGAGACATCGCAAGGCTGGCTCAATGGCCGCATTCTTCGCCTGGTTTTCCAGAACATCATCGTCGAACGTGACAGGGAGACCCTGTCCACCGCCCTGGAGCTCTGGTCCTCGCTTGTCCGCTGCTTGGCATCCACAAGCCCAGAAACTCTGGCCACCGAGTTCAAGCCGCATGTCGATGCCATGATGCAACTCACCCTCCACCCTATCGGTATCTCTCGCAACCCCATCCCCATGCGGCCCAGCTTGTTTATGAAACCTTCTGGTGGCGTGTATGCAACGCCCAGCAACTGGAACCCGGGGCTCTCACTACACAAGGCGTCTCCAGAGGCCGGGGAGAGAACAGCCAAGAGAAGACGCAAGTCGACTCGGGTTGACGATGTGCCAGTCACATCAAGCTCTCACGACGTCGACGGCGCAATCATGCAGGGCGATGTCGATGTTGTCGGTATGGACACCATGGTTCGGACACGCATTGCAGCAGCCAAGGCCATGGGCCTGATCATGGCCCTGGTCCCTGCCAGCGAGGTCGACATGTACGACGGCAATCTTCTGCCTGGCCTGACCTCGTCACACTCGACAACCCAGCTGATCGCTTGCACGGTGGTCGAAGAATATGCCACGAACTGCAAGGAGCCTGCTGACAGCAAGAGGTTTGTCGAGCCATTGCAAAAGATTGTCGAGACCGAGCGCCCATCGCACTACAGCGATCTAGTCAGCTTTATCCAGAGAGTTCGTTCTCAGTGCTCACAGCTCATCCACATGTTCCGCGATCACGGCAAGGTGTCCGAGACACGCCTCCCCCGTCTTGCACCACTCTGTCAGGGTGAGCCCGCGGCAGGCCCTGAAGCTTTCTCTATTGCACATGCCGAACGCGTCATCAACGAAGACTACGAGAAGCTCAAGCGGATCATGGCGCCCGGTCAACGTCTTATTGCCAGCCAACACCTGGCCGAAGCACGCACTACGGCCGCCACAGCAATCGATGATGCCAGGACCGCAAAGGACGCCCGCGATATCCGTATCCGTGCCGCCGCTGCCTGTGGCCTGGTGGCAATGCAGGTCTTGCCAAAGAAGCCCAGCCCTCTGATCAAGGCTGTCATGGACAGCATCAAAACCGAGGAGAACTACGACCTCCAGTGCCGCTCAGCCGCCACTATTGCCCATCTGGTGCAGCTCTTTACCAGCAATGGCCGCCGCGGCCCTGCCGACAAGGTGGTTGCCAACCTGGTCAAATTCTCGTGTGTTGAAGTTGCCGAGACGCCCGAGTTCCCTGTGCACGCCAGCAAATTCAACACCATCCTATCTATGCACAAGGAAGAAGACCGTGTTGACCATGCCGATGCTGCCAAGTGGGCCAAGGAGGCAAAGGCTGCGCGGGTGACGCGGCGTGGTGCCAAGGAAGCTCTCGAGATTCTGTCAAAGATCTTTGGCGCATCCGTTCTCGAACAGGTACCAAGCCTGCGGACATACATGGAGCAGCCACTGCGCCGGGCCTTCACTGGCGATCTGCCTGCCGAAGCACGCGATCCCGAGCAGACCTTTGGCCAGGAGATTGTCGATGCCATGTCTGTCATTCGAACCATGACTCCCACGTTCCACCCTGATATTCGGCCATTCGTCATGGAGATGGTACCACTCGTCATCAAAGCACTGCACTCTGAACTGTCCGTCTTCCGTTACATGGCAGCCAAGTGCATGGCCACAATCTGCAGCGTCATCACCGTTGAGGGCATGACTGCACTCGTGCAACAAGTCCTGCCGTCGATCAACAACCCGGTCGACCTCCACTTCCGGCAGGGCGCGATCGAGGCCATCTACCATCTGATCGCCGTCATGGGCGATGGCATTCTGCCATATGTCATTTTCTTGATTGTCCCAGTGCTGGGTAGAATGAGTGACTCGGATAACGAGGTGCGTCTCATTTCGACGACGTCGTTTGCTACCCTCGTGAAGCTTGTGCCTCTCGAGGCCGGTATCCCCGACCCGCCAGGTCTCTCGGCGGAGCTGCTGGCCGGCAGAGACAGGGAGCGGACGTTTATCTCCCAGCTTCTCGACCCGAAGAAGGTGGAGCCGTTCAACATCCCTGTCGCGATCAAGGCCGAGCTGCGTTCGTACCAGCAGGAGGGTGTCAACTGGCTCAACTTCCTGAACAAGTACCACCTCCACGGTATTCTCTGTGACGACATGGGCCTTGGAAAGACGCTGCAAACCATATGCATCGTTGCCAGCGACCACCACCAGCGCGCTGAAGATTTTGCCAAGACCGGCGCGGCTGATGTCCGCCGTATGCCGTCCTTGGTTGTCTGCCCACCGACATTGTCAGGGCATTGGGCCCAGGAAATCCGCAACTACGCGCCCTTCTTGACGGTTTCTGCCTATATCGGCAACCCGGTGGAGCGCAAGGCCCTCAAGGACAACATAGGAAAGACCGATATCATCATTACTTCGTACGATGTGTGTCGCAACGACGTTGACATTCTTGAAAAGCACAACTGGAACTATGTCGTGTTGGACGAGGGTCATCTGATCAAGAACCCTCGCACCAAGATCAGCATGGCTGTCAAGAAGCTCGCCAGCAACCACCGCCTGATTCTGACGGGCACACCCATCCAGAACAACGTCTTGGAGCTGTGGTCGCTGTTCGACTTTCTCATGCCTGGATTCCTGGGCGCCGAAAAGGTGTTTATGGATCGTTTTGCCAAGCCCATTGCCGCCAGTCGCTTCAGTAAAGCCTCGTCCAAGGAGCAAGAAGCTGGTGCACTCGCAATCGAGGCCCTTCACAAGCAAGTTCTCCCCTTCTTGCTGCGCCGTCTCAAGGAAGAAGTGCTGGAGGATCTGCCGCCCAAGATTCTGCAGAACTACTACTGCGACCTCAGTGAACTGCAGAAGAAACTGTTTGATGACTTTTCCAAGCGCGAGGCCAAGAAAATCACAGAAGAAGCTGGGCGCGATGACAAGGAGTCCAAGCAGCACATCTTCCAGGCTCTGCAGTACATGCGCAAGCTCTGCAACTCGCCAGCTCTTGTCATGCGCCCCGGCCACCGGATGTACGACGAGACGCAGCGCGTGCTGGAGCGGCAGGGATCCAGCATCGAGGATCCCAACCATGCCCCCAAGCTCACAGCGCTGCGCGACCTTCTTGTGGACTGCGGTATCGGCGTTGAAGGCGAGAATGGCGACGCCAACGACCCGCTATACCAGCCCATCAAGCCCCATCGTGCCCTTGTCTTCTGCCAGATGAAAGAGATGCTGGATATGGTTCAGAACACCGTCCTCAAGAGCATGTTGCCGTCAGTGTCCTACCTGCGCCTGGACGGTTCTGTTGAAGCGAACAAGCGTCAAGACATTGTCAACAAGTTCAACAGCGACCCGTCGTACGACGTACTGCTGCTGACGACAAGTGTCGGTGGTCTGGGTCTGAACCTGACGGGTGCCGACACAGTCATCTTTGTGGAGCACGACTGGAACCCGCAGCGCGACTTGCAAGCCATGGATCGCGCGCATCGTATCGGCCAGAAGAAGGTGGTCAACGTGTACCGTCTCATCACGCGCGGCACGCTCGAAGAGAAGATTCTGAGCCTGCAGCGGTTCAAGATCGACGTTGCGTCAACAGTTGTAAATCAACAGAACGCCGGATTAGCGAGCATGGACACCAACGAGATCCTCGACCTATTCAATCTAGACGACTCAGGACCCAACCTGTTGACAGACAAGTCAGCAGCCGGGGCTGGAGGGGGCGGCGTGTCAGGCCGAGAAGAAGACATGGTAGATATCGAGACGGGCGACGTGCGACAACCCGGCAAGAAGGCCGCCTGGCTAGAAGAGCTGGATGAGCTCTGGGACAACCGTCAGTATGAAGAGAGCTTCGACCTCGACGGGTTCCTCAAGACGATGCACTAGACGAGTAAGTACGAGGCAGGGGAAGGGAAGGAAACGGAGAGCGAGGAAGAGCGAGGAAGAGCGTTTCGAGCTCGACTCACAATGTATCATTACCACCATTCTGAATATCGCGTTTTAATATATCCAAAATTAATCACGGCCAGGGGACGCCAGCACCTGACTGGGCGGTCTAGGCCATATTATCCCGAAAGTCTCTTTTGCTGTATTTTTTGCAATGGCTCGAGTGTGAATTGTAGTGTAGATGAGGCCAGAGAGTCACGGGTTCTACAGCAGCTTAAGCCGGATGCGAGAACCTTAATAATATAATTACTGTCTGCTGAGAAGAGGGCAGGAACGTCCCGTCGCCTACAGTCGCACCTTCCACATGAGGGGTGCTGGGAGCTCCTATCGATAAGCCCGAAAAGCAGCAGAACCCCTGTACAAGCTGGCGGCTCTAACACCCCACCTTCCAGCCCTAGAGAGACCTTCTAGGACATTCTGACGAGGCCGACGTCAGGCAGAGCGCGGCTCCAGCAAAGCAGCAAGCACCCGAGAGCCTCGCATACCTTGCACCACCAAGGCCATTTCGTCTCGTACATCGACATCCATCCCAGCATTGCCAAGCAGAAAAGATACTGCACGAGTCTCGTCCCTACCCTATTGTCCGATACTATAGCTCTTCATTCCGCAGCCTGCCCACCATGCCCATCAACTACAGCAAATGGGTAAGCCTTTGTTGTCCTCTGCATCTTGTTGAAAAACGACGTATCTGTTTACGTCTTGCTTCATCTTGCTGACATGCATCCCCCTAGGATAACCTCGAGCTCAGCGATGACTCTGACATCGAGGTCCACCCAAACGTCGACAAGCGGTCCTTCATTCGCGCCAAGCAGAACCAGATTCACCAGGAGCGCCAGCAGCGCCGCCACCAGATCGAGACGCTCAAGTACGAGCGGATAATCAACGATGGCCTAGCCAAGCGCATCTCCGGCCTCCTGGAGTCGCTGCGCTCGCATGCCGAGGAGGCCCGCACATCGCCCGCCAAAGCCGCCGAGGTTGCCTTCCGTGCCGTCATGGAGAGCGCCAGCAAGCTCAAGCCCGGGGAGGACCACCCGCCAAAGCCGCCTGCCGACGTGCACCAGTACGCCGAGCAGCCCGAGTCCTACACCAAGATGATGGCGGCACTGCTGGACCAGGTCAACAAGGCCGTCGAGGAGAAGAAGATCCCTGCCGACGACGGCGCCGCGAGATTCAACGCCATGGTCGAGGAGATTGAGAGCCACCGCGCAAAGGTTGACGATCTGCAAGGGCAGCTGATTGCGAAGCTGGCCGAGCTGGAGTCCGACGAGTCGCGCAAGATCACGAGCGACAGCATCCACACCGGCTTTGACAGCTCGCATGTCAACAAGTCCGCCCCAGAAGACAAAGACAAAAAGGGCGCCGGCAGCGGCGGTGCCGGCTCTGGCCAGATGGAGCTTTTGAACCCGAACTTCAACTCCGCAGGAGGCAGTACCGGCCAAGCAGCGGCCGGTGCCACGGACGAGGACGACGACCCGACCGAGCCTACGGAGCTGGGGCGCAAGTTTGCCGTCATTCCGGCCAAGGACCACTACCAGAGCCGTGGTTTCATCGCCAGCCACCCAGAGATCCTGACCGAGAGGCACGAGGAGAGCATTCTGATCCTGGCGTTCGATGCCGAGATGGATGGCGAGCAGGAAAAGTCACGGCAGTGCGTGCACCAGGCAAAGCTGCTCGAGTACTGCCGTTCGCTGGGCCGCGATGGCGTCCAGCTGTTTTTCAAGCGCATCGAGACGCGCGAGCACAAGGCGTACGACCTGTTCTACGGCGATGTGCGCGAGACATATACCAAGATCCGGTCGCGGGTGGCGGAGATCAAGGCTCAGCAGGCGGCTGGCAGCACGGACGGCGGCGTCGAGCAGATCCAGCTGCACGCGGTTGAGCCCGGCACGGTAATCAACATCCGCGTACCGCCGACAGTCGAGCAGCTCAAGATCGATGTCGCCAAGGAGGCCGGCGCCGATGCTGAGATTGACCCGGCGGATCTGGAGGCGGCAAAGTATGCGCGTGACATCTTTGAGGGCTTTGCACCGGAGATGCGCCAGGCACTGGAGTCGGGCAGCCTGGACAAGGTCAACGAGGTGCTGGGCCGGATGAAGATTGACGAGGCGGAGGCTCTCGTCGGCGAGTTTGGCGAGGCTGGAATCCTAAGCATGGAAGAGGAGATCATCGATGCCACGACCGAGACGGGCCGTGCCCAGCTGAAGGACCTCGGCCGCGAGACGTTTGTTGACGAGAACGGCGTGGCCACGGAAGAGCCAAAGAAGGAGGTCTACGACGACCCGGAGTAGGCTGCCGGTGCTGTGTTTAGCCCTGTTTCGGTGTAATTCTTGTTCCGGAGGTTATGATATGCGAATATGTTCATCTTGCTGCGCGCCAATTGCTTCTGTTTCTGTTCTGCTTGTCTTTAGTCTGCGCCGTATTGGAATAGTGACGGAAAAATCATACATTTGTTCTATATATATACAGGGGTCTTTTCTGGCCATCACGTCCGATCATGGCCTCGAGCGCTTCTCAAAGCATACTGTGCACACTGTCTGGCCCTGGACGCCGCCAAACTGGAAGCTCGGGTACGCAACACGGCCGGCCTTGAACAGCTTGTACGGCAGCGCTGCCGCGCCCTCCTCTTCCTCGTCGTCCACCATCCATGCGCACAGTTCCGGCTCGGTCCAGTTGCAGCTCGTAATCAAGAACTTGCCGCCGGCGCGCAGCAGGTTGAGGATCTGTCTGCGGTAGCGGATCTCCACCGGTGTTCGTGGTGCCCCTGCGGCATCTGTCGTGTTTTGTGCGTTGCCGAGGCTGATGGCGTCAAAGGTGCCCTTGTCCAGGATCAAGTCCCAGCAGGCGGCGTCGTCTGTCTTGTCCTTGGCCTCGCCGTCCTCCAACAGATCGCTCGCGGATCCCTCCAGCATATCCCATACTGAGAACGAGATAGGCACATTGTGCTCGCTGTCCTCGTCGTTTTCTTCAATCGACTTGGCCAGCTTCACACTGGACTCGCTGTAGTCGACACCGAGCAGCCGTACTGCTGCGCCGCTGCCGTCCTGCTCCTCCACGCCGTCGGCCCACAGCTCGTCGCGCACGGCACGCAGCAATGAGCCATTGCCACAGCCCAGATCCAAAACCTGGTTTGCGTTCAACGCTCCCTCGGTGTCAAGGTCGGCCAAAAACTGCGCCATCTTGGCCTCGGCGTCCGAGTCGTCAAACCACACGGTTCCTTTGTCATCGGGGTTGTTTGCATGGTTGGCAATCTCCGTCTTGTATAGATTATCCCAGCTACATCATAGAATATACATTAGTATATTTGTATAAGCACGTCATCAAAGACACGCGATTGGGAAGCACGAGACTCACTATTCCTTGGTTCCGAGCTCAGAAGGCTCGAGGTGAGCAGGCTTTGAGGGCGGCATTCTGAGGTGCTGCAAAGGGGAAAAGTAGACACAAGACCTCGATATGTACAGTCTTATTTGTATTCATTTGATTACGTTCGACCGCATCAATACTTTGTCCCGATCATAATCTGCTTTCTGTGTCTCGCATCGATGGAGGGGCATTGAGACGACGTTGGAAAAAGCGGCAGTATTTTTCCTGGCCATACTATCTCAGGGCGGTGAAGGCAAGGCTATCATATGTATTGATCACAGTCACCACAAAGGACAAACCACTGTTAAACACACAATGGCAGCAATGATAACAATAAACACTACCGTCATCAACGCATCCGTGTAATCTAATATAGGCTTCGATTAAGGTCATTAAACCCGGGGCGTTCCGTGTCCAGTCCTGCGCCCCAGGGTATCCCCCCTCTATATATTGACTTATTAACAATATTTCCCCCAAAAGAGTACACCACATTAAGATGAAAGACAACACGGGCCGGCCTCGTTCTCCATTGCTAGCCCCTAGAGCACGACAGATTAAAGATGATAATGAAAATAATGATGAAAAATGATGAAATAGAAATAAACGCTCTAGGAATCCAAGATGGAATATTAATTAATGGTAGGGCATGGCAATGAAAAGACAAACATGAAGATGATAGGGTGGAACGGAGTCGAGAAGAAACTCGGGAAAAGGATCGAGATCAAAGGGGAATGAACAACAAGAAGAAAATGCGAACCCCCTGAACGCCAGAAAGCCCCTGTGGACGTAGCACTTTCCCGATTTCTTTCAATCAAAGCCGTATGAGAAACGTTGTCAGCGACCGCATCCACTCCTCTCGACTCGTCCGTTGAGAGTACACGTTTTCAACATGACGCTGGTACTGGGAAGGCGGGCTCTACCGCAGACGCTTTCGTGCGTCTTCTTCGCCAGCAGCCAGAATATCCTCAATCGACCACCGCGGTGCTTTGATGCCCTGGCTGCCCTTCTCCTTGATCATGTCGCGCTCCATCTCAGGCGTAACACCGGCGGGGAGGGGCTCCAGGCCACCAGCAATGCCAGTAGAAAACTTGATCTGCAGAATATCGCCGACCTCGTCGCACGCAATCAACAGGCGGTCCATGTCCTCCTTCGTGTGGGAGGATGAAACGCAGAAGCGAGCCCGAGAGCTGATCAAGGGAGTAGCTGGGTAACCGACAATAACGACTGAGATCTTGCGCTTCAGCATTTCACGGCTGAAAGCGGACATCTTGCCAGGGCTGTACAGGACAACAGGAATGATAGGTGAATCGTCGTGGCCGTAGACAATGAAGCCAAGACGCTTGAGTCCGAGACGAAGGTAGCGGGAGTTGAAAGCAATGCGCTGCAGGCGCTCCTCACCCTGGCCAGGAACGATGTCGCCAGCAATGATCTTGAGCGAGCACAGAATCTGCATCAAAACACCGGGTGAGGGGGATTCGCCGTACGTAGTCGCAGCATTGGTAACCTTGAGCTTCTCGATGATGTGCTTGTCTGCACTGACGTAGCCACCGTTGGCACCAAAAGACTTGGTAAACGTACCCATGAGGATGTCCACCTCAGCAGGGTCAACCTTGAAGTAGTCACAGACACCGCGGCCGTTGCGGCCAACGGCACCAATACTGTGGGCCTCGTCCAGGAACAGGAAGAACTTGTACTTGTGCTTGAGCCGGAGAATGTTGGGGAGATCAACCATAGTACCCTCCATGGAGTACAGGCCCTCCACGGCAACCAGGATCTTCTTCCAGGGACGGTGAGTACGGGGCTGGCCCTGAGAAATAGCGTCACGGAGATGGTGCTCCAGGTCGTCCATGTCGTTGTGCTTGAAGGAGCGGATAAGAGCGCCAGACACACGGGCACCAATGCGGATTGACGCGTGGTTCAGCTCGTCTGACAGAATGAGACAACCCTTGCCGACAAGGGCAGGGAAAGAGCTGGCATTTGTGACGAAACCCATGGAAAACACCATCGCGGCGGGCTTGCCGACAAAGTTGGCAATCTCGCGCTCAACCTCGAGGGCCAGTTCGTTTGTGCCAGTCTCGGCGCGCGAGCTGCCAGCAGTAACACCGTACTTGCGCACGGCCTCTTCTGCCGACTCGGCACAGGGGCCATCGGACTGGGCAAAGCCAAGGTAGTTGTAGGAGCTGACGTTGAGGGTCTCGGTGAAAGTGCCAGTGTACTGGTACGTGTTGTTGAAGTCGTCCGACGTGCGGTCAATAAGCGTGATGAAACGACCGGGGACACCAGTGGTGGGGCGGGCAAAGCAGTCATCGAGACGCATCTTGAGACGGCGGACGTAAAAGTTGTCAAAGTCGTCGTTGAGGGGGGCGTAGCCGGGCTTGATGCGAATGGCGGCGTTGATGCCGTTCTTCTTGAAGTTGCGGCTGAAGAAATCACGGGTGTGGCCGAGACCAATCAGGAGTAGATAACTAATGTATGTGGCCAAAAAGTAGTAATATGGCGGCTCGTCCACGACGGGCGGCTCAAGCGAGCCGCCGGGGTGCGAGCTGACGTAGAGGTGGTTGCGGCTCAGCAGAGGACCAAACTGGGCATCCCGGCGACGCTGGGCCTCGGCCTCGGCATCTGATGGGGGCTCGAACAGAGTAGTGGGGGACTCTTCCGAGATGGCCTCGCCTGCGGTAGCGGTAGAGAGGGAGATCTTAGGGAGCGAGAGAGAAGAGGCAGTGATGCCGCCGGCGGAGGGGGATTGCTGCATGGCGAGGAGGGACTGCTGCGCAGTCTGCTGGGTCTGGTCTCGGGACTTGGGGGAAGAGGAGAAGAACTGGGACAGGCGGCTGCCCTTGGTTTGTGATGATCGTCGCTCAGTCACTCGTTCCAACGGCGACATGCTGGAGTAACTCGAGAAAGGGTTTGCAAGCTTGCGTGGCATTTCTAGGAAAGGCGAGGCAGCATCTGAGGCCGCAGGTTGATGTTAGAAAGGTCGCGACCTGGAAATATGGAATGCTGCGTTGTTTCCTTGCGATAGGATCTCGATATAAGGGGATGGTGACAAAGTGGGAACAGGCCCGGAGTATCCGGGGAACGATAATATGCTGGTTTCGAGGGGAGAGGAGCGGATGGATGGTGGGAAGGGGGAACGGAGATGGCGACAAGTAGAGGGCGTGGGACAGACACTATGTCAATGACACACGCACAACTACAGGTTATATAGGGCAGAAGGGGTTAGGGGGAGAAGCGTCGAACAAAGGATATCGAGAAACGAGGCCACGATGACAGCAGCCGGTGGTAACGCGATGAGGGAGGAAGAAGAGACGAAGGGGGGGAGGACGGTGAGGAGGCGGTGGGTGGGCTAGGATGACAGAGGAGCGTATCGTGCCGATAAGGCAGGGAAAGGGGACCAGGGGAGAAAAGGGGGTGATTCTGATGTTTGCTAATAAAACAGCAGCAGGAAAGGGGAAGGCGTGGTCTGCAGTGGCCCAAGCTCGGCACAGAAGGGACGGACCACACCACACGCAGGAATCACACCACAGCACCATCGACGATAAGACAGCCATCGGGAAGGAGCTACCTGCAGGTTTGGCGCTGGCCTGGCCTTGCCGGCAGCCAATTGCCCTTTGCCCATGTGCTCTTTCTGGTTCTGACTAGTCTTGTGCTCGATTCCTGATGCACTCCTGCCTTGTGTACCGTGCAGTATATCCGCTGCTTCCGTCGTTCGATCGGTCGTGCCTTCCCGATGTCCTGTGCTGCCATGTCTCGTGCCTTCTCATTTGGGAATTGTGGTTTTGTCTCTGCGGCAAGGACGTCTGGGGAGATTGTGACTTGTTGGGGAAGGTGCAAGTACTGTGCAAGTATTTCCGGCTGCCGTCTTGTATTCGCAAAAGAACACTCTAGGGAGTATGTGAAACTTACACAACGGTCGGAGGCTGGCGAATCAATCCGCGTGCTAGCCAACGACAAGAGAGGCGCACAGAGCGTCGGTGTGTGTCAATGCCGGACGGATTGGTCTCGCAGGTCGAGGTATCGAGGGAGGGGTTTGGGTGTATTTGCAGTCGTCCGGATGGGTGCGACTGGAGGTAGGTCGCGTCGCGCGTGGTGTCTAGGTGTCTGGGCTGCGCCTTCTCTGTCGGGTTCTTTCCTACTCTTTCTCTCGGCAACCGTTCGGTGAGGGAAGGTTCGATCGAGAGAAAGAAGAATCGGCAAGAGCAATAGGGGAAGGAGCGGCTGGCGAGAGGGAGGAAAAGAGGGTTTGGGATTGGAACTGAGCAGGAATGGACGACACGACCACGAAGAATAAAACAGGTTAAATTAAAATACAAAATAAAAGGCCAAAATACCATGAAAAAGGAGAGGCAAGATTTGCAAGGGAGGCCCAGTAAAAATAGGAGAGGGCGCACGCACACGCGAAGAAGGAAGCACCACAGGGGACGACGAGCACTGCTCCGTAATGATGCATAGCACGGCGGGTTTCAAGCCGTGTTGATCACCAGCCACAGTGAGAGCGAGATGCTGTGTGCATGCTTACTCGCACGGGGTTCTGGCTGCTCTTTGTTTTCAGAGGCTCCATCTGCTTTGTTGAAGCGCTTTCCATGCCCATCCATGCCCGTCAAGCGCCAGAATAGCGGGTGCCCTTTGATTAGCGTAGGGGATGAGGGGGCCCCAGCAGGCGAAAAAAATACATAGTCAGGGGCAGAGGAGCAAGCTAATCCCAGGTCACTCTGGCGCTTCGCCTGTGTGGGCAGATTTGGGCGATCCGAGACGCTCTTCCTTTTCATGCGTCGTGCCGATATGCTACAAAGTATTGTTTTCCTACTCGTATTGATTTTTTATTGATTTTCTATATCGCGTTCGGTGCTCCCCTACGCTCGCTGCTGTTGCCAATCCGCCCATACACCGTTGCCGCTGCCAGACGGGCCCTGTCGAGAAGCCGGAAAATCCGGAAATTGAACCAGGGGGACTGGGGTGCGAAATTGGGCTGGTCCCGCCTTTGCCCGCGATGCACGCTTAGTCATTCGCTTTCACCGTATCAAGGCCCAACGAATGTGGTAATTGAATGCGACCCCGACGCTTCAGCAATTGCCAGACCAACTGCTTGCAGCGATGAGTCGTGCTTGGCTCCATGTTCAAGTAAGCTTATCGAAGCTTAATAGGAGGGATCATGGACAGCCAGCACCCATTATCTTACGTGACGCTTGATTGCATTGGAGGCCCCATTCTCACGCTGAGCCCAAGGTAGTGCTGCTTGCGGCATTTGATGTTGGGCACGCCCAATGCGCCGTAGAATCGAGATGAGACGACAATGCAACTGGACAACGAAGACGACAGCCGGGCTGGTGGGCGGCAGCCAGGACAAAGCTGCCCAGTGCGGGATCTTCGGCATGGGTAATCAGACCACGGCAGCTCCCAGCACTGGCGCTTGTACGGAGTAATAGAGCACTCGCCGTTCGGAGCCCGAGGTTAACGGGCCTAGACAAAGGACGGTTCGATAGCCAAATCAGGTATCTGATGATGTATGTACTTCCAGAATTTACTCGCATTACTCATATCGGCCCAGTCACCTGTATATAAGACAGCAAGCAGTGCAGTCAACAAAGAGGCTGTAGCAGTCAGTCAGCATTTTGTACGGGCCACCCTATGCAGGAGATAATCATTCGTAATCTACAATCAGTCATTCCGTCGACCATCCTCGGCCGAGGCTTGTCTCCATGTCATCTTGGCCCCGGTATCGACACGTGAGCCCCATCCCGGTTCGAGCCATCACGGGGCAGGTCACATGTCGACTTCTTTCTATGCTAGCTCCTGCTCGCTAGGCCTCGGGCATGGCGCCGGGGCAGTCCGCTGTTCTTGTAGCTGTACCAGGCTAGAAAGGCACGGCTTAGGAATGCGCTCGGCTTAACCTTTGCCCACGATAAGCGAGCCCTTGTTCGGTAAGAGACTTGGTCTCTTGAACATGAGTATGTAAGACTGTGGACGTGCACGATAGTACCGTTCTGGAAGGAGAAACACAGACTTGGGCTCCCATTGCGCACTTCCCCTCTCCAATTCAAGTAGGCACGGAGCTGAGCTCCAGCACGCACCCCTCTCCTCTGTTCGGGCTATGCTCACCAGCTTTCACCTCATCGGTATCGTAATTTCGAACAAAGTATACCGTGCTGAATCAATTTACACACATTGTTATAAACTACAGTAAGAGCTGTCGGATTCACAGCCGCCATCATGGCCGACAAAGCGTCCAGTCCGCCCGAACTATGGCGGCACCCGAACCCCGAGCAGACGCCCATGTACCAGTTCATGGCAGCAGTCAACGAAAAGCACGGCCTCTCTCTTACTGGATATGCGGACCTGCACCGGTGGTCCGTCGAGCACCTCGCCGAATTCTGGGCCGACGTGTGGGACTTTGTCGGCATAGCAGCCTCCAGGCCGTATGACAACGTCTTGCCCAGCACGGACATGTTCCCGCGCCCGGATTTTTATCAAGGGTCACGCCTCAACTTTGCAGAAAACCTCCTGTTTCCTGCCGGCAAGGATATTGAGCCATCGGACACAGCGCTGATCACGGTGACGGAAGAGTGGCCCACCACTGGCGTGCAGCCGCTAACTTGGTCCGAACTCCGGGAGCGGGTCCGGCAGTGTGCAGCACGACTCCGTGGATCGGAAATTGGCCTCACGGCCGGCGACGTGGTCGCTGGCTTCATTGGCAACCATGCCGATGCAATCGTGGCGATGCTTGCCACGGCATCAATTGGTGCTGTGTGGACGTCAATCAGCCCCGACAACGGCGTCAGTGCCGTGCTGGACCGGCTTGTGCGCGTCAAGCCCAAGGTGCTGTTTGCCGACGATGCATCTCTGTACAACGGCAAGCTGTGGCCGAGCAAGGACAAGACGCTCCAGATCGTCGAGGGTCTCGGCGAAGCCAACAGCCTCAAGGCTGTCATCGTCGTCGACTCGGTCAGCTACTCCAGCTCGAGCATCAGCAATGCGTCAGAGGCAGATCTAGGTCTCGATGTCCTGAAATCGGTGGTGCCCGTCGCAGAGGCATATACCCAGTTTCTCGGCCGCGCAGCAAGCGATGTGCCGCTGCACTTTGAGCAGTTGCCCCCTTCGCATCCCCTCTACATTCTCTATTCGAGCGGCACGACAGGCCTGCCCAAGGCCATTGTGCACACGGCCATGGGCACCCTGATCCAGCACAAGAAGGAGCTCACACTGCACTGCTCCATGGGGCCCCGATCACGCATGCTCTACTACACAACGACGTCGTGGATGATGTGGCACTGGAGCGTATCAGCGCTGTCTGTTGGCTCGTCGCTGGTTCTCTACATGGGCTCG
Organism: Ophiostoma perfectum; assembly: GCA_029298845.1. Classification (NCBI taxonomy): domain Eukaryota; kingdom Fungi; phylum Ascomycota; class Sordariomycetes; order Ophiostomatales; family Ophiostomataceae; genus Ophiostoma; species Ophiostoma perfectum. Next base: position 248,644 of record JANSLV010000021.1, read on the forward strand.
CCGTTCAAACCCTGTGGCGAGATGTCTCTTCCACAGCTGCTGGCCGACTTGGAGGTCACCCACTTCGGCACATCGGCTGCATACCTCGTAGCCCTGGAAGCGAAGAAGTTCAAGCTCACGATCGAGTTGCCCAAGCTCGAGGCCATCTACTCGACAGCATCGCCGCTGCCGCCTTCCACGTTCGCCTATGTCTACGAGACATTCCACAAGGACGTGCACCTGTCGTCCATCACGGGCGGCACCGACATAATCTCGTTATTCGGTGCACCTTGTCCACTGCTGCCAGTCGTCGAGGGCACGATCCAGTGCGCAGGACTGGGCATGGCGATTGCTGTTGCCGACTCTCTGTCTCCCGCCGAATCACCCAAGCTCGTCGACCTGGGCGATGAGGGCGACCTCGTATGCATGCGTCCATTCCCCTGCCAGCCGCTGACGTTCTACGACGGCGATGCAAAGTACCGCGCGGCCTACTTTGAGCGCTTCCATGGCTGGTGGCACCATGGCGATCTGGTCCGCCTGGTGGGTGACAAGCACCAGTACCTGCTGATGCTCGGCCGGTCGGATGGCATCCTGAAACCGTCAGGTGTACGGTTCGGCAGCGCAGAAATCTATAACGTGTTGATCCGTTTTTTCGCGACCGAGGTGGAGGATTCGCTGTGTGTCGGGCGTCGACGGCCACAGGACACGGATGAGACAGTGTGCTTGTTTATATTGCGACCGACAACGACTCAGCCCGGAGCCAAGGCCGCCGACTTCGACGACCTGCGCGCCCGGATCAAAGCTGCGATCCGGCGTGAGCTGAGCCCCCGCCATGTGCCCGGTATCATCGAGGAGTGCATCGGTATACCTCGCACAGGCAACGGCAAGAAGTAGGTCTCTTTGAGCGTGACTATGTCCGTGAATAAACGCTAACCGTTGCCCTAGGATCGAGGTTGCCGTGAAGCAGATTGTGTCCGACTTGAATGTCAAGACGAATGCCAGCGTTGCCAACCCAGAAGTCCTGGACTGGTTCCGTGCCTGGGCGAGTGCACAGAAATAGACATATCGATGTATCTGGATAGATTCGCTATATGCTTTCAATGCCACAGGTTGCTTTTGCCATGGCGTTGGGCACTACTACGTCGTAATATCATGAGCGGTCTTGGAGGGTCGGGTTGCTGAAATGGCGTCTTGGTGTCTGTCTTGATATTTCTTTGCACAGATCCTGTATATATGAGCAGCTAAGACAAGCAATAACAGCTGATGTTGACATCAATTTCAGTTTGACTCTCGATTATTGACATCACAATCTGTAAGCATACTGTATGGAGATGGCTTCCTGTTATGCACGGACCTTTTTCCGACATAACGCCCAGCTCCACACACATTTAATGTCCTACCGTACCAGACGTGTACAGGAACGGGCCAGAGCATCCACCCACACTCACATTCACCCCTGACCCGTCTCTTTTGATTTTGCCAGTCTTGTTCGGCTGTATTTTCTCTTTTCCGTTTTGTACGAGTGTTTCCTACTTGACATGTTCCTCTCTTCTTCCATTTCTTTCTTTTTTCCAGTGCTTCTGTATTGTCATAAATATGTTATTACACCGTGCATACCATCTGAGCGTATGTAAGATATAAGTAGTAAATATGTCTGAGGTAGCCGAAGAAATCAAGTACAGAGTACTTGTCTGCTGCTTGTCGATTTGGCCCCAAGTGTAAAAAGGCCAGTCTTTTGTGATAAACGACAGTACATAGCAATGTACATTGGCAAGCTGCCCGTCTGTATGGAGCATGCACGGCTCCCGACGCACTGGGAGTGGGGAGAAACGGAGGAGAAATGAAGAAAAGGAAGAAAAGAACGAGAGAGAGGTTTATTCCCTGGTGGATGATACATAATATACATAAAATACATAAATGGCACCACTTTGCCGTACATAAATCGAGAATAAATCAGACCGAAAAAAAGGCATCGGTGGACCTTTGTTTTCATCTGTTCCTGTCTCGATTCCTTCTTCGTGAAGAGCAGCATACGGCGTACGACGCCCGACTCCTGGACCGCGCATGTCTGATCCAGACAGATGAGAACCTCGATCGCAATCACCCTGCTGGTCCTACAGAGGCAGCAGGTATCGTAAGATACCTCTGCACAAACACTCAGCCCATCGTCTGGCAGCTGGCCCGAGGTATCAGCTTTCTGAGACACCGCATATGTGCGGCGTATTCGATGCGTTGTGATATGTCCAACTACGAGTGTCTTGCATGTTGTCGGTCGGTACGTATCAGGTACTTTTCAGTACTGGTTTATTTGATTGTTCTACGACGTAATTATCTCTAATTTTCTTTTTCCTCTCTCCTCTGCTCCTCTCCATCGTATGCTACCAGCTCATTTGCTTCCAAGCTGCGTCTTCTGAGTTCTCCCTTGCTTTGTTTTCAGCGTTTTAGTGTGCGAAATTAAATACCCGACTTGCCGCTGGGCTCTGGCCAACCACTGCGATGACAGCCCATAGCCCACATCTGGGAGCCATTCATTTACAACGTACACCATTGTGCACTACGGGGAAATCAAGATAGTGTGCTCCGTAGTAAGATAAGATACATCGTCAGTAAGGATTCTGTGCACGGTGCAGGTACAAGCTCGTAGGCGTGCTAGCCGGAGAAGACGCCGTTCTCGTCTAGCCTTTTGACGCCAGGCCCTCTCTCATTTCATTTGGCTCGCATGTTCATGCGCGCTTCTTTGCGTTAGAGGTGGGCTGGGCCAGATTGGATTGCCTGGACGTTTTATAGCTTAGTCATCGGCTTCGTACGAGTAATTCGGCGTCTCGACCAGACCAGAGACCACCAGGGCCAGGGTCGTTAGCAGTAACGGCTACAGGGACAGGCGAGCAAGGTTTCTGGGACGATCGAGGCATACTTGGGGGACAGGCGAGATGAAAGGGTCAAGATCGGCTCGAAAACCGTATGCCAGAACACACTCAACGCAGCAGTCAAGAATAGGAGAGGCCAGCTCTATGGTGTCGCTCAACTGCCAGCTAGCAGGCCAATGTCGCATTGGCTAGGCCCCAACGGCTGCAATGTCGTATCGTATCATAACAGCTCCCTGAAGATGTACGGAGTAGACAACAATACAGACAGAAGAGAAACTGACGCGTCGTAGCAGGAACCCACACGACGATCCGAGTTTGGGAGTCGCGTCGGGCAGAAGACCTGCAGGAGCAGGGCCGATCAGGAAAGCAACCAAATACGGCGCATATTGAGTCAATACGGAGTAAGAGTGCAGCACTGCGAGCTTGCCGCATCCAAGTAGGTACACAATAGAGGGCATGCACGACATATCTGAAGATATCGTACCTTCCCGTACCTTGCTTAACCAGGCCGTGATGGTGCTACTCGACGGAACGCAGGATGCTACACGGAGCATGACACAGTGACGGACCAGAAGGAGCAGGCTTGCGATAGAAGCTGAGAAGGGGGTAGGAGTCAGGTACTTGCAGAGCGGTGCAGCTGTAGCACTGAGACGAGTACTCCGCCCGGAGCATTGCCTGACTGGCATGTTGTCATGTTGTCAATCCGAATATCCACCGACCGTTGTGGCACCTAGAGCAGCGGTGATACAGCATGGAGCATCCAGCATCCATCCAGAATGCTCATGACAGCTCCGAGAGTCCGCTGCACTCAGCTCGTCTATCCGGTTATCCATACGCTGTTATATATATATAAATACACAAAACAGTATCTTATCTTAATTATCTTGTATGCGTATGAATACAGCCTGCACCGTTCGTGGCGCAAACGCCTCAGCGCCATCTTTGCCGCTGCGCACAGATCAAGTCATGCCGGCCTCTTACGCGGTTTGAGACGTGAAGATGCTCTGTAGGGTCTCAATATTCTGCAGCTACCAGTCGCACGACGTCCGCCACTGACAAATCACCGCTACATGTCGTCGGTGCGCGTCGGTTGGGTGTTGCACAACGCAGCTCATCCATATTGAGAGAAACGCTCCTTGCAGCCTGCATATGTGCTGCAGATGATCTTCCAGAAAGAGCAGCCCGGGCGTCCTCTCCTTGCTCCTGATCTTGGCAGCTTGCCTGCAATACGGAGTGCTCGTACACTTTGGCTGCAGTCGCCTGCAGCTGTAGCCAGACTCCGTCGCTGCAACCCACCTACCCTATTCGCTCACCTGTCTCCATCTCTCTACCTCGCACCTTTCCCCTTTTGTGCTATTGCTACTTTGCCCTTTGGCTTCCCTCCTTCCTCTGGCAAATGGAAGATATCTTACATAAGTCCTGCCTGCTCTGTCCAGGTACCGTGATCGCGCGCCGCCGCTCCCGTCAGCCTGCACCTGCTTGGGCAACCGTTCTGCGCGCTTTTCCTATTTAAAGCCCAGGCTAGCGTCTTCGGCGAGCTAAGATATCTGCGGAAGCCAGCAGAGGGTCAGAGGGCCAGCAGGCCAGCAGAGGGGAATCAGCGCAAACCCACATAGAACGGCCACCACAGTGGTAGCGCTGTGGTGCTGTCTCCTCTCCTCCCGGTCGCTCTTCCCTGCCCCTGTCGGTCTTTGCTCGTCTGTGCTCCGTATTTTCTGTACCTGCCCTCTTTTTCCCTCTTTGTAGTCTGGCAGTAGCGATCGACGTTTTTCTTTTCCCTCCTTCGCTCCTTCCCTTTTCCTTGCGTTTTCGCTCCGTGTCTGTGCCCGTTCTTTCCTTTTTCAACAGCCGCTCTGCTTTACTCGCAACCACTCGTACTATTTAGCAGGTTCCGACTGTACGACGTAGGCCATCTTGATCGCACCTTCCTGCTCCTCTACCCCCTTCGATAGTGTCTTGTCTGTCTTCCTGCCTACTCCGTCCTGTCTCTGTCTAGCCGTCTGCGTGATTCCACCCCCGTCCAGCACACTAAACCCTCTCTGGTGCTTCCCCTTCCACCACCAGCAAAAGAAACTCCTATTTCCTTTTGGTCCCACTTTTCCGCCCCTTCATCGCTGCAAGCCCGAGCCAGAGAGCAGCAGCCAGTCGCCAGTGCCAATTCTTCGGCCTGCTTTCACCTAACCGCTAGACTGCTAAGATCTCCTACTATCGCTACTACGGGGTACAGTGCAGCGCTGCTGCTGCTACTCTGCACCGCACTACGACCACTTTGGCATACTGTCCCCTACGCCATTTCCTCAATCCCCCCCAATCTCCCCCCTTTCCCTTCCACTGTAATTATTGTTCCCTCTGCCTTTCGGTGTCCTGGTCCCTCCACCCTCCTGCTCCTCCTCCCTTCGCTCTAGCGCACAACGAATCACTCCTTTTCATTTTCTCCCGTCTCCCCATTCCAATCTCTCTCCCATCCTCTCGTTCGCTCACTCGCTCTCTTGTCTTGCTCTCTTGTCTCGCCTCCCTCTACCTCTACCTCTCCCCTTCTCTCTCTCGCTACCGCACATCTTACTCCCCAGGGACCTGCAAGGGAACAAGCCAACGAATCAAAACAGCTCGCCGAGTATACGCAACCAAACGGGCCGGAATAGGGAGAGCTCTTCTCTCTTTTATCCTCTGCATCGATTCGAGACTATTCGCAAACTTGTCAATATACATACGCACGCCTTGTTGTGTGCTCACCGTTGCCCTCGTCTCTCACCTGCCGCCTCTCGCTAGACCGTCGCCGTCTCCCAGTCACCCGTTTCGCCGACGACCTCGAGTCGACTCCCGACTCTGACCCCTGACTCTTGTCCGTCCGATTGGCATCGTCACGAACATCTTCTCGTCGCCATCTACGTCGTCGTCGTCTTCGCGTCGTCGTGACTTCACAACCTCCTCCCCCGATCCCACACTATTACAAAATCACAATGGACTCTCGGCAAGGCGAGGTGTCGCCCGAGGCAATGCAGGCCCGGATCCAGCAGGCGCGTCGCGAGGCTGAAACCCTCAAGGACCGCATCAAGAGAAAGAAGGACGAGCTCGCCGACACTTCTCGTTAGTCTCCCTTTTCTTGCCTCGTCTTCGTTTCATTCCTAGATCGTGCATCACTCTGCCTCGTATGCGGTGCGGTGTCGGACCATCCGCTCCCGCATCGGCTGTCGCGAGGGTTGGAGCTATGCGCAGCCGTGTTGGATTGAGTCACGATCATGGACTGTGTATGCATTTTAGATTGAGCTGTTACTAACGTTGCGCAATAGTCCGTGCCGTCGCCCAACAAACACACGAGCCCATCTCCCGGAATCAGATGATGAAGCCGAAGCGGACTCTGAAGGGACATCTGGCCAAGATTTACGCCATGCACTGGTCCACCGATAGAAGACACCTGGTATCGGCGTCGCAAGATGGCAAGCTTATCATCTGGGATGCGTACACCACTAACAAAGTTCACGCCATCCCTCTGCGCTCGTCGTGGGTCATGACCTGCGCCTATGCTCCCAGCGGCAACTACGTCGCGTGCGGTGGTCTGGACAACATCTGCTCCATCTACAACCTCAACCAGAACCGGGACGGTCCCACCCGTGTCGCCCGCGAACTGTCGGGCCATGCCGGCTACCTGTCATGTTGTCGCTTCATTAACGACCGCAGCATTCTGACCTCGTCGGGTGATATGACCTGTATGAAGTGGGATATCGAGACGGGCACCCGCGTTGTCGAGTTCGCCGACCACCTTGGCGACGTCATGAGCATCAGCCTCAACCCTACCAACCAAAACACTTTCATCTCCGGTGCCTGCGATGCCTTTGCGAAGCTGTGGGATATCCGTGCCGGAAAGGCTGTGCAGACATTTGCCGGCCACGAGTCCGACATCAACGCCATTCAGTTCTTCCCCGACGGCCACTCTTTTGTCACTGGTTCCGACGACGCTACATGCCGGCTGTTTGATATTCGCGCAGACCGCGAGCTTAACGTCTACGGTGTATGTGCTCTTGTCCCCCCCATCCTTTTCTAGTATCAAGCTAACATTTCAGTCCGAATCCATCCTTTGCGGCATTACGTCCGTTGCCACATCTGTTTCGGGCCGTTTACTCTTTGCTGGCTACGACGACTTCGAGTGCAAGGTAAGACGACTCATGCGCTGTGCAGCGTATCACCCTGAATTGTTTGTATGTGTGTGTACAGTGACTAACGTACCTAGGTTTGGGATGTGACACGCGGTGAGAAGGTCGGCTCGCTTGTTGGCCACGACAACCGTGTCAGCTGCTTGGGCGTGAGCAACGACGGCATCAGCCTGTGCACAGGCTCATGGGATTCTTCGGTCAGTACCTCTCCTCATCCCAACTGCTTCTTGACTTCTTGGAATAATGCGTTTCTAACAGCCCCATAGCTGAAGATCTGGGCCTACTAAAGGCCGTATCCCCTATCCACAACCCGATTTATAGCATAGCTTGTTATTGCTACATTGCTACGACGAGACGAACGCCTCTTATTTATGCTGTCCCGACACCACGAGCAAACCATATCCCGACCCCGATCCCGATCCCCGACTCTCTCTCTTAACATCGAACCTAGACGGAACCACAGCATAAGATGCTCGGAGCAGAGCAAGACGCCGCGCGCTACACATTTAGTCGATTGAATCTCCGAGGTGGCTCGATGACTGAGCAAGGTCGCATTGTCAAGTGGCAGTGGACGACGGGGCAAGTGCCTAGTCCTCCGTGCGGTCTTCTCCTTCAATAGAGAAAAGCTCAGTCCCTCCTACTCTGCTTCGACGTCATGCATCTCCTTTGTGAGATCGCATCTGGTGTTATGAAGTAGCAGACTTGGGTATTCTACCGCCAGATTCCTTGCACGACGGTTTTCTTGTCTCTTTCAGATTTCTCTATTGTCTCCAACCTGTGTTACCGCCTTGTCTCGGGTTTTTGTTTCGCTGCTCACTGCTCGCTGCTCGCTACTCGCTGCTCCTCTTTTCCTTACTGTTTCCAGTCTTGCGTTGACTCTTGACTTTTTTTGTGTACCTCGTTACAAAAATGCCTTTCTTTTTTTTTATAATTCCGGCTTGTTTATCTTCTGTTCATTTACTTCTTCCTGTTCTATATTCCCTTTCTCTTTTTTTTCCTTTCTTTTCCTTTTCCTAACTCTTCTTTCCCTCTTTCTACACATCCTGCTATATTACTATTTTCTACTATTACAAGTCTTACTCCTGTTTCCACTACGCATTGACGGCTCTTGTGTCGTCTCTATAGCTGTCTGAAATGTATCCCATCCAATTTTAGCCAACATGAGGTACCAACGAGACGGTGTTCTAAGCTCCAAATATGCCGTCTCCTCCATCGCTTGCTCTGCCGTGCCTCCTCCTTCTCTGCCTCGCCATGAGCTTTCCTCCCTGTGTCGGCAACTTCACGATATCCCCTTTCTTGTGTCTTTGGTCTCGTCTATTTTGCAGTGGCTCGTTCTTTGGTGCTCGCTCTTGCGTTGATTTTCACGCATTTTCACGCATTTATTCTTGTTCTTGTTCTTGTTCCAATTTCAGCCCAGAAAAACCCTTGCCCAGCCGTTTGGGTATTCCAATCGGGGCCATATTTGCATATAGTTATCTAGTCAAAATAAATTGTTTATACAATCATCTTAGCTGGAACGGAAGTTGTAGTGGCCAGGATGCAATGCGGATTTGTGGTGGTGGTAGCCGGGCTGTGGGTCATGTGACTTGTGCGATTGTGTCACGAGGCTGTGGCTCTTGGGCACCATATAGTGACAGCTCTCTTGAGCTTTGAAACCGATACCTCAAACCATCTAGAGTCTAGGCTTCGTCTTCGAGTATGTTTCGATTTTGCATCTGCAGCGAAGGATGACAACAACTACCAAACCTGCACAGCTGTAGTTGCAGCTGCTATATGCCTGGAAACACGTCTGTTATCAGATAACTCTACAGGTGTTTAGTTCGTCTTTTGTCTTATCCTAGTGTATACGGAGTATGGTTGGATTGTGGTTTTGCGATGCCTGGTCCCTTGTGTGTGTTTATGCTTGTTTGTATTTTTGCAGTTATTTTTGTTCGATCAGCCTTTAGGAAACATAAAACGAGAACGGCACCGGTCAAGAAGAACAACACAGCAAAATAGTAAATAAATGTATTGATGCATATTAAACCTAGCAATAAATATTTTAAAAAACACAAAAATGATCCGGAAAGACAATAAACAGATGTGAAATTTGAAAGTGCAGACGACATCATTTGAAATTTCTAATATATTTTCTCCTTTCTCCTTTCTCCTTTCTCTTTTCTCTTTTCTCCTTTCTCTTTTCTCTTTTCTCTTTCCTTTTCCCATTCTTCTTTCCCTCTTTCCCCCCTCTTTCATCAACATTCATCCCGTCCCCTCCCATATACAAATTAAAACGATCGTCCTTTGCAAGATGTTTATCACCCGCACACAGACACACGCACACGAAATACAGACTGACGTACACCAGTGCATCGTCATATGCATCTCCGACATGCCATTGCTAAGCAAGGAAAGGCGACGGCGGCTGAGCGATGGTACGCTGCGGACGGGCTCAAGTTGATTAATGCTCATCACAGGCGAATCTGCCATGGTAGGGTGTACGCACAGACAAATGTCACATGCGAGAGCACTTGTGCTCTTCTTCTTCGTTCTGTCTCGTAGGATGATGTGTTTTATCTGGTCAATGAAGGACGTTCACACGAAGCATATGCTGACTCATCTGCAGCAACCGTCAAGATGATTCATCTGTATCGTTGTACGGAGTCCAGCAAGATCAAGAGACTTGGAATTCATACATCTCTGGCTTTACTGCCCTTCTACTCATATATTCTCTATTTCAAGGTTGATCGCTATTTGTATATTATTTTCTAAACATCTGCCCTCAATTTCCGTGCTCTGCTATTAGCATAAGACCGTACCACAGCCATAAATACTACAGCCATTTTGATCTGAACACACCAAAAGCGGTGGTCCTGTAACACGCTAACAGGATAGGCCCTGCAAGGAAAGTGGTGAATGCTGTAGCTGCAGGGGGGTTTGCAAGGGGTGGGAAAGGGGAGTGCCGATCGGTCGGGCGCACGACAGCATCCAAGGCGTCCAAGGCGAGGAACAGTTGCGAGATGACTCCTTGCGCCAAACACACATGATGCTAAGATCAATACGCACAAGAGGCTGTCCATCGTCTACTTCTGCGAGCCAAGATCAGCCGGCCAGCTGACTGCTGACAGCTGCTTACATGAGGATACGGTTGTTTCGCTGTCAATCTTGACCTTTCTCGTCGTGTCTCTCGTCTCGTCTGCCGTCTCTCGCACACCGCACATTCGCATTCGATACAATATCCAATATTCGATATCGATGCACTTTCTGCCAATGCGCGACTCCACTAATGCAATTCTAATTTGGAAAGACGCTGTATTAAATTTGCCCACGGACGGAGAATAATTATGCAGAGTTGCAATAATGTTGCAATAATAGATCACATCTCTTGGAACCCTGCTGCCACGCGAAGACGCGGAGATTTGCCAGGAGAAATACAAGTAGCAAGAAGGTAGCAGAGAGGCAATCTACGAGTAGACATCCGCAAGACATAACTATGTGCAATGTACGACGTAGCACGACTGCGAAGGCAGAAGAGATGCATGTGAGGCATGATCTCTGCGGCGTTGAGGGTCAAATTGGCTGCCCCACCGGGGTTTTAGCCTGGCCGTTTGGAGATGGAGAAGGGCAGTGGTGGACTAGAGGAAAGAAAGAAGAAAAAGAAAAAGAAAAAATACAAGTACGAGTACAGGCACAGCGTTCTTTTCGTTCTTTAGTCTTTCCCTTTCGGGGCGCCTGCCTTCCAAAATCATATGGTTTAGCGTCCTGGGCTGCTGCTGCACTGTACTTTTTGCTTCTACGGGTGTTCATGCACATTTTAGTTTCCTCTGCCGCTCCTTCCCTTGTGAGATACCCTGTGCCACCTGCCTCCCTTCTTGTCATGACAGCAAGCACCCAAGATACAGTCCTCACGTGGCTTTGCTGTTGGATGCCGTTCTTTCTCTTGACAAGCTCCTTCCCGATACATCAAGACGAAAACACGCCGACGTGCATTCTCGCGGCTTTGCTTGGTGATCCTCTTGCCTCCGCTGCCCCTCACTCTTGACTCGCGACGGCCGGCAGCTTGAAATGCCCACCACAACTACCGCCATTGCCACGACCCCTGGCGCCACTAAAGACACGCAGACCACCCGCAAATAGACGAAACAGCCCGAAGCAAAGGCTAAGAGGGTCGTGACGTAAATTCTCCCGCGCCCTTCCCTGTCTAGTCGCCACGGTCGTTCCCTTCTTCAACAACGTCGACTCCATGCTCGACCATCCTGCTCAACCGTTCTTGGCTGTCTCTCACACTCTCTGCCCTCTCTTGTCTCGTCCTCTCCGCCCTCTTGTCACCCCTCTCGAACGTACACCTGCCCTGGTGCTATTCTCGCTGTCGCCGACGCCTCTGGCCTCCTACCCACTTTCTCGTCGCCCACTCTGAAACAGCCTGACGCATCTCAGGGGTTCGGCCGGCCTGCTACTCCAAAGCCAGCAAGGGATCGTCGTCTTTTTTCATCTTGTCGAAAACCAAGTCACAAAAACCGCAAGCACGCCTGGCTGTTGTCATTTCCCACAATCAGAAACAAGACACTGCACAGCCATTGGCCAGACACGCACGGAATCGCTCCCACTGACTCTGTTCTGAATCCAACCAACCTCGATCCCCCTTCTGTCTCGGCTCTGTCCTGTTCTTTTGTCTTGCATCCTTGCATCTGTCTTCTGTCCGTCTTTTGTCCTGTGTCTTTTCTTGCAGTCTTCTGTCCCGTCTTCTATCTTCAGTCTTCCGTCTTCCACCTCTCAGCATTGGCATCTACCCCCAAACCAACGTTTCGATCTTCACGGCTCTCAAACAATCCTACGCCTTGACTCCTGCCTCCCTTGATACACACGCACACCACACTCTGCTACCCTCTGCAGTTGCTGGCTCTTCTGCTCGCGTGGCTTTTCTCGTTTAAGCCCAAGTCGAGACCGAACGACGTGGCTTTCATTGCCTCGTGGCAACCCCGGGGGTCCAATATCCAGCCAATACTCTCGCACATTCCTTCACACCCCTTACTCCATCTCCTCGTGTCCAGCCCAACCGCAGCATCGTGCTTCCCTGCCTCCCTGCTTCGTGATCTGTGCTCGTGGACCTCGAAGCGCCTCATTCCTGCTCTTGCATACCACATACCCAATACTTGCCTATATCGTACCATCCCGGTGTCCTTATTAAGGCCATAAAGCCACAGACCACTCCAAGACCCATCGAAGAGAACATTCTCTACGCCAGACCACGCGTTCTAGCTTGCAACTCTATCCTCTTACACGCAACGAGATTCACGTCGCCTGCTTACGGTGCTATTCTTACATCTCTTCCTACACCCCCCCCTCTGCCTAATACCTGTTATTGCTTCTGCCCTTTGGTATACCACCCCCCTTTCTCCCGCAGACATCTACCTTGTCTTGAATAGCACTCGTGTAAACAAGACCTGGCTTCGATCACACCCCCCCTTCCCTCTCTTCATAAGTCCCAGTCCTAGTTCCAGTCCCAGTCGCGGCCCAGACTCACGACTCACATATCTCACACCTCCCACCCTTGCGACCCATCCTCCTTGCTTGCTCCTATTCTTGCATATCACTGCTCTGCATACACGCCTAGCGGAGACACGCCCCCGGTCACACCGTCACATAATACTCCGGCTTCTTCTTTCCCTTCTCCTTCATATACTCCTCCTCCTTCCTTCTTCTTTTCTTCTTTCTTTCATCATGTCAACCGAAGCACAAGAAGAGTTCCAACAATTCGTGGACAAGAACAACCAAGGCCCCGACGACCATATCCATCCTGAAGACCGTCTTGAATACCAGCGTGAAGCTGCCCTCGACGACCTTGACCTCGACGAAGAAGACGAACACCGTGCCAACCAAATCGACGCCGCAATGCGCATGCCGGCTATGAACGGTGGTGGAGGTGCCGACCCCAGTGGGGCCTACAAACTGCCTCCGGCCTCGTTCGACAGTGGCCGTGCCACTGGTGTCAAGGGTGTCATTGCCGATGCCCGCGACTACGAGAGTGCCCGCAAGAGCACGTTTATGAACCGTGTGCGGCACGCCCGCCGCAGCGTGTTCGGTCTCGGCGATGTCGAAGCCGATGCCATGGTCAGCGACAAAAAGAGCGACATGTCGTCGTCGGACGGCGAGCTGGACGAGGACGAAGAGGCGTTCCTGTCACAGTGGCGTGAAGCCCGCCGGCGCCAGATGGAGGGTGAAGCCCGGCCAGTCGGTGCCAGCGTCCGCACACGGAGGACATCACCCAGCGCCCGCATCTACGGCCGCTTCGACACAGTCGACGCCCTCGGCTACCTGGACGCTATCGAGAAGGTCGGCCGCGAGACGGTCGTCCTCGTCTATGTCTACGACGAAGAGTGCCAGGTGTCCAGCGCTGTCGAGTCGGCACTGCGGCCGCTGGTGCGCGCATACCCGACGGTGCACTTTGTCAAGGTGCACTACGACGACATCGAGTTTGACAATGCGGCCGTGCCGGCCATCCTGGCCTACCGCAACCAGGGCGACCTGTTTGCAAACCTGACCGGCCTGATCGAGATGCTGCCCGACGACGACGCCCTCAGCACCGAGGCCCTGCAAAAGCTGCTGCAGCAGAACAACGTCCTGTAGCTTTTGCGACGTCCCGCGTCGTATGTGTCTTTTCCTTGACTTTCTTTGTCTTTCGCGCTTTACGTTTACGTTTCATACCGCTCACCACTGGCGTTTTAAGGCGTTCTCTCTTCTCTCTTCTACTTTTTACTTTTTACTTTTCACTATTATACTCAACCCCGGCATAGTCTTGGACTACAGACATGAGGGCATGTCTGGGAACGCATTGGGAAGGACCGAACGGTGGCACTCTGATCTTATATTCTCGATTCTCTTCTCTTGTTGATTCTCTCAACCTTTTTGGTCTTTTCTTTTTCTTTCTCTTCTTTCTCTTCTGTCTCTTCTTTCTCTCTTTCTCTTCTTGTTCATGGTTGGTTGTCAGATACTGAATGATGACAACTATATGATACCAGTTAGTCTTTATGAATATAAACTCTCACATATATACACCTGATGCTGTTAGTAATATTGTTGTCGTATAGCCTGCTGACGGATACATCCGAAAGCCCCATTTGGAGATGCTGTTGACTGTTCACCTTTCCCAGACACTCACATATCCTCGCACACACCACACAACTCTCCCTCCTCTCCCCATCTCTCTGTCGATTCCTATACTCAGCACATATCCTTGCATTGCGTATTTGTTTTCTCATCGCTCATATGTAAAATACGATGCGCGTATACCCTGCACTGTCTTCAGTCTAGACGTTTAGCCTCCATAGGAAAGCACACGATCGAAACAGACCTGGCAGTGGCGTATGGTGATGGCACGTCGCAGACACTCTCAGTCGATACTTATGCCACGTCTCCTCTGCACATTCGTGATGCATGTACAGCACTATAAGAAGCAAATCACGAGAGCGTGGAGGTGTGTAGTTGTCGATATCATCATAGTTAAACTCCCACTCTCACTCGCACCAGGCTCGCTTGCCCTGATCGATGTGAAGTTGCCCTCTTCTCTATGTATAGGTGGCGAGCACCATTGCTCCATACATGCTTGCATCAGCCATGCCTGATCGGAGGATGTAGAGAGCTGATAGCCTCTAGAAGCGTAGAGCATCGAGCCTGTTTTGCGGTCATCCCTGCGAGCTGGTGTTGCAACTTTGAGGATCTCTGTAGCGTGTACGACATCAATGAGCTCAAAGTCGTGGAAAGGCTGATCTGGATGCCTCGACGTGGGTGCTACTTTGTCTATGTGCTTGCCCTTTTGTACCTTGCTGGATGGACGGCCACTATTATGGTGTCTCTAATGTATGTATTCCCAACTGCGATCATATAATGTCTAATGCATGCATTCCTGCAATCGTTTGGAGAACAATAAGAAAAGAAAAAAAGACAAGCTTTTGCCAAGACCGAATTGACACGAGCTCAACGGGCGACGGGCAATACGGTTGGGATGCAAGAGACAAGAGATCAAGAGACAAGAGATCAAGAGATGCAAAATTGGCAGATTGGCACGGTTTGGCGAGATCTGGCAAGAGATCGGGCTGACGACCGTGCTGTCTTGGGTGTTGTCTTGGCTGCCGAGACAATATTAATAATCGGTTCAAGCGCAACCAACGAGAAGAGGCTTGGCGTCCCGAGCCGGAAACAACATGGCCTGAAGAAAGACATTGGGAGATAAGCTTTGCGGGGGCAGTACATGATGATGGATGATGGATGATGGATGATGGATGATGGATGATGGATGATGGATGATGGATGATGGATGATGGATGATGGATGATGGATGATTGATGGATGTATTGATGTACAGTTGATTGATAGATTGATAGACGGGTTGACAGTTGATCGAAAATGAAGACGAAGCTGAACCGAGGAAGATGGATTTGATGCGCGTGGATGATTACCAAATCCTGCACGCAAAGGACCAAAACGTGACCAGTTTCCTGCGCCGGCAGCCGACGCCAATAGGCACTGCACGGCACGGCACACGGCACACTGCGCACTGCATGCAGGCCTGCCCTGTGAATGCTTGTTTTGTCTGTTCCTTGCCCTGTGCGACCCCTCTATTGTGCTATCTCGACGGTTGTATTTTTCCTCGTCTGTCTCACCACCCCTCCCAGACTGGTCCTCTGTCTCGACCTGGTGGCTTTGTCTAGTGATTCCGTCCCAAGTCCTACGAGGTACGTCTTGTAGAAAAAATGTAGAAGATACGCCAAAGGAGCAGACAGGATGGGAGGAAAGCCGGCAAAGCGGTAAGAAAAGAGCAGTCAAGGAGCACCGACGGCACCGACGGCAACGACGAGCACCGACGAGCAAGGGCAAGACACACAACACAACACACAAAGAGGTGAGACACAGTCGGCACCCACGTCCGTCGATCTATGTGCTGTCAAAGCGAAATACGAGCAGGCAATGCGATGGCCACTGCGCGTCTCGAGCGCACGGGTGGTCTCACGTCCAGCAGTGCTCCTTGCATGCGATCCCACTGCGAGAGCACAGAGACAGCGGACTTCCGTGCCGCCAGTGTGCTCTCGGAGCGGTGAGCACGAGAGGTGGAATCGGCTGTCTCATCCCTCGCAATGGCAGTGCGTGCGACTCGCTGGATGGAGCACGGAGTAGAGGCAGAGCGGAGAGATGCTGATCATGTCGGGCAGCGTGTTGCAATATTGGCTTGTGCGTGAAGAGGCAAGCGAGCGGCGGCTACTGTAAACGAACAGGCGATACCACGTCAAGGAGCAACTGGCATGGAATGCAACTCGTGCCAATATTACATTACCGCAAAAGGATCGCGGGTTGCGCCAAGATGCACACATGCAGCCCAGGCAATGCATAGTACAGAGTACATATTATTACACGCACACGCACTTAGTCAGACTAGCATTAGCTAATCCCACAGACAAGCAATGCCCATCACTCGGCACGTACGAAGAAGGGCTCTTGTCTTGTCTTGTCTCGAGTCTGCCCAGTCTGTCATATTCTCGTCTCGTCTCGCGCCTTGTCTGGTCTGCCCAGTCTTGTCAGCTTCTCGTCTCGTCTCTCGTCTCTCGCCCAGTCTTTTGCCCAGTCACAAGTACTGCTCCCGTCGCCGTTGGACAAACAAGCACCGCCGTCTTGGCTCGTTTTGTTTCCTCGCGAATGCGAGATGGGAGTATCTTCTCATATTCTTTGCCGTGTCTATTGTCTACCACTGTCTACCACTGTCTATCTACTGACTACTGTCAAGCCCTCTATTTTCTATTTGACGTGCTTATTCACGCAGCATCCCAATCACATACCAAGCTTTCATCTGAAGAGTCCCGGTACTTTTGCCCTCGCAACGGGCTTTTTATCCTATTCCGTGCTTTTGTCCTCTTATCCCGCCCGACTATCTTAGTACGGTGTATATCCTTTACTCAAAGAAAGAAGAAAGAAAGAAAGAAAACAGCTGCATATCCTCGACGACTCTATCTCGTTTTCGGGGTTTGAGTCTAGCCTTTCCTGTATGCCGTGTTCTTTTTCTATTTTCTGTTTCTCTCTATTTCGGTGTCTAACTACAATCCGTCGTTCACTGCCACTGCTTTCTTTTCCCTTTTTATTTCTCTCTCTCTCTCTCTCTCATCCTGTCAATCTTTCTTCGATTCATTTGCCCATCGGTTTGTTCTAATATACGTTATCTTCGCGTGGGACCTCTCATTCTCTCTTCACTTGTTTTGTCTTCTTGTCTATGTCTCCTTTATTCTTTCTCTCTTCTCCTCTCTCTCAGTCACGTCTCTCAACCCGGTCATCCTCAAACACTCTCAAAACGCACACGCACAGCACCCGCCGCAACACCCGCCATACCCAATAGCAGCCCACAACCAGAGAGGACCGTGATGTTCACAGGCACTGAAACTATTCAAATGCTCCGTACAATGTAAGATGGAAAATGAAAAGAAACACAACCACAAACAAGAGGCCACTCCGTAGACGACGCCAGCCGCGAACAGGCCTCTCCGGGTCCACTGCTGCGCGTTCGTCTTCCTTGTTCCCCCGTCCGCCTCGACTCGGTCCAATATCCATCCAGTAATAGCGCTGCTGGGACTGTGCTTGTACCTTTGTACTCGTCCTGTGTCATACGCACGCTCACGCTCACACTCTCACTCTCACGCTCTCTCGCACTCGCACATGCTCCTTCCATGGCATGCATGCATTCTTACACAAGCGTGCTCCCGTTCCTCCACCCCCCCTTTCGCTCCTTCCTTCTTTTGTTCTTTCCCCATTGCCATTCGGTATTCTCTAGCCTCTCTACGGAGTAGCCTCTATTAGCCTCTAGCCTATCTGCCTCGCTGCCTGTCTGCCTCTCTGCCCCCCGTCCTTCGTACCTTCCCGTTCCTCTCGCTTCCCTTCCCTCTGTAGCCCGCATTTATTGTCGTAGTGCTCACGCCGTCTGCTGTTGGATGGGTCGCTCTTGCCTTTTCGCTGTGTGGCCTGTCATTCGTTCTTTCCATTCGTAATATTGCCTCCTTCCTTTTCGATTCAACGCCTGCTCCCATTTGGCCCCTCCTTCTTTCCTGCCCATCTCGCATCCCCTCCCTTTCCTCTTCTCTCGCATCTTCTTCATTCTCGCGATACTTCGTTTTTACTCTCCGGAATCTTCATCCTATCTTCAATAACGGGGGTGTCGCTCGCCTCCCCATTTCCCCTCCTCCACCCACCCCCCCAGCCAATTCCCTCTTACCACTACTCCGTACCACTAGTCCGCTTGTCTACCCACCGCACAGCCGCCCCCTTTGCACACGCTAAGACCCTCGATTCTTTCTCGGCGCCCAGCCTCAAACTCTCCAAGTGTGCAGAAACACACTCTCTCTCCTCTCTCTCTGCGCGTTACAACAAGAGACACCACAATAGCCACGCAATCGTCTACAATCATCAAATCGTCATTGTTTGTATTGTTCGCTTTTTCGCACTTTCGCACGTTCACATTTCCTGCATATTCCGCATCGATACATCTCGCATCTTCGCATTCTCGACGTCAATCAGACCATCCCCCAGTCTCCATTTTACGCCCTCGCACCGACATACAGATCAGCCGCCGGGCGACTGCATGACTGCATACTCCACGACACGATTGACGACCACGACGACAAAAAATACAGTCCCTCACTTGACTCGCGATTGACAACGCGACCGGCCTCGCTTTTTAGCAACTTTCTCGACGGCTTTCCGACAAATCCAGACCACGTCGGCCGACTCCTACTACAGCGCCCCTTTCCACGACTTCCGGACACCCTCCCGACGTTCCGTGAACCCCATGGCTGCAGCGTCATAGACGACCTCGCACCGTCTTCCTCACCCCGGAGATCAATCGACAGTCTCCCCCGTTCGATACTCTCCCGCGACGACCAGTCTTGGATGGCCGCCGCTGCGACTCGGGCGTAGAGCCATGATGGACGCCCGTGATCTCGTGGTGTCGGCGTCAGTCATTACTTCGGCTGACGTCGCCGCCGCCACCACCCGCTCCTCTAAAGTCAACTGTCAGCAGGGCATCAACCTCCCCGCCGGCGGAGTCCTCTATATTCCCGGAAGCGACCCCATCACCCTCACAGCCACGGCTGCCTTCCGACCATTGTGTGTCCCGACAAACACGCCCGCCATTCTCGGCTCTGGACCGGCCCTGTCCGGCTCCGACTCAACTTCCACAAGCAGTCTCTCCACAGACAACTCAAACCTCAGCCTCGACGAAACCGCAGACTCTACTCCCCAGTACTCGGATTTCCGCGACCCCTTTTACGCATCCACCTTCCCTCAATGCTACGCGCTCGCATCAACCACAGTCATCTCCTACACCCTCGTCATAATGCTCTTAATAACGCCACGATCCTTCCTCGATGGCGGCGTGGTCGTGCTTGGCCGCCGAGGCTTCACCAATAGTGGTTCCGGCGGCAAGAACATCGGCGGCCGCCCGTGGCTGCAAAAGGTGGCCGCACTGACGGTCGCCATCTCACTCACAATCGCCACTGCCGACACGTTTCGCGTGGCAGAAGACCAGTACTCCTGGGGCATCCAGAACGCCAAGGAGATGCAGGACGAAGTATTGGGTGGTACCGAACTCAAAGTGATTCGGATCATCTCAGACACGTTCCTGTGGCTGGCCCAAGCACAGACCCTGATCCGTCTGTTCCCGCGCCAGAGAGAAAAGGTCATTATCAAGTGGACGGCCTTCTCGCTCATCACCCTCGATGTCATTTTCGACTGCCTCAACAGCTTCCTATACTCGTCCACAAACCACTCCTTTACCGACGCCATCCCTGCCCTCAGCTACCTCTTCGAACTCGCGCTCGGCGTGCTCTATGCAGCATGGGTCATCTACTACTCCTTTATGAAGAAACGCTATGCGTACTACCACCCTCTTATGAAGAACATCTGTCTGGTGGCCGGACTGTCACTGCTGGCCATTCTCACACCCGTCGTCTTTTTCGTCCTCGACATCTGCAAGCCCGATTTCACCGGCTGGGGAGACTATGTTCTCTGGGTCGGTGCGGCCGCTGCCAGCGTCATCGTCTGGGAGTGGGTGGAGCGGATAGAAGCGCTCGAGCGAGAAGAGAAAAAGGACGGCATTCTCGGACGAGAAGTGTTTGACGGCGACGAAATGCTGGACATCATGCCGTCCGACTTTACGTGGTCACGACGACGACGAGCCAGGAACGGGAAAATACCCAAATCCACCGACGACAGCGAGGACGGTGATATCGAGGGCGGTGCCGCCGACGTTGCTAATGCTGCGCCGCCCCCTCCCACCACCAGAACCGGCCGCGTGGCTGCGCGAATATGGCCAGGCGTGGCGACTTTCGCCGCCCGCTACAACGTGCGACCGTGGAAGACGGAGGCGGAGCCCGCACGAAACACGAGCACACAGCTGCGCGACCTGCCAGGCGCTGGCACCAGCCGAATAGCCCATAGAAGGCGTAGTGGCGAGAATGGTGCAGCCGACGATGGCATGGCCGCATCAATACAGGAACCGTCGACAGCAGTGGTGTCCGGATCAGCATCACGACGCTTGCAGCCACCACTATGGCCATCGCGGCCGGCGCCTGCCGCAACACCGGTCAGCCGGACGGATACAGCCAGTGCAGACAGCACCGTCTACGTCATGCGGTATCACCCCGTGTCGGAGAGCGGCGTTGCGTCTTCCGGGTCCGGCACAGGGCAACACACGCAGCAGATATCTCTGTCTCGCAGCAACAGCACAAGCACCACCTCGAGCGGCTCGTCCGGCCACGAGCGGCCGCAGCAGACGACAATGTCGTACATGGGCTCCGACGAGACGTCCAGTGCACTGGCGTCTGGGTCGCCGCCGCCGCCGCAAGCAGCTGCTGCTCACAGTCCCGCGGCCAATCCCGTCTACAGCCCAGAAGCGGCGCTGGAGGAAGCCAACGCATCCAACAAACGATGGCGCACCTTGACACAGGCCCTGCCATTCCGGCGGAGCGCGCCCGGCAGTGGTTCTGAAACCGCAGGACCGTCTCGACCGCCTGCGGATGTGCGCGTGCCGCACGACGACGGCGGACGGTGGGATCTGCGGTCACGGCTGGAAGAGTTTGCGGCTACCCAGGCCGAGAAGCTGCGCGAGCGGATCCGGCCCACAGTCGACATCACAGGCCTGCCAGTCACGGTGATTCCCGCGCCCCAGCGCAGCGGCGCCATGCTTGCGCGGGTCCTCGAAGAGGAAGAGAGCGAGCGGTCTCTGCGGGCGCAGATCTCCCACGGCCAGCTAGGCCAGCCAGAGCATCCAGAGCAGTCAGAGCAGCCAGCCGAGCAAGGCAGCCCAGAACTGTGGCGGACCAACAGCGTGTCTACATCATCGCTGGCCCCATCGCGGCGAGCAGCAGCATTAGCCGCGGCCGCATCGGATCCGAGGCACTATTAGGCATCGGTGCTTTTTTTTTGACGTCCTTCTCTTCAGTGGTATATATATTTTCTTTCCTTCTTTCTGGGAATTTCTGCATTTTTTTATTATCGACGAGCCGGTGGTGATACCCCAAAAATTAGGGCGCTTTGTATTGCTGCATTTTGTTATTTCTTTTTCTTATCTTGTTGTTTTGATCATTTTCTACGCGCACACTTACACATTGGCATATTGACGGATTCCA
The DNA here is from genome assembly GCA_029298845.1 of Ophiostoma perfectum. Classification (NCBI taxonomy): domain Eukaryota; kingdom Fungi; phylum Ascomycota; class Sordariomycetes; order Ophiostomatales; family Ophiostomataceae; genus Ophiostoma; species Ophiostoma perfectum. Next base: position 270,280 of record JANSLV010000021.1, read on the forward strand.
CACGGCTCATTTGTTCTTTTCTTTTTGTTCTTTTGTTCTTTCTGTTCTGCAGCAGACACAATTCTGCAGTATCCTCTGTCGATGGATGGAGACGGCGCATTTTTTTTTCTTCTCGCAGTTCTTCCGACCATGTACAAGTAAATATATATCGGGCATTGCCCAAATCATGATCTACATTCTACTCTTGTCTGCCCGTGAAGACGTAAAGCGCAAGACGCAAAGGATGCACCTTGCGAAGACGGGAGTACCGGTCTCTGAAATCACATGTCGGCATGCAGCCTGTGGTCATGCACGACGACGTAGCGCCACTGCGCCAGCGCAATGCGGTCACACCCTCCTGTGCATCCGCCATCCCACCCACCCACACACCCCGAGCACCTCTGTCCGTGTCTGCCTCTTGCAGTCGGCTTTGGTCAAGCTGTGCCGGAATCAGCGGAAGACCACAGTCTGACGGTCCCCCCACCACGCCAGCCCGCTATTTCGCTATTGCGCCTCTCCTTCGTCTGTCGCCGACCGAGCTCGGTCGCATCTTCTGTTGGACTCGGCTTGGACAAGCCTGCCATCCCTGGCCACGCCATTCGGTATTGCTCCGCGTGGCCCGGCTCGGACACGCCCGCATGACCACATTCCGCGGTAGACTCAGAGATGCATATCGGCGTACGATGGACAGGACCTCGACGCAACGACAGGGTCCAGCATAGGGCTTATCGGTCGGCTAGATAGTGCGGCGCGGTGACCAGCGCGGTAGTTGACTTTTTATTATTATTATTTTAGTATTAGTAATATTATCTAGTATTTCTACTGCAGCGGTCAGCTAGACTAATAAGCAAATCGTCTTATGTAAATACGCGGGCGATTCGGTTGCGGACCGGTCGGGAACAGCGAAAAGCCGTGCTGGTCAGGGGATACAGCGGGAGGCAAGAAGCAGGCAGAGGGTGAGCTAGTGCTGCCGCGGTATCTGACCTCTTCCAAGGGAAATTAGCAGAGGCGCGGAAGACGAAGAAATGGGTGAACAAAGGAGAGTGGGCCTGTCAAACTCTTCCTGGGTGTATCTTAATAGAAGTGTCTTGATAAATGTATATTAATAATAATAAAATACATTGCAAGGAGTACGCATAATACGCAGGCCCCTGAGGGTGCAGAGACAGAGCCCACGATAATCGGACGGCGACCGGCTGTTGACAAAAGGGGCATCGTGGGCTGCGGGAGCGAATACGCCAGATACGGTCGTGCTCGGCCGGCCAGCGGCTGGAGCGCGTCGTGTGTTGGCGTGTTGGCCGTGTCGACTGCTGCTCCATCGCCAAATCAGTCTCTGGCGATCAAACTGTGCGTATGACTCACCCGGTATTGATAGCAGCGAAGCCGTGAGCAGCGAGCAGCGAGCAGCGAGCAGTAAACAGTGAAGCAGCCTCATGTCTGTAAACAACCATGGCCGTAAGATAATATAAGATATCTGCATCTATCAGGCAAGGCATTGGAATAAACGAAGAATCGAGCATCTCGGCCGCGCTCCCAAACGCGCCCCTATAAATGCCCATCCTTACCGCTCTGCGTCTGCACATGACGTCCCCATAAAAAGCCAAACAGCGCCTGGATTATCATTTAAATACACTATTAAGTTAGTCGCGCGTAGATTCGAGATAAGATACAGGCTACTTCACTGTAATATACTGGAGTACTGAATATCCTTCATCTTACAGTGGTGACTAATTACTAAGCTAACACCTACTCGCATTGCTGTCGCCATTTTATTCTTTTGTTTAATTAAGATCCTTTTTCCTCTCCGTCCTCCCCCTTTCGCACGGGTCACCCCTTCATCACCAGCAGCCCAATCCGCCCTCTTTCTCCCTTTTGTCTCCTTTTTTTCGGGCCTGCGAGAAAGAGCGTTCTGCGTCGGCTGTTCCTCCCTCCTGTATCTTGGTACCTTACCTTATTTACTTGTCTCCTTGTCTCCTTTTCTCTCTCCTCTTGCCTCCTTCCTCTTTCCTCCACACTCCTTTTGGCCCGTCTTTCCTCTTCCATCTACTCGCGCGCCGCCTCCCCTCCTCTCCTTGCCAACCTCGACTGCCGCGCAACCTTTCGGGCTTCGAAGCTGCAACACACCGGCCGCCCGCACAAAGTCCACTCGATCCGAGCTGCTTTGGGAAGCCGAAGGCGCTGTCGTCGAGAAGCCCTATAAACAAAGGCGGATCCTTCTTTCCTCGTTGCCTTGTTGCCTCCTTTTCTTCCGACTCTTCTTCCTCATCCGCCTCGACGTCGCCAAACCGCCTAACAGCTCACTTCGACAACAGAGCTCACCGTCGGCCACTCCTGTTATCACAACACACACATACACAATCAGCAGCCTCGAGACCAACCGCTGATACGCACATCCACACAATGGCTGGCCCGCCATCCTCCGTAAAGGAGCCCTTTCCTTTGTTCAACGTCGACGCCGACCCGTCGTCACCACAGCGGAACAGCAACGGCGCCGCTGCATCCGGTGCCCAGACCAACGGCAGTGCCGTGCGCCGGCGAAAGCAGTCGGGCGAGGCCGAGACCAACGGCAGCGTAGATGCCTCTCCCAAGGTGAGCTCCCTCTGCATCACGACACACTCCTAGGCCGTCCGTCCTTGTGCTAACCACCTCTCTCCCCAACAGCTGTCCAAACGCCGCAAGGAGCGCTCCCTCGTCGGCCGCGCCAAGCAGTACGCCTACCGCCACACCTTTGTCCTGCCGCTCGTCCTGGCCCTGCTCATCTTTGCTGGCTACGCCGTCTACCCGACCGACTCCAACCCGCTCACCCACTTCATCTTCTTGTCCTACCGCCTGCCCATCCCCGCCGATGCCGCCCCCGGCACGCCCGCCCAGTACGGCAAGGGCTGGTGGGATGTGACCTTTGTTGCCTTCTACACCATTGTGCTCTCTTTCACCCGCGAGTTCATCATGCAGGAGCTGCTGCGCCCGCTTGCCCGCTACTTTGGCCTGCGCTCTCGTTCCAAGCAAGCACGGTTCATGGAGCAGATGTACACGGCAGTGTACTTTGGCATCCTCGGCCCTGCTGGCGTCTTCGTCATGTCCCGCACCCCCGTCTGGTTCTTCAACACCCGCGGCATGTACGAGAACTCGCCCCACCACACACACGAGGCCTACTTCAAGTTCTACTACCTGCTGGAGGCTGCATACTGGGCCCAGCAGGCCATCGTCCTTGTCCTGGGCATGGAGAAGCGCCGCAAGGACTTCCGGGAGCTGGTTGGCCACCACATCGTCTCGCTCGCTCTCATTGCCCTGAGCTACCGCTTCCACTTCACCTACATCGGCCTCGCCGTCTACATCACCCACGACATCAGTGACTTTTTCCTTGCCGTACGTTTACTCTTCTTCTTCCCGGGCTGTGCCGTTGCGCCTGTTCCGCATGCTAACACCCCCAGTGCTCCAAGTCGCTCAACTACGTCGACGGTCCCTTTATGGGCCCCTTCTACGGCCTCTTCATGTGTGTCTGGATCTACTGCCGCCACTACCTCAACCTTCGCATTATCTACAGCCTCTTTACCGAGTTCAAGACGATCGGTCCCTATCAGCTTGACTGGTCTACTGAGCAGTTTAAGTGCCCGCTCGCCTTCTTCATCACCACCTCGCTCCTGTCGTCCCTGCAGGCCCTAAACCTCTTCTGGCTTTTCTTCATCATTCGTATTGCGTACCGTTTCGTTGTCCATAACGTCGCAAAGGATGACCGCAGTGACGGTGAGGAGGACACGGATCTCGAGGTCGACGACAGCGCCAAGGACGCTCCCGCACCTGTGAGCGAGAAGGTCCCTGTGTCGGCCCAGGGCCCCATTGGCTCTGCCGTTGCCGTCAATGGAAAGCCCAAGCGCAACGGCGTTGTGCAGTAAATGGGTGGCCTTGGGTTTATTGAGCATCTCGAAGCTTGACAAAGCTTGAGAGCTCATCGGTTGGGTGGCCTCGTTTGGCTCACGTCCGGTTTCCAATAAAAAAAAAGGAAATCATCTGCATCTCGGCGTTTGTGTTTGATCTTGGGTTCATGACGATACGGAAGTCGGTTCCTTTCGGTCCACCTCCATGTGCTTATGCCGCTTCACTCCCCGCCAGCCCTTCCTGTTGTCGATGTTGTTGGAGTCTCTCTCTGCCAGTGGCACGAGATGAATGAGTGTGGCATCGAGAACACATGCACGGGAAGCTCTCTTCTTCTGCTTCTCGTGGCTTTCTTTCTGTATTGTGTGGCTAGGATACGCCCTCCTCTAACCCCCCTTCCACTACTTCTCTTCACGACAGACGCACCCTCTTCTTTACATGTTACAGTTATTTTTAATGCTTCCTCTCTCATGTTGCCTAGCCCACACATATATATCTTACTCTTTGTAATAATTCTAATGAAATCAACCACGTCAATCACACCCGCCACGTTCAGGATGATAAACGCAGGCACAATGTCAGACTATAATGGAAAACGGGTTGATAATCGTAAGCTAAGCTAGTTGTGCGCAAATGCACAAGGATGATAAAAAAAGACTAATGCTGACATGACGTCGTGATATGGCGAAACCGAATCTACACCCTGCGGCGCCTCTCCTCTCTGCCCCCCTTTTTTTCTTTTCTTTTTGGACTCGTCCTGTCCCTGCTTTTCTTTTTTTTCCTTTTTCTTTTTCCGCCGCTTCGGTTGCCTGTCGCTGTACTTCGCCTGCGCTACTCCCCCCCTCCGTCGTGATGATACCCATTTGCCGCGAGGACGGTGGCCTCAAAACCGGCTGTGCGCCCCGTGTCCTCGGCCGTGGCCGCCGCATGCTTCGCCATCGTGTATTCCCTTGCCCTTGCCCGGTCCTTGACCTTGAAGTCGTCGCTGCCTGTTCTCCTGCCAGAGAAGAGCATTGCATCCCCCTTTTGTATATTCGTAGAAGAAAGAAAGAGCAAAGAGAGTATAAAACGCCTTTCCCTTGCCGTTCCGTGGCCCCCTGCCCCTTGTAAATGAGAAGACGTGGTGAAAGAAAGTATGAGAGTAGGAATGTAAGAAAGTATGAAAGTAAGAAAACAAAAAGTAAAAATGAAAAGGCTTTTTTGTGAGTTTGATTTTAGTGGCCATGAAGATTGCAAATGCAAGCATGACGTGAATATGGAAAGGAGAATCGGAAACTAAAAAAAGAACACGGTTGAATAAAAACAGAGCAAAAGCTGAATCAAGATAAAAAAAGAAGATCAAATCTTTTGTCAGATAGAGTGGTCATGACACATAAAGGTGGGATACGTCTCGACAACGCCCCGACATATGATTCAGCATGCAGAGCCGAGAAAGCAGAAAGCAGAAAGCGGAAAGAATAAATAAAGCGTTGAGATGATGGACAAATAGTTGTAGAATAATAAAAATGAAAAGCAGCAGACACAGCCCAGAGTCGAGTCATGTGCTGCCTTCCTACATGCTTGGCCTGGGTATATGAAAGAAAATAAGAAGTGGGAAAGACGAACTCGACGCAGCGGTAGTAGATGCTGAGCTCGTTTGTGCAAACGCTGCATATAAAAGTATGAAGAAGGAAAATGAGAACATGAAAGAACAGGTCGTAAGAGTGTCCGCTAAGAACAAGACAGAAAATTAACAATGGAACGATAAACGAGATCAGAATCTTACAAGACGATCTCAGAGATCAAGAGAAAGAAAATCGTAACAAGACCCAAGAAACGCCCAAAACGCAAAACGTGCATGCCAGAAATTGCAAAAATGATGTGAAAATGATATGGTGAGAGGTGTGAGAGAGACATTAAGAGAGTAATAGTGTGCTGAAGAAGAGAATAAATAAGTGTGATGGTGTGGTGTGGTGTGGCATTAGATGGCGGCGTTATAAAGAATGTCTCTCCGTTGTCAATGCGCTCTCACTTCGTCTTGGAGGACTGCCGGTCCTCGTCCGAGGAATCTTCACCTTGACGAATGCTACCCTGTCTTGGTGGCGTTGTCTTTCCGGCGCCCAGGATCGTGGACGAGGCAAGGCTGGTGGTGTAGCCGTCAGAGTGACTGTCGTCACTGCCGCGGCTTTGAACAGAGCTGCCAATGTGTGCCTGGCGCATAAGCTTGTTTGCGCGTGCTGTGGCGTAGCGGGCTGCCGACGCAGCCTGTTCGGCCTGTGACTGGCTCTCCCACATGGATGCGTACCGCCCCTTCAATGCTAGAAGCTCATTATGCGTGCCCTTCTCAACAATTGTGCCAGAGTGCAGCACAATGATTTGGTCTGCGTGGGTGATGGTGGAGAGACGATGCCTATTCTAAGTTAGTTGACAAATACTGATGAATCAATCAAGAGAAAAAAAAAGATGGAGGATACATACGCGATAATCAAAAGAGTGCGGTCCTGGCCGAGGCTCCCGCCACGGATTAGTTTAGCTTGAATCTGTTGCTCGGTCTCACTGTCAAGAGCAGACGTTGCTTCATCCAGCATGATGATCTTGGGATTCTTCAAGATGGTGCGTGCAATGGCGACACGCTGCTTTTCACCACCGCTCAGACGGGTACCGCGGTCACCGACCTTGGTCTCGTAGCCGCTGGGGAAGGATAGAATCCGATCGTGAATACTTGCGGCTCGGCATGCCTCGTAGACGTCTTCGTCTGTCGCATTGGGATTGGCGTATTTGAGATTATACATGACCGTCTCGTTGAACAGGATTGTGTCCTGGGGAACGACACCAATGTGACGCCGAACAGAGTCAATGGTGACGTCTTTGACATCATGGCCATCAATGGCAATGGTGCCATCCTGACAATTGTAATAACGGAACATGAGTCTGAATATAGTCGACTTTCCGCCGCCTGACTCTCCAACAAAAGCAGTCGTCGTACCGGGGGAACATTCAAATGAGAGATTGTGGAGAGCGGTGCGCTCCTTGTGATACGCGAAATGAACATTGTCCCACTGGATGTGGCCGCGGCATTCCGGCAACGGGCCCACGGCAGGCTCGTCCACCACAGTTGGCTGGATCTTGAACAGTTCCAAAAGACGTTCACCGGATATCATAGCCTGCTGAACAGTGCGATAAAAGGAACCAAAGTAGTTCAGTGGACCCTGAAGCTGTCCCAGGTATGTGATCATGACAACATAGTCACCAATGGACCGCATACCCTGGGTAACCTCGACTGCTGCAATCAAGAGCATGACGAGAATGCCACACATGAAGACAAGGGCCTGGCAGATATTCATGTTGGTGATGCCCCATGTGACCTTGGCCTCGGCTTCTTGGTATTTGCTAATGGCATTCCGGTAGCGGCCGAATTCAAAATCTTCAGCGTTGAAATACTTGACGGTTTCATAGCTGGTGATGGAGTCGTTCTTCACTGCTTCCTCCTCGCGGTCGGCATTAACCATGTCTCGGCGGAGATCTGCACGGGTTGATGCCATCTTGACAGTCATGTGAAGATAGAAAACAGTAATGACTGCAGCAATTGTGGCATAGATAGCACCGAACCGGATCAAGAAGTAGACAATAGCAACAAGAAGATCGATGAGCGTGGGGAACACCTGGAATGTCACTTGCTCGAGGAAGTTGTTGATCGAGGCGCCCTTGTTCAAGGCAGAGAGCACCTCGCCAGTTCTCTTGCCTAGATGGAAGTCCAAGGACAGGGAGTGGACGTGCTCAAAAGCGGCAGTGGTGAGAGCCCGGTAGGAGTATTGCGATACAGGAATCCACAGCAGCGCGCGGCCGGAGCCCAACACTCCAGATTCACCCTGGAGCATCTTGTAGAAAATGAAATACAAGATTTCAGACCAAGGCATACCAGAGCCATTTTCGAAAGCGTCGGTGATGTGACCGATTTGGTTAGGCACCAAAAAGTTCACGATCCGCTGCAAAAGTAGAATGCCGAAGCAGACAACCAGGATGAGCTTGAGTTTCGCGTTCTCTCTCGGCCACAAGTATGGAAAGAAGAGAGAATAGCTGGTCAGGTACTCCCACCAGGTTTTGTGGGGGAGCTTGTGCGGACGGTAAAAGGCTGCTTCCTCGCCCTCGATAGGTGCATTGGGGCTTGCCGCTTCGCTCGGAGTCGTGTTGCCGGCACAAACAGCGCCGTTCGCAGCTGTTTTGGTCTTTGAAACCCGATTGGCCGGCTTGTGAACGGATCCAGTTGCAAGACTGTTTGCAGAACTGCTGACCGAGCCATTTGCGTATCCGTTGGTGTGTCCATTCACATTGGCCTCTCCACCCTCGAGATCCCCGCGAGGTCTTCTAGTTCTCCCGTTCAGAGTCTCCGGGATGACAGATTGGTATGCCGAACCGCGGCTGTGTCCGTTGCCAATAAGAGGTGTCGATTCGTCGGTCGTACCATTTGATAGTGCCGAAAGATCGTCCAATTTCTCGCGCAACTTGCAATTCCGGGACCAAGTCATTGAGAGATAGACGCCAACGAGGGAAAATATTAAGAAAAGCCGAACTGCGCCAATAGACATGTCGAGGTAGTCCCAGCTGTCAGGCCCATCGACGGTAACCCAAACATCGCGGACGATGCTTCGGAGAACTTGATGGGTGCCTGATAGACGAATGATGTTGGTAAGGAGAATGGCAGCTTCGAAAACCGAGGTAGCGGTCCAGAAAAGGATGACGGGTTTGTTGGGTGTCCGGCCAGCTTCAAGGAGGTATATCAAGACGTAGAGATGCAGGAAAAGGCCCGAGATCAGGTACACCTAGATTGGGAGGTAATGGTAAGCTCTCAAATCCTTGAACATGGGTTCCAAGCTGGTCCGAGCTAGATAACCTAGGCAGAGATGGTGACACAATCAAGCAGGACGCAGCATTCGTAAATATACATACCGAGGTTTCTTCGCCACACCACCATCCGAACTTTACGTCTGGGTTCTTTGTTTCGTAAACAGTGTGGGATATCACGCTGGCAAAATTGGCAGCGAAAGAAAAGATGACACATCCTGCGGTGTACACATAGACGCGTTTAGCTGTTTTGCTGATTTCCAGGTCAGATGCAAAGGAGATGGTGCCGGAGTCTTGCGATTTCCGACGCGTTGCGGGGAGTGGGCGACCGCCCGGGCCGGTTGTGGCTGGCCGAGTGAGGAGGGCGGCGCGCTGAGTGTCGAGGATGCTGTTCAGGGCAATGGATACGACAAACAGTATGAGGAGAATAAGTCCGTACCAGAGCTCCAGAGAGAAGAGAATGGCCTCCGGCCAGGACTTGGCTACCGAGGGAACCATGGTTGGATCGGAGAGGACGAAGACGAAACGAGCGGAGGAGTTGACAATAACTGACAACCTCTTGGATCTAAAAGGTCGGGACAAAACGAGTGGCGGAGGCAAGAGTCAGCTGGCATTCAATGCACATGTGATGGGTGGCTCTTTCGCACCGGGTTGGAGGGAGAGGGGGCAGGTTGGGGAGTTGCGGAAGCGTTGCTGTCTAACCTCGCCCAGCAGAACCTCGCCGTCTAGACGAGGGTGCTTCTGGGAATTAAGAGAGAACCGAAGACGATGCCGGACAGGGCATTGTAACACTGCCCTCCAGACGACAACGGAGAAGAGGCAACGAGAGGAGGTGAGGGGAAAGGGGGGGTGGGGAGAGACGAGAGTTGAAGAAGAGAAGAGAAGAGGGTAAGCGTTGAGTGAAGGAGGAGAGGAGCCAAAGGCGCGCTGACGAAAACGAGTGGCAGTAGTGAAACGAGAGAAAGGGTAGTGATGTAAAAGGAAAGGCGGCAAGCACCTTTAAGAGATGATCATGTCTCTCCTGCGACGTTCTTGTCTTCTTGTTCCAGGAGCGGCAATGGGTGGGACGACACCTGGGCGCAAAGACGAAGAGTTAGCAGAGGAAGGAACAAAGGCATTCAGGAAATCTCGAGAGAGACACGAAGGCAAGAACAAGAGACACAGGCTCGACAAGGAGAGACAGGCATCGAGTTCTCACCATCCCCGTTTCTCTCTTCGAGAAATGGCTGAAGGTCGATTGGTGGGGCAGGTGACAGACAGGCCAACAGTGGCAAAACCCACTTTCTTCAAAAAGACCTTGTCTAGGCCTAGTCGTGTATAAATAAGTGTGTCTTAAGATTATTTCAATAAAAATAAAGAAAACACAAATAGAATAGTACAGACGGAGTCCGAAGCAGTAGACCCTTTGACGCTCGGCTTTTAGGGGCAGTGTGCTACTGTCTAGCACGAACTAGCGCAGCACTCCCAGGGCGGAACGGCGAGGCACTTGGCTGCGACAGGGACCGGCGTAGGAGCAGAGGCGACGATGATGGTCTCGATCGAGGGAGCTCAGACTCTAGATTGTTGGAAGCCAGGTTAGAAGCATGGAAAACAATGGGGAAAGGACGCAACGGTGGATAGCGGGCCAGTACAGATACTCCACGGGGAGAAAACAAGAGGGAAACGGGGACGACAGTGCGAGAAACGGCGCGCGAAGGGGGAGATTAGTTGGAGGGTCATGGCCAGGAAGACCAAAAAAGAAGCAGATGGAGAAAGCAATATCGCAACGGTGATCATAGTGGCAGTGATAACAGTAGCAGCGACCGCAACGCCAATATGAGCAGAAACGGCCAAAGCATCCGAAGCAGCACTGGCCATGCAGCAATAGCAATGGCAGCTGCAATAGAAACAGCAATAGCAACAGTAACAGCAATAGCCACAGGAGGAGGGAGCAGTGCGGGAGTCTTGCTACCGAAATAGCAACGGGGGAGATGAGCAGCGAGGCAGACCTACAGAAGGACGAGGAGGACAGAAAACTGGGCATCCGAAACAGCGAGGACGTTGGAACACGAGATGTTGCGTAAGAGGTGTCGTAGAAGCTAGACACTTTATCGGGGCCGGAGAGGCGATGGGGTAGGATGGCGAGGATCTTACGAATTCGAGTCGCAAGGCAGAGACTGGGGGCAAACCGGCGGAGGGGGCGGAGAAGAACGAAGCAACGAGCTATGAAGCTATTTCGGGCGGTGTTAACGAGTGTAAGAGGAGTCGTGATGAGAAAGAGGAAAAAGATGTAAGAAAGAGTGGGAAGAAGGTAAGGAGAGAGAAAAGAGAAAAGTGGGAGTGGTCGGGAGGAAAGAGGGAAGGGGAGTCAGAAGTAAAATAGGAAAAAGGGAAGAGCAGAGGAAAGAGCAGAGGAAAGAGCAGAGGAAAGAGCAGAGGAAGAGCAGAGGAAGGAGCAGAGGAAGAGCAGAGGAAGGAGCAGAGGAAGAGCAGAGGGAAAAAGAGAAGAGGAAAGAAGAAAGAGGAAAGAGGGAAGGCGGAGGAGGAAAGAGTAAAGAGGAAAGAGGAAAGAGCAGAGGTGTAAGTGCTGCTAAGAGACGGTGAGCAAGGCAATTATCTGACTCTGGGAGGAAGGAGGCAGCAAGAGAAGGAAGGAGCGAAGCAGGAAATGGCCGAAAAACAACAAGAAGCAGCTCTCAGAGGGAAGGAGCGATGGGAACTAATAAGCAGAAGGGGAGCAGGAACGGGCTCTGCTTCACACGAGACGAGAGACAAACGGCAAGAGCGACGTGCGAGGTCTGAGGCCCGGCAAGCAGATGCACAAATGTTTGGGCAATCTTGATCGATGCTATCAGAGGAATTTACTGTTGAATTTATGTCGGGTCGCGTTTATATTCTGGTGGGAATAGGTAGACCAGCTGCTGTGCAGCTTCCTTTTGCTTCTGGGCTTCCGCTATTCTCTGGACGTCTGGACGGCTATCCGTCCTGTCTCTTATTCGATTGCCTCTCTTATTTGATTGCCTTTTCATCACACAGGTGTAACCAACGTACATGAGATACTGAATAATTGCGTCGGCTGTCCACCAACATACATAGGGTTTGCATCAGAGTGAGTTGTATTCATGGACGTTGTCAGCTTCACAATCATTAAAGCAAACGATAAAATCAGCGGATAAATCAAAGCCCCAGGACTCGAGCGCGAATAAAAGTAATACGATAAATAAATGATTTAACGAATAAGAGCTCACTGCAGCTTGTATTGGATGCAGGCAGGCACGAATCACAGCCTCTGGCAAGCACAGAGGCACATCTAGGCCTGTCTACGGTCGCTCCTTCTTGCCGTTCCCGTCATCCTGCCATTTCATCCTAGCCATCCTGGTCAGAGACGGGCTGGGAAGGCGCGACTGGGGAGTATATATATGTAAGAATATAGGAAAGGTGCACAGAACAGCGAGTCAGCGCCGTCCAATCACAGCCGCGGAAGCAGTGTTAGCCGAAGCCCAGGCGCCTCTTCTGTACGTATATAAAGCAAGTGCAAAAGGGCGAGAATACGAGATAGATACGGACTAGAAACGGACTTGGATGCAGCTGCGTAGTCATCCAGACGTAAATCAGATGCAGTGCACCCGCGCGGTGCCAGACAACCACGGTATCTTCTGCAAAGGCTCGTCCTTGGTGGCTGCATATCACAGTCCTCCCATAGCCAGTTGCGCTGCAGCACATTGGACGAGCGCAGGTCAGGAGACAGCAGCGCATGCGCGGGCGACGCAAGGGCTTCCTGCTTCTCAATCGCCCCGTCGCTGTGTGCTTTGCAAAGTGGGGAGCGCGGGCTGTCTGGGGGTCGGTCGAGGAAGGAGCATAGGAGCATAGGAGACGGTGACGAAGGGCAGGGGCGGGCACACGGCGGCATGGGCGAAAAGGGCATTTGCATCGAAGGGGCGGTGGAAGGTGGAGTGGAAGGTGCAAGGTGAGGAAGGAAGCGACAAGGGCAGAGAGCGCCCGGGAAAGCGGGCGCGACCGGGGCAGGGGACAGGCCTAGGCCCAGCCGCCTAGGCATCCGTACATGTGTTTAATCGACTAGCATCCGTAGGCGTCATGCACCTCGCGCTGTCGCCGCCAGCTTACAAGTTCCCATCCAGCCTTTGCTACCGAGTGTGCAAGTGCCAAGTTAGGGCTCGGCGACGTCCAGTCCTCAGCAGCAGCACTTGTGCATCGGGTTTTGTATCTCACACACATAACACACACACACACACACACACACAAAAATACACCATCTGATTCGCCTGCTGGCCGCCCTGCCCTTGTCTCTCCTTCACTCTCTTCCTGTGTGCCTATCTTTCTTTCTTTTGCTTGCACATCCGCTCCTATCTTCCCCTTTGCCGTTAGACATTCCGTCTCCTGTGCCTCATCTGGCAGCCCTGCCTCCGGCTCTTCTTTGCAAGTGCCAGCGCCGCCACCGTCACGATCGCTGTCTCTCCTATCTGGCCTCGTCACCCCAAGCCGCAGGCGACGCCGTGTTGGCCCGAGCTGTGGCTTCTGCGGGCGAGCACACCCTTCACACACCCTTCTCCTTTGCGGGCGGCCTTCCTGCAAAGTATCCCCGCAGCAGGCCTATTGGGGCTTTGATGCTGCGGTGCCAAACCAGCTCTGCGTTCCGGAACCAAGGGCACCCCATGCGTGTTGCGTGCGTACTACAGCTGCGGCCATCAAACCAGGCCGCGCCCATGTTCTGGATGCGCTGCAGGTCGGCTGTTAGCGGTAGCTAGTGCTGTGAGCGCACTCTGATCGGCAGTGCCTTGGGCTGAACAAGCTTGGCCTATCGGATGTGCTTGTGAAAATACGAAATGCGAAGAGCGAGGGCCGCGCCAGAGTGACAACACCGGAACGTGAGCGCAGAGTCAGACGAAGGGCGGATGAAGGACACGAGAAGACATGACAGAGACACAGCGGGTGGAAAACACCAAAGACACGGACAAAAGAGGGAATTGCAGCGAGACGAAAGAGCACATCATCATCCCGTCCAGCTCGCGCCGAGTGCGACAGCGCTTATCACCTTCCATATCGTCCCAACAGACGACCACGGCGTGGGAGCCCCGTTGGTTGCCGGCGAGTCAAGTCTAAGTGGCCGCCGACCCCTCCTCCACACCTCCCTGCTCACCCCCGCGGTCCCAGCCCAGCCATACGGGATGCATCCTGCCTTCAGAAGTGGACTCTGGCTGCAAACATACACGCAGAGTGCACTTTTGTGATGTAATTAAGAGACCCCTGCAATCAGTCACAGTCACAAAGCGGTGAGCAAAGTACCGCTGCTACTGTACGGCGTGCGAAAGGGACTTGTTGACGGCTTGGGTCGCGCGAGTTCTAGACGGCACCAGAGCAGCAGAGAAGCTAGCACGCAGCCATGATCAGAACGAGGCATCAACACCCCGGCAGGCCAGGTTTGTGCTGGCTCGCTGGCCATGTGCCCGATACAAGCGAGACGGCCAGGGAAGCGACGACAAAGAGAATGAAAAGCTAAAAGCCAAAAAAGAAACCCAAGATAACTCAAAAGGCCAGAAAGCCAAAACGTCAAAATAAAGCAAAGCGGACGAGCTTCCTGTCTCGACCCGACCATCGCAAAGACCCGACGATGCACGAGACACCGTTCCAGCGGTTCCAGAAAAGTGACACATGGGAGCGTGCAAGCAGTAGCCGCTGCAAATGTCCCAGCAATCGCCTTGCCATCGTCCAGCAATCGTCCCAGCAAAAGTACAGTAAAGATCTAGTCCCAGCAAAGGGCCCTGCAAAAGGCCCAGCATCAGAGACAAAAGGTCTGTCCCAGACAGTCCCAAGTGGAGCAGTGTGGGACGCTCGCCGTAGTGAAGCTAACTCTCCCGGCAGCGTGCCGTCGTCGGCTGGTCTAGTCTAAAGCTTCCTCCCGGCCCTTGCCTCGCTCTCCCGAAGCATTGATAGTCTGTTTTTCCTGTTCTTATTTTCCATCGTGTCTGCCTCTCACCTTGGGTCGACCGTCTCCGGAACAGTATCGTGCAGGGGTCCCGGCATTGCACTCCTTTTGAGTAGTTTTTTTCTACATCTTGTTTCTTCTCTTTTTTTCTCCTTCTTCCTATTTATCTACCCTCCTTTTCTTCTCTTTTCTTCTCTTTTCTTCTCTTTTCTTCTCTTTTTTCTCATTCTTCCTATTTATCTACCCTCCTTTATCTTTCCTTTTTCTCTTTCTTATTATGTTCCGTGCTCGCGGCTTTCTAATTTATGCTTTTCCTCACCTTTTATGCAACACATTTATCAGCACCTCCTTTGATTAATTCGTTTTTCCTTTCCTTCCGCTCCTCCCCCCTTTCTCATGCTTTTGTCTCCTTTTTTTTCTTAGCCTCTCGTCCACTCCCCTTCCTGTACCGTTGGCACCTGACGTATCCAATCTGCACTAGATGTCTACCAGTAGCTCACCGCACATGCGATCCTTCTCAGCTTGCCCAGTCGGCTCTCTTCTCGTTCTCTTTCACTCGCTATCCCTGTCTATATGTTTTCCCGTCTCACGCCTCTCTGCTGCGTCTTGTCTCGAGACCGTGTCACCGTTCTTTCGGCGACTGCTGATGATGTGTACTTTGCCACCCGCAACGGCGACGTGTTGCCTCGCGAGTCTGACTTCCGAGGACAACCTAGACAATACGATATGCATAGCCGTCAAGCCATGTTCTGCAAACCTGTCTTTTGGGAAGCCGCTTTTGCCAGGTGCTGGCTCACCGTACCCTTACCACGCCTGCCATGTACTCCGTGCATGCCGTCATGCGGGTCGCCAGTGCCACTGTGTGCGTACAGTACTACCATATGCCCATACGCCCATTTGCCAATAGGCCAGACCACCGCATGTCCATCGCGTGCCAATTTCTCCCATCAAAAAGCCCCCAAGCCTGCGGATTCTGTCGCATATGCCATGGCATAGCAATGAGCGAGCTACTTGACATACATGCCCATAAATGCCCATATATGCCCATAAATGCCGCTTCTTCTTTTTCGTCAAACTTGGCCATGGACGCATGATGGCCGGGGCGTTGACCGACTCGAGGTGTCCATCAGAAAAGGCCTAGACTAGAGCAGGCGCTGGGCATGTACGACGTATTCTAAAACTGATCGGAGGAGAAAAAAGGCAGCCAGAACATGCAAAGCGTGGCAGACTAAAGCGACCGGTGTAAGACAGTTTGTATGGGTGGAGCCGTCTTTCAATCATAAGGTGGCGGGTTTCTAAATGCCGATCGTTTTTCGATTCCGTCCTTTGCGTCTTCCCTTGGGCATGTCCCGGCGTGTGATATTTGATACGCGTTGAGCATGCTTCCCACTGTTCGCTCGCCTCATGCTTGCTGGCTAATGTTAAGGCTCTGCTTATTCCGTCAGAACAGTCACGTTGACCATGTTCAGGCATGGCCACAGGACATACGACAGCACCTATGGCAAACGAGTGCGAAGAGTTCCTCTCTTCCCCCTCTCGACTCTCAACGACGAAGGATACACACGGTCTAAGCCAAAGGGTTACAATATGTTGTATGACTTGCTACCCGTTCAACATTGTCTTTGCTAGCCGTTGCGGCCAATTACTAAACTGAGACATATACATAACCACATCGTGTCACATGTGTAGAAAGCCTACTGCATACGTGATGTCCTTGCATTGGGGGAGGGGGGGGGGGGGGTGCTCTCACCTCTGCTATGCACATACAGCAGCTTCTAGGAGAAGACCAGCGGTGAGGTCATGTGTATGGAGATCGATCCTCATCTGATCCTCATTTCTTCGGTCATTAAGTGGTGTCCGTCTAATCTACCGTATGTACTACTCTTTATCGTCATTCTCGCTGTCATCCAGAGTGTGCCAACGCATCAGATAGAGGCGCCGTGGGCTGAAGATACTCGTATAATAATAAAAAACAAGAGAGTGATGCCAGCTTCGGATCCATGATACGAGTAAACAGGAAACGAGAGGCAAGTCAGAGACGAGGACTCTACAGAGTAGAGTGGAGGAGACACGGCAGGGCAGGGAGAAACACATCATGTGCGAACCCAATAATGCCCTTGAGCTGCTTGCTGGGCATCAATCAGTGAGGCGTTTTTTGCACTTTATTTTTTACCGTTTGTCCGTCCAGAGCATGCTGACCTGTCCCTCTTCCTGCTTCCCTCATCCATCCGCCCTGCTCCTCTTCGTCTTCGTCTTCTCTTGGGTGCCGTCTATTCGGGCTGGGCTGGCTTGTCTGTTGGTGGTGTATCTTGGGTACAGATGCAGATATACTTTGGCTGCCTCTTTTGACGAGTCGTGTTGTATTCGATTTGGATTCTTCTTTATTCACTCTTGCATTTTATTTTGTAAATTGTTTTGTAGATTATTTTGTAAACTACTTTGTATATCACTTTGTATATTACTTTGATTATACTTTGTAGATTACTTTATAAATCACTATGATTTTACTGATTCTACTCATATCTGATCTCTAAACCTCGTCACATTTCTCTTTTGATTTACCCTTTGGCCCTGGTTGCATGTGGCTGACATTCCTGCATGTCCTCGCCAGCTGGGATGCCTCAGGCGAAGCATTTGTCATTCCACCCTCGATATTACTGTACACCTTGGTTGGCGCCTATCACTTCTCTCTTTGGGCATCCGTGCTTTCTACAATCTAGCGTTTGAGTTATGTTGCACTTCTGTATGTTTATCCCGCGAGAAAACAATACGGACAACACATGGGCTGTGACGTATATCTCTGGCTATCATTTGGATCATTTGGCATCTATATATCCCGCTTCTGGCTATCTCGGAGTTGGGTGTTGCTATCCTCCGGCATGACATGTGCCGATGTGATTCCTTTTGCTTTGTGTGCGACCACTCCCCCCTTTCGCTCTACTATCACGGCCCCTCAACCGCATCCTCATCCCCATCCCGTATTCTCGTCCCCATCCGCATCTGCCTGCTCATCACATTTCATAATTGCTACAGCATGCAATTTTATTGTGCACGTTTCCCCTCCCTCTCCTTGCATTCTTTCCCGTCACTCTTCGGCCCGTTGCCCGGGGTCTCCCGCGAATTTCATTCTCAGACGCCAAAAAAGGAGACGCACAGCACTGACCGGTCAAGGTCAAGGAGACGCTACTCCTCTTTTTCTCTCATTCCCTTCACCTGTCACTTTTTTTGTGACCGACTTCCCGTCTTTTTTGGATAATCAGTATCAGCAATGAATTCCACCGAAATCTCCTTTTGCATTTGGGGTAAATTATTTGATCATTCAAGTCGGCAGTGCCATATACCCGAGCGAAGCACGGCAGTCGCTTGACGCCCTCGTGCATGTCCTGTCGGGATTTTCACTACTGTGAGAATAAAAGACATTGACTCAAGACGAAGACGGGCCATCGCCTCGGCAGTGTTCTCTATGTGATCAGCATTGCACGAAAGCGAAACAGAGCAGGCCGTGTTCACATGTTGATACATCAGGGGCGAGCAGTGCACGGTCCGACGCCAGCTTTCATATTGTCTTGGTATAAACAACTGCAAAACTGTTAATAAACAAAATTGATATGTGTATTGATCGGAATAAATACGAAGACTGACGCCGTCGAAAACAATTCCTTATTGGTTGACTAAGCATCGACCCAATGCTATAGCTTACCTAATAATAGCAAGGCTGTGATATAAGGGGGAAATAAACAAGCTTTTCACGAACAACATGCTCCGTCCGCCAGCAGCGCTACTCCTCCTCGGTAATCTCAAGCTCCTCGTATGGACAGCTGAATATTGAGGAAATCATTCTATGCTCGCAGGCAGTATAATTAATAGCCATGTACGACGAGCCACGGAGGAGCGTATCAAGAAATCATAAAAACAATCAAAACGCACAGGACATCAGACTCTGACGCAGACGGCCATATGAGGCCGCATACGCCTCTTGTCATACCTGCAGTGTATCCTACATCTGCCCCCCCACGTTTGTCTACTATACCCATCGTATAGAGACTACTAAACAGCAATTATATTAAATGTGCAACACGCCATTGCCTTTCCCCCGTCCCTCGCCCCTTTCCCCAACTTCTCCGTAGACGACTCGCTTCGCCTTTTACCTCCGTGCCCCGGCCCCCCCTCTTCTGCCCACACCCTCAGGTCCTGTCTAAGGTGCCGCCAGCTGTACAATGTACAGATCTGGCAGTGTAGAAAATAAAACAAGCCCAAGGATAGATATGGGATCGAGAGGATTTCGCCCTATCTGGCTGTATGATAAAACCACCATCGTGGAACCATGGGACGACCATATCCACCACGTGGCTATTCACTAGAGAGCTCCTTCTGCCGCGGGGTCGGAGCCCTCGGTGAGGCTTCGGTGAGCAAGACAGAACAGACCTCGACGGCCTTGGATCCGTCCGTCGGCCCTCTTGCTGCCTCGACACCCCCTTTGCGTTGCATTTGCTCTTCCCGGTGGCTGTCCCGGTGACCACGCCTGGTGACCGTCTTGTGTAACGGTTGGGCTTCAATGGATGCATATCACATTGTAGTATTTGCAGAATGCCTTCAGCCTTTTCTTACTCTATAGGCCCCTGCTCAGTCCCCCACGCACTTTATAAGGGAGTCATCAAGCTCGTGCAGTAGACGCCTCCTGCATGCAGTGTTGGGTATATTGCCCACGGGAAATACTTCGCGAAATTACGCGAATATACAGCATTTCCGGCAGCGTGTCTTTATTGGTTTGCATGGACATTATCCGCTTGATCTCCGCGGCGTTGGTGGCCAGTCCTGTGATTGCATATGCATGTCATTATATTGACAGCGTCGTTTGTTACTATCAAGAGTAGCCAATCTCATGCACTCGAGCACACAAGCTATCCAGGCCCGCCGGGCCAAGCATCAAGCATGAATTATCAGTCATCTAGTCTTTTGAGCTATGGATATTAAGCACTATACGATGCCAATATACACAAGATGCGGCCTGGGCCGGACGTGCCTGTTGGTTTCACAGCCAGAAACGAGAGGTGAGGATCGCTTGACAGAAATATGAAATATGACGAGGACAATTCGGGGTCTTTTCTTCTCCTCGTTTGCCTATAATGGAGTATATACATTCTGGACAGACCGCCAGCACACGCATCCGTTTCATTTATCCCGTAACGCCACAGAAAATACGAGGCCGCGATAGTTCCAACGAAAGTCGCGGAAGCTCCCGGAGATAAATGCAAAGTTTCTCGTACAGGTCCGTACGTCAGCGGAACCCAGCTGAGATAAGAAAAGGAAGCGAGGTATGCCAGGGCTGTTGGATGTTGGAATGTTGTCGGCCGCATCCTCATTTGATGCTATCGGAACCTCTCTATGACACATATTACATCCTTGGGTTTTTAGTCTAGATTGATTTTCTTTACATGCCACAGAGACGTGCTGCCGTCATGTCAGCGTACTAATCATAGGATAACATAACCTATGTGATATTACCGTGTATAGCCCGCTTCTATACAAGGTTGCTCGTAGCATTAGGCACAGTCCGTGTGGTTGCCGTTGTTTTGGTGTCACTACAAATTTCAACTGTTACGAGGTAGGTGGTACACTCGAGTGAAAAGACATGGGGGACTATAGACGATGGTGTCGTAGTGTCCGATGTCTACGACGGTTGATGTAGATGTTATGGTGAAGATCCAGGGCAAGCCGCACGCGAAGGGGGACTGCACGGACAGCGAGAACATCACAGAGAGACACAGCCGGAGGCCGGTCCTGGGCCAACACATTGATACCACCCATGCACCACATCTGCTTACCAGGATGCTCCCTGATGAGTCCTAAACGGAGTCACGCTTGGCATCGTAAGCCGTACTGACACAAATGAGGTGTTGGGTGTGACAGCTCCACAGACGAGGATGCTGAAGATCTGTTTGTTTCTTGTCGTTATACACATCGGGACGAAAAGCGAGTACAGCATATATAAAGCGCCGTGTACAGGTGGGTGTCTGTGCACGTGGATGAGTCTGTGTAAGCCTTTTTGGTAGTGCGTGCGTACAGCTGCATATGTTTCTGTCTGTGTACTATATGCAATGTGATTATGATATGCAGCATGCAGCGATAATGGTGCGACTTGGAGGTCGTATCACCATATGTGTTTTGATTACGACCTCTGGCATCGTTGACTCTTATCACACGCCAACTTGGTACGGTGTAAGCGAGTTGATGGCTTCGTGGTGATTGTCTGGTTTCAGCTTGGCCCCTGTCCTTGCTCATTCAGTTATTAACAAGCCGTATTACGCTGCAGCAAGCCATCCTCGCTTGCAACGGCACCAATCGAAAATGGAAGGTTTAAGAGAGCAGCGCGGAAGGAGAGGGTGAGGTCCCCAGGAGACAGCCGTGGGCAACTGTCATGGGTGGTTTGAAGATGGTAGTCTTGGGCTAGATTAGACACAGAGGTGAGGAACGAGCAGCCAGGGGCATTGAAAACAGGAAAAGAACATGCAGAAGAAGAGAAGAAGAGAAGTAGAGAGTATGATAAGATGAGACAAGAGTGTAGTAAAATCATGCATTCGCAGCCTCAGTCCCGTGCCTCGATGGCAACAGCGCCCTGGATATCATTCGTAATTCTATAGTAGCAATACATAAGGGTCGTCTTCTTTTCACATACGAATGAAGCTGAAGACCTATGCTTAAACTATACAGCCATCATTCGGAGTGGCGTGTCCGAGATGTTGATCAGACTTAGAGATATCTTGTTGCTGCCTTGTTTTGGGTATGGGAAGAAACACACATTCTCTGAATCTCATAAAAGGCAGCACGTTAAAAAAATCCCCGGCCGTGAGTAAAAAGAAACAAGAGGCAAAAAAGATAAACTCGATGGTCCCGGAGAGGCTCGAACTCTCGACTTTCGCATTTTACTCGTGTTCCGAATATTAGTACGATGCGCTAACCAACTGCACCACGGAACCCCGTATAAGACTTCCTCGTCTTTGATGAACGGCGGGCCGGCAAGATGGGCTTTTCTGGCTGCGCCGCCGCGTTAAAGATGAGACGGTGGATCATAGTGTTGGGGTGAATTAGGCAAGCGGCTCTGAGGTCTGGGCCTGGCAGCTTGGAACTATCCAAGAAAAAGCTTGATAGACCTCACGATGGTAACTCGTCTGTTCTTCTCTACTTGGTCGCGGTGCTAAAAATAAACAACTGACAGAGATGAATGCATATCACCAAAGTGAGAGGCATCTAGACCAGAACCAGAATACACTCAAGGTTGGTTACCTCTGCATAAGGCTCAGCGAGGTCGACGAAGAAGCAATATTGAGGAGATATATCTCCCGACTAGGTCATGATGCTGCCCAGAAAGGGCAGCAACAGATGCATCATGACATATCAGAATGCGCAGCTGGCATCTGGCGGCCACACTAGTATCAGCCCTCTGCTCTTGGGCTGGCTTTCTACACTTGTAGCATTCCCTTGCGTCTCGTGGGTTGCATCGATATTCGAAAGTAGTCAGGACGACGTGTAAGTGACAAGCGGTCAGACTTGGAAGCCCAAAATGGCACCTCGGATACGAGCAAAGGGATGGACAAACGCATGGATAAGGACATCTATCCCAAGGGTCTTTGAAGAACAAGATATTGGCACCGACACGAAGGGCGTGAAAGACACTCATCTTGATGTCCAGTTGGGAGCATGGAGAGCTATCAGCCGCTCGGGAGTGCCAGCGACAAGACAAGAAAAGCAGCGGAGAATGAACCGAAATCTGGGAGGAGGCGGAGGCGGAGCAGCTATGTACAAGACCTGCAGCCAAAGCTGATGGAAGAGTGACTCTCTTTGTCTGTTCCTTTCTCACACTGCCAATAGTGCATATGCCGCCTCGAATCGACGGGGAATGGAAACCAGAACATCACAGCAAGTCTCGCGTGCTTTCTTGCGTCCTCATCGACCGTCGCCGGCTGTTGGAGTGGCAATGGTACCTGGAGTCTTGTGACTCGTTCTTACAGCCTCAATCAAGATTATAGGTAAACCAGATATCATAGGAGGCATCTTAACAGGCCACATAGGGAGGGTGTGGAGTGACTCGGCGGTTCTGGAAGTCGAGCGCACGGAATGAGGCAGTTGGAGTTGCTGTGCGTGGGAAGAAGGAGTGCGAGAAGTAGTGAGACTGGACGGGTTGGATGTTGGCTGAAGCCGATCCTTGTTGGGAAGGGGGCTTAAACGCAAGATACGTATATCTCACTATACGCATGATAGTCGGTGCAAGAGAGGATGACCTAGACTGATAGGGCATGGGATGCCAGAGCTAGCATCCTTCTCTGCCTCACTTCTGTCGGGTCTGCTGCAAGACCACCCCGCGTTGAAACGCTGTTGCAGAACTCAGAATGAATGTTGCTAAATATAGCGACGGCTGTGGCGAAAAAAAGACGAGACGAAAGAATGGAGGGGGGGTAGGTTTGGAAGAGATGAAAGAAGTTGATGAAAGAGGCTGAAGAAAGGGATGGCGGCCAAAGGGTGAAGGAGGAAGAAAGAAAGAATGGAGACGATGAAAGACATAAGGTCGGAAGAAGGATAGTAAGAAAAAGGGCATATGTGATAAAGGCGGCGAAGAGAGTCTACGAGATGGAGGGAAGGTGCGACAAGTCGAAAGGACGTGGCACACACCGACTGGGAAGGAGCAGTGTCTATGCCTTCCCATTCTGAAGAGTTGTGACATATCGAGGGCTTGCCGTGCCACTCGCTCTTTCCTCGGAGACGAGATGGTTCTCTGAATTCACACTCTTTGGGGAAGGAGCGTCTGACGATTGCGAGCTACACCCTGGTTCTACGACGGAGACATGATCGACTTGCCGACGCCAGCGAGGCTCTTCACAGCCTGCCTCGCTGGGCTGAGCTGTATCTTACTTGAGAGAGTTCTGGAGCAAGCTTGGTGTCTCACCAAGATACAGGCTCATGTATCACGTCCCGTATTGCAACAAACTGATGCACGTGTTAGCGGGCTACTAGCTGCAACTAGCTGCAGAAACGGTCCTTTGCAGGGCGTTTTCCCAAGAGACCCCGCAGGTAAGGTGATATGCTCCGTATTACGTTGTGAATCCAAAACAGAAAGAGCCGCCGTCGTGTCCCTCCGTGCCTGCCGCTTTCCCCGGCGGCTGGCCATCGTGCCTTCCCGTCGAGAGCTTTAAGCTGTGCTCTTTCCACTTTACTCTCAAATCAATATATGTGACTTGTCTCACGACTGCAACGTCAGATATTAGGCCCCCGTCGACAACAGATGGGCGTACTTTGTACTTCGTAGTGTCTTTCACATTCAATATGTAAGATATCTTGAGATAAAACAGTTCCTCCAGCTTGGCTCTGTCTGTGCCATACGGATATTGAGAGAGTATTACTACGCCCCTGCTGCAGACCAGTGCAGCCGCATAAGCCAGGCCAGAGCTAGCCTCCACTATTGGCAGGAACGATGGCCATCCACCAAGCAGCTGTTCCGAACTAGAAGGAGCAATCAGCAGCACAGCCCCCTCAGGCGGGGACTCTTGCAGACGTAGCCCGGCTCAACGAAATGAAGCGAGGACAGATAAATGAGGAAAGAGCGACGCAGTCGACCGTTAGGCCCGTAATTATTACAGCGTGCTTGTAGTCTGTCTATATGGAGTAATTACGCAGCTCATGATGGATCTGACTGTCACTGTGTCAATCCCCATTGGCACCACTGTCCTGATAAAACCCTCAATTTGTCGAGTCGCACTCCCCGCAGTTAATCTTTCACAACTAAAATACGACTGTGAGCCAGACGTTAAGCCGCACAGGTGCTAGCTGAGTTAAGATATCTTACTACGGAGCAGACAGATCAAAGACGGCAGGAGCTATCGATCAGCTCAGTAAACGGGAAGGAAAGAGAGCAGCAGCGACGACACTCCGGACCCCAGACGGCAGAAAGAAGAAGGAGCGAACCACGACCCGTACGTACACGACCCTCTCCCGAAGACAGGCCACTCAACGGACAGGTAGACACAGCCCTGTCGCGCCCGCCCCCATCCGACCTTCCATCGACAATCCGCGTTTTCTTGGCTTCGTTTTGTCACTTTTACAGTTTTTGTTGCTTTCGTCACCTCCCCCCTGCTGTTCTGCTTCATCTGCGCTGACACGCCCGCATCGGCCTGCAGCTTGCCCCCCCCCCCCCTTTCTTCCTTCTCCCCTCCGACTACATGCTCATCATCACCGTGTATCACCTTGCATCATCCTCTTTCTCGCGCGCTTAACCTACCGTCGGCCCTGTCTCGAGACGCATTCCTCGTCCGATTCTATTCCTGGATACTCCTGGATATTCCGCATTGATCCTGGCCTTGCTTGTCCAGTTCCTGTGCTCCGTATTTTCTCTGCGCAGCTCCAGCCACCAGACCCAGTGCCCGAGTGCCCGCTGCCTTCGGATAGAAACACCAGATCCTACTCCCGGGGTCAGCCTGTTTGAAGCCCCTCCCTGGCCCTCGCCTTTGGCTTTGGCTTCTACTTTTTGGTTTCTCGCTTCTGTTTGGTTCTGGCTTTCTATCCTTTTGTGGCCGTCTACGCTCCCGTTCAGGTTCAGCCTCTAGGTTTCTCATCCGACCGTCCTCGCTTCCTCGCGCCACCTGTCGAGTCGCTGTCTGTGCAAAGGCATCCTCCTCTCTTGGCCAGGCTATTTTGACCTTGGTCTCTCCGTTTTCGATTTTGGGTTATTGCTCTATCATTTATTTGCTCTCGCTTTCGCGGTTCCTGTGCCTTTCTGCATTGTGTTATCCAGCTTCCCATCTTGCCCCCCCTCTCCCCTAACCCCAGCTTTCTCGTTTCTCGTTTCTCGTCTCTCGTTTCTTGTTTCTCATCTCTCATTCCCCTTTTCTCCTCGGTTTCTCTTCTACATCCTTTTTATCGCCGCCACAGGCGTTTTTTTGTCTCTCTACCTCTCTTCCTCTTTGCCTCATTTGCTTATTCCGTGCCCCTCTCTCTCGTGCGTCCCTTTTCCAGACCCAGACTGCATACCCTCACTCCAAAGCGCTTGCCAGCCCCGTCATTGTCCTGTTGTTTCCAGTCTCGTTGTTCTGACCCGAACGAGCTGCTTTTCACACCCCCTCCCCCTACTCCCAAACCAGCCACACCCCTCCTTTTTCATCCTTAATCCGCTCCCGGTCTCTACATAATAATGCCTTCGTTTCTTTCCGGCAGACAAGGCAGTCGCTCTCACCATCACCAGCAGCAGCAGCAGCAACAACAGGATCAGCAGCAACAGCCATCATCGACGTTGCAACAGCAAGCGCCACCACAACAGTCACATCCGTACGGTGATCCATCCTCCAGCTCCGGTGCCAGCGCTGTTCAAGATTCGGGCTCTGCTTCAGGTACGTAATCGCCACTTTTCCTATCACACTCATGTTCTGCCACCTATATATCATCCGCTCCCCAACCACGCGTCTCGTGTGACACAGCTAACATTGTCTATCATCTTCCCCCCTTTTTGCTACTACTATAGCCTCTACCTATTCAAACGCGGACCTACAACCCTTTGACACACCCCAGACCCAGCTTCAACGCCAACAAGGGCAGCAAGGCCTGGATGATCAACAGTTCTCGTCACAGCAACAGCGTATCCAGCAACAACAATTTCAGTCCGCATCTGGTGGACCTGGTCTGGCCAAATCATCCAGTACAAAGCTCCCTTCCAGCGTGGCATCCTCCGGTGGCAACGGTCCGTCTCCCGGGTTTGACAACCGATTCCCCCATCTTGCATCTAAACGGTCAGACTTGGACTACCAAGACCAGGTCTCAAGATCCCAGTCTCAGAGATACGCCACCCAGGGACAGCCTCAGCAGTCTCATCAGCATTACGCATCTTCGTCCCTCGGAGCTGCTTCCGTGGATGATCTCTCCCGCATCCAGCTGTCGTCTCCCCTTGAATCACAGGAACAACGGCTGTCTGTAGCGCAACCCCAGCCTACCCCTGCCCCAGCACAGCCGCCCGTCCAGGAAAAGACACGGGCCACTCGCAAGTTATTTAAGAACTTTCTTGGAGGTGGTTCCAGCTCTAGCCGTGCAGCGGCGGCAGCAGCGGCAGCAGCAGCGGCAGCAGCAGCATCGGACTCGAGCAGTCGTTCCAACCAACAGCAAACCCCACCGCCACCGCCTGCCTCACAGAACGCCCACAACAACACGGCCGGGATCGGTCGGCACCCTTCCAAGCGGCTAAGCCAGCAGCAACCCCCAGCTCTACGCACTGGACATTCACAGGTTTCGGTCCTAGAGTCGTCCTCTGAGTGGCCCATACACACGCAGCAACAGCAATACGTCGGAGCTGACGGCGGCAAACTTCCTCCGAACACTCAACCGTCACCGCTTCAGGGAATTGGAGAGTTTTCTTCCAACGCTCCTGCAGGTTATCCCTCGGATAACGACCAGCCGCCGCCTCCTATTCGGCGCGTTCGTACAGTTGATCTTGACCAAGAGTCATCGCCTTACGGTGCCGAAAATATTGCCCGACTCAGCAACAGCCACCTGGGCCAGAACCCCCAGCAAGGTGCATATCTTCAACATCTACAGGCTTCGTCGCCAACAACATACAGCCAAGGCCGTTTTGATCCTTCCCAACAGCAACAGCATCAACAGCAGTACCCCGCTCTCCAATACCAGCAACAACCGCACGCTGTCTCCACAAATAGCCCCCACCACGCTTTCATTGGCCATCTAGGCACTACAGGTCTTCAGCAACAACAGTTCAACCATTTACACCAGCAGCAACAGAACCCCGAGACTCTTTCTCAAGTGTCACACGAGTCTCCAGTTGCCGACGCTGACCAGCTTGCATCCTCCAGTGCTGGAAGTACATTTCTGCCACAGGATCAGCAGCTTCGTGCGCTTCAGCAGGACCAGGGCTCGACAACACCTCCTCTTCTACAGCATCTTCAGCAAAACCAAGGTCAACCTCAGGCTGGCCTGGGACAGCAGCAACAGCAGCAGATCTTGCAACCCCCAAGCCAGGCACAGGGTCACGATTTCCAGGATCTCAACCAGCAGCTCCAAGAACAAGATCAGCAACAAAACATGGCAGGCGGCCCGCCGCCTAGTCGCCGTTCGCAGGACGCTAGCGAAAAGTCTGGCCCACCACCTTCATACCGACACAGCCAAACTACTCCCGTTGTCACTGGCTCGACAGGAAACCTGAGCCCCTTGCCTCCTCTCCCACAGAACTCTGGCGGAAATGCTGCCGGTTCTAATCCTAGCCAATACCGGCCCACGGACCAAAGACAATACGAGGCCATTGTAGAGGGCCGCAACAGCCCCCAACCTCCTGCTGGAGATCAAGCACCCACGCAAGAAACCGAGAAGCAACTCAAGGACCTTGGTAGGCAATAACACTTCCACTCTCCCTAATTAATCAGTGCATGGATAGGTTGATTAACATTTATGCTACTTAGCCGTGAAATACAAGAACGTCAAACGGCTCTATTTCGAAGGCAAGGGCACAATCGACCTGCTGAATGCTCAAATTGAGCATCTGCAAAATGCCATTGCCAACCAGCGTATGTCCCAGTCACGGACTGTCCTTGATGACAGCGAGTATGTGACGCGTTTCAATCGTCTCAATGGTGCCATCAACGACCTCTCCTTCAACATCCGCAAGGACTGGAAAGATCTGCCATTATGGATTGAACCGTACACCAGCAAGGACGCCCTCCGGACAGGAAAGCAGGAGATGACTGCTGCTGGTCGTGCTATCATTAGCATGTGGGTCATGGAACACATCTTCAACAACTGCTTCCACCCCGGCCTCGACACAGAACTGAGCTCGCACTTGAAGAGAATCGAGCAGAATATTCGCTTGACGTCGCACAAGATGAACAGCCAGGAGGAACATGACACTCTAACGAGCAAGATTGTCAACTGGAGAATGACAACGCTTGATGGACTGCAGTCAACCCTCAACAGCCACGAAAGCTCTGACAACCGCGCTAAGCTAATCAGTGTGCTGGTAGGGGATCTAACGGGCTTCTTGCATAGCCTCTTTAAAGATCCCAAGCCTCCAGGCGTTGAAGGCAGTGCGAGCATGATTGTCGAGCTTGCTGTTGGTATCGTTGGTAATCTACCTATGGAAAGTCGTGATGTAGCCATCTCCTTCCCAATGCCGCATGAGCACATTATGCCACACCTTATGGAAGTCGATAAGTCGGGCTTGCCATCGCTAGAGACACGACCTGCAGACGACGGTGGCGAACCCGATGTCGGCGAAGGAGATCCCGATGTAGACGAACAAGGCAGACGAAGCGGTAAGTTTGAAACCACATCATTGGAACTGCTTACATTATCAACGGAACAAAATGCTAACTTGATTATAGCGCATCCTTCCAACGACATGCCCCTGGTGCGCTTTGCCGCATTCTTTGCCGTTGAAGTCCGTGGTCGCCAGGTGCTGTCGAAAGCACCAGTGTACACATTGTGAATGTAGAGGATCTGGCAGGGACGAGCGCAAGATTCTAGGGGCAGGGCGACGGCATGGCGACTTGAAGCGGACGCAAATGATACCACTTTATTGTGTTCTTGCTTTGCTGGTCTTGGAGCGAGATAGACAGCATTTCCTTTATTTCTTTTCTTCTCTTCCTCCCTTGCCTTCTTCGCATTCTTCTTTCTGATCTACTTTTATGATCTGGGAAAGGGTGGATGAGGTTTTATGACTTTTTTCTTCTATTTTACTATATATGATTCGAATGATAAACATGTTTCTGAGTTGCGTTTATATCTCGTGAATCATATAAATCCAATAATAAAGGTATTTTTATACTTCAAAGTCATATTGAACTTTGGATTCCATCTCGCTTTTAAGTGAGACGCTATTTTAGCTTTAATGGGGTGGGGGTGATGGCTTCACGTGACTGCGCGCAGTTGCAAGAGGTGAGCCGCGTCGATCGATACGTGACTGTGAAAATTAATGCAAGAGACAACGCAACCTCTCATATCTCAAGTTCCGGCATTTAGTTTTTTGGTTCTGTCAAATCCCCAACTAGCTTGCTTTTTTCTTGGATAAGCTGACACTGGAGCTGGTTGAGATATCATTCTTGCCAGAATAGTCTTTAATGCAAACTGGGCATTTACAGGCTGATCAAGCGGCTGTCTTCATCTCTCTTTTTGGCGAGCACTTCTGAGCCCGATCTTGCGAATTCACTTCTCTGCTTTTGCAATGCCTCCCCCATCACTACCAGGTCGGGCCATCAAGAGGCGAAGAAAAGGTGCTCAGATGACCATCGAGGATGTCCTTAGTACGTATAACATAACCTGATATCGCTTGTTTTATGATGCTTTTTTTTCTAACCTATGCAGCGAGAGCCAAGCAAATGAGGACTTCATCTCCGGCAACAAGTGTGGCTGCATCATCACCAGAAAGAATGGGGGCAGCGCCCGCTACCTCTTCGCCGATACCTATCAGCGATGATAGCGACAGCGACAGCGATCTTCCCGCTCGTCGGACATCGCGGCCGAGCAAGGCCGCTGGTAGTGTTGATCAGGACGAGGATGAAGATGAAGACGATGATGAGGATGTGCGTCCAGTAATTCGAAGACGGCAGGCTTTGAGCAAGAGCGCAGAGAGCGAAAGCAGTGAGGCCGAGACCGATGACGACGACAATGTGAGACCCGCAAAACGGCGGCAGACGGCAGGCAAGAACGAGAACAGTCATAGCGACAGTGACGATGTTGTCGTATCCACGCCTCAACCCAAGCGCTCACGGCTGGTCCGCATGACGCCATCCAACAAAAACACAGTATCGCCTGGGTCAAGTCCCAAGAGGTCGGGCATGCGGTCGGCACGGTCTGCCCGCTCCGAAAAACAACGCCACCTGGAGCTTCTGCGGCGGCGGCGCATGGGGCAAAAGGTGACTGAGAGCGACCTAGAGTCAGAGCCGTCATCGGACGAGGAGGAAGCCACACCTCATGTGGCTCTATACGACAAAGATCCCGACCATGTTGCACTCTCTGATTTCGAAGACGAGGAAGAGGAGGACGATCAAGAGGACGAAGATGCGGAGGATGACGATGATGGGGCGAAAAAGAAGGAGGAGAAGAGACGAAGAAAGGCAGACAAGAAGAGGGAGAAGGAGAAGAAGAAGGCCGAAAAGAAGAAGAAAAAGGCAAAGAAAGCAGCTGAGCAGGACGGCCAGTCTTCTGAACCATTACAGCTTCGCAGCAAATTCGACGACGACGACGAGGACAAGGAGGACGATGGATACGACTATGGTGACGGCCAAGGCGACGAAGACAACGGCTCCAATGACGAACAAGATGACGACATGGCCGACTTTATCGACGACACAAAGCAAGGCGTACTCGGCGCACCCGACGGCAGCGATGCTGAAGACGAGGAGGCGATGCTGCGCCGCGAGATGCCCCTGCAGTTTACCTTCCAGGCACACAAGCCCTTGAAAAGCCATTTCAAGGACGCTGTCGAGTGGCTCGTCCACCGCCGGCTGCACGAGAGCACCTCTGATGGCGGCGAGCTTGCACAGACGTTTACCGAAGCCGACGACGAGCTGTACCGGGTGGCATGGGACCGACTGGATCGCGAGGTGGGTGGTCTGGCGCAGTCGCGGTTCATCTCGTCCGTCTGGACGCCCGAATTCTACAGCACGCTGCGGGCCCGGCCTTACATGGACAGCTTCAACATCCGACCGTCGGGCGGCCGCTCTGGTGGCGGAGCTGCAGCGGCCCGCCTGCTTCTTCCCGGGTCAGAAGAGAACATCTGCCATGCCTGTGGCCGCACAAACCACCCGGCGTCGTACCAAGTCACGTTTGGCGGCAAGGCGTACTACAGTCGGACATTGGACGATGTCGAGGAGGACAGCGACGAGGAGGACGGATCGACTGATATGAACGGCAATCCCATTGCGTCGACGTCGCGGCGGTGGCTCGTCGGTGTCACGTGCCACAGCAACGCGGAGACGGCGCACGACCTGCTGCACTGGCGCCGGGCCCTCAAGGACTGGGTGGAGGAGAAAATGCAGGCAGACCATCTGCTGGACGACTTTGCCAAGAAGAGCAAGAAGAGCAGGAAGGGCAAAGAAAAGGACCAGGACAAAGCTGTGAGCGACAAGAAGGAAAAGAAGAGGGAGGAGAAGAAGCTGAGAAAGCTTCGTGAGTTTGGGTACAAGGTAGCAGACGACTGGGAGGCTAACGGCACGATCAACTCGCTGTTCCGGGACTTTAAGAAGATGCTGGAGGCGGCGCAGGCCAAGTCGACTCAGACATCCTCTCGGTTCGGCCGGTAGGATCTGTGCATCATCGGATCTGAGTCAGTACAGCCATGCAGAACAGGCGACCTTTCCATTGATTATATAAGCATATCACGACATGTCGTCCTATGTTTGTATTTGTTAAAAGCTGATTCATTAAAAAGCTGGTTAAATTTGTCGATATGACACTAGGAGAAAACTAAATTATTGCAATAATCACGTTTAGAACGATGATGCCCATTGGGTATTTCAAACATGGCCAAGATGTCTTGGCTGCACATCGCACATCTCTCATATTCTCATGCCTATTTCATGGCCTACTATGATTACTTGTTCCTTTGCCGCTATTTATTTTATATTTTCGTTTACACAAGGACGTGTGGCTGTGGGAATAGGTCGGCAAAATGGCATAAAACAAAGGAAACTAAGGAAGCCAGGAAGCATAAATCGGCCAGGATGAAAGGCATTGACGAAAGACGGCGGCCACGGACACGCACGATGCACAATATACACGGGCCGGGCGGGACACAGGCCACAGGATAGTCAAACCGCCAGTGATCGTTGTAAATCTTCTCGTACCTGTCAGTTTGTTTAGTAAAATGCCGTTATCAGTCCGTTTAGCCACGGGTTTTCATGTTTGCATGCCTTTCGAGTGTGTCAAGAACTGGGGGCATCACGTCAGCGCCCTGATTCTGCTGCTTCTGCTGCTTCACAATGTGGCCATTGCATCTGTCGTTGAGTTTCAAACACAGGCCATGGCAGAACACGAGGCAGCAGAATCACTGATCGATAAAGCGGTTTGTCGAGGAAACAGGAGCAATGCCGGGAGTGGATGGAACCATGGAGTTGTTACAGGCATTCCCTTGCATCCCGACGTGCTTCAGCAGACGGCTAGCACGCGGACGGAAATGTTGTGGCCTCCAGCTCCGATACTTTATGTGTTTGCTCCTAAACCACTGCTTCTTTCGGTCTTTTTCTAGTTGTCGTCGTTCTTCAACGTCCCAGATCGCCATTGAATGCAGCTGCCTTTTCCCTTTCCGGATGTGAAACTATCTTGGGGAACGGCCGGCGGAGCAGCCGTTTCAAACCACAGGGACAGTCTTGTCACCACCGCGCGCTTTTGCCATGCCTCTACTTCTGTTCTCATGTGTTAAGGTTAGTTCGTCTTTCATGTTAATGATCTAGCTTATGCTATGCTTGGGCTTAGTATCAAGGATGATACCCTCACCCCTTACCCCTGGCTCGCCTTCATCGGCTTCTAGACCATCTATGGAGTACTGCTCACTCATTCGTTTATATTGGCTGACAAAGATCATCTGCTTCCATTCTTCCATTCCATTTCTTTACCACGACGGGAGCCCCAGTTTCATGTAACGGCTGGCCCGTCTTCCTTCATCGTTGCTCATATTGAACTTACGTTGATGTATGGATGTGTTTAGACGGCCTCCTTCTGCTACCATCCCGTCTAGTCTTCTCCATGTTGACCGACAGTCTCGTTATTTCGTAGCATTTCTCATTGTTCATCAGGCATTCATCAGTATATATGTTGTCATATCTACAGCTCTGTCCAGGCGCTTCTGCACAGTCGATCACCGCCGAAAACAAGACAACATACCTGACTTGCAGTAACTGCACCCCACTTCTCTTACATATGCACCGTACTTACACAAAGCCAGAGGACCAACAGATCCTCACCGAAAGAATAAGCATAGAGACACAGAGAGCAATGGGATGGGGCAAGCAGGCGCTTTGCCTACAGGAGGGTTTGGAGCCCATTCCGGACACAGCCATCTGGCCACTCCAGCCCTGTCACCTGGTATAAGACATGGTGATGCAGCTGTGCCTTCAGCCTCACATGCTACTGCACCACCCGCAGCAAAAAAACGAGATAGGAGACCGGGAGACGGGCCTTTTATCACAAAGACAAAGAAGCAACGTTCTGCCCTGAAAGGACATTCGTATTCTATGAGATGCATACCGCATGTCTCAGACCCAAGGCCAGAAGGAGCCAATCGTGTCCCGGCGAGGCTGCAGACCTGATAAATAGCTGTAGGTTAAGCCTGATCGTAAGTATCTTACCTTCCTCAAATGCATGGGCCAAAATAGACCGACCCGTCCCGTTACGGCGCCAATATGTACCTTGGCAAGATGGGACGGAGTAGTGACTACGTGTGTGATCTTACGGGTGCAAACATGAGAGGCGAATGGTAAAAGGTAGAACAAGCAGCCGGTATTTTCTACGCCGGCTCTTTCCTGGCCGAAGATGTGCCTACCGTTTTGTCGCATGGACGTCGTGTCTATTTTTTCTTAGACCTCCGCCTGGGCATCCGGCCTTCGGCATTCTCCAAGACAATACCATCATAGTGCATGCAGAGCAAGATAGTCCTCCGCGCTTGCACATCTTACTCGTATAACGCCCCCTCTTGTTCTCTGTCTTTGAGTGGCTGCTTGCACCAAGAGTGGCGTAATTTGCGTCGTCTGCGTGCGCGTCTCTGCCCCCCCCCCCTCTGGCGGCAACCGTCCACTGCATTCCGAAGCAGATATTGACCACAGAGCGAGCTTGGCCCTCAAAATAGAGCGGTTCCAGAGGCTTCTTCTCACATCGGCGATGCCTGATGCGGTGTCCCTGGCGGTCTGCGCGGCATTCTGAGATGTAGTGAGTACTCGCGATCTGTTGCTTGTAAGGAAAGAGCAATGCTGTTTGTTCTGTGCCCAATTACTGGAAGCTCTTGCCTTTCCATTCCATTGCTCGACTAATTAAACAAAATTAAATAATATACCTTTATATATCCAATCTTACGTTGTTTCTCCCTCGCTCCTTCCCTCTGGCCTCTCATTCCCCTCCTGTCCCCACCACTTGCCGCAGGGCACCAATGTACTGTGGGCGCTAGCCTTAACTCAGTCTGCATCTTACCACCCCTGGCTCGTGCTTTCCCTCTGTGCTCTGACTGCTATGTCCCCCTTTCCGCGCCCCGTCGTCCACTGTCTACTAGAGTGTCCCTCGCTCTTTCCCTCTTTGCTGCTGTCTGGGTGGGTCGTGCCTGCCAAACACAACCCACACGGCGTGCACCGTTACGTGTGTCCAGCCCAGCAGCACCACTATTCAAGCAAAAACCCTCCAAAAACACACCCGTCACTCCTTCCCTGACGCCTCTCGTCAGCATAGCACACGCCCCTTCTCCCCGACACATTGCAAGCGCACCAAGCGGCCTCCTGTCTACTTCTGCTACTGTATCTTATTACCAGTCGCACCTTCCTCGAAATCTCGAGATTACTGGAGCTGCCCTTCTTTTCCTCTTTCGTCTTTCCTCATTCGTCTCTCGTCTTTCGTACCTTGTCCCCTTCTCCCCTTCCCCTTATCTGCATCGCTCGCTCATCCTGGTGTTCTCCCATTTCTTCTCCTCGAAAAGCTTCATTTTGCGACACTCTCCCAGCGCAAATCAACCTCTCAGCCCGCTTCATCCATTACTCACCCTCCCTTTTTTGCCAGCCGCCCTTACCCCCCTCCACCCCCCCCGAATCCTCCCACACTTCCGCTTTCGCCATTCTCGCTTTTGCTGCATTTTGCTGCAGCTACTTTTATTGCTGGGCGCTTCGCTTCAACCTATTTCCACACCTTCGACATCCGGCCCGACCAACTTTTCCCTCGATCCTTTCTTCGTGTTCCTGCCGCCGCCGCTCGACACACTTCATCCCATCTCTCCTTTTTGGAATTCGATCTTCTTCCGTTCGCCTTCGAGCCAGCAGCCACCGTTGCGCTAATGAGCTTACGGAAATAGCGTCAACCGCTATTGCATTGTGCCCTCAGCCATCACCAAATTGAGGGGGAGAACACACATTTGCTTCTGGGCCATCTGCTTCCAATCTTTGCCTTTGCTATCCCCTGTACCGTCCAACGACGTGGGGCTGAGAGAAGAAAAGGTTGGAAAGCGTTTTCGCATACCACGAAAACACCAACCCAACGACAGCAAAGACGACGCATCTCTCGGATCAGAGTAAGCGTCTGAAGACGACGACGACGCCCGCCTCGACCCTACGTCGTCCTTACCACCTACCTACCACCTACCGCCTGACGCCATGGCCTTTCAACAGGGCACGGCGTACGCCGAGTCGGATGCCGACGACGAGTACGAGCGCGACATCCACGACAGCTCACCTATCGACATCACCGAGTCCGAGCTCTCGCCGACCGAAACCGACCTTGCTTCTGCCGAACACACCCCGACCACCTACGGCTACCGGAGCAGCGCGGACCGGTTGCCCGAGACAATCATCACCGACTGGACGGCTGAGGAATGTGCTGATTTTGTGGCCACGATCGGGCTACAGCAATATGCCGACAACTTCATTGGTGCGTGGTATTTCCCGGGTCAGCTCAGAAGGGCATCCGACGTCCTTTCTGGGACCTACCCCTTGGTCATATTCGTGTGCCGTATATCTAACTGTTGTAGAAAACGAAATTGTCGGAGAGGCTCTTATTGCCTTACTACACGACGACCTGAAGCAAATGGGAATCACCAGCGTTGGCCATCGCCTAACGATCTTGAAGAGTGTCTACGAAGTGAAGAAAGCACAAGAGGTCCCAATCGAGAGCGACCACTATTTGCCACTCAGTATGTCTATGTTTGCTTTCGGGCTCCAACAAGCATGAGCATTTCTAACTTTTTGCAGCCGCCGAGACTGAAGCGCAGTCGACCATGGCAACACTGAAGGATATCAAGAGCCTGGTTGAACAGCTCCGTCTCCGCGACGAGCGGATGAGCCTCTTCGAACAGGACTTCCGGAGACTGGCCGACGACTACCGCCGGCTGCGCGAGGACGTCCTTCCAGCTCTGCGCCTCGTCAAAGATGCTCAACAGCCCCTGCCACATGTCAACAACGACCAATCCTACAACTTCGAAGCCACGATCTCGCCACCAGTCCCAACACCGCAGTCTGCCGGCCAACATTCGATCAGCATCAAGCGCCAGTACTCGACCAGGAAGATGGTTCCAACAGGAACCACACCAAAGACCACCTCTCCCACCCACCTGCAAACTACACACGACCGCATGCACCCCGAACAAACGCTGGACCCCTCAAATGCGGCCGAACGAGCGGTCCTATCATCACAACACCTTGCTGCCGCAAACGGTGGCGGCCAAGCTATTTCGCCTTCATACCCCTCGCCGAACAGCCCATCACCAACATCTCCTCCCTCTATGAACGGCACCACCCTCGCATCTCGCTCCTACCGCTCTGACCAGCCGACGCCATCTAGTCGTAGCACATTTGCAGAGAGCCACCATAGATATGCGCCATCGACTCGTGAAAAGGACAATGGTGCACCTCAGCGAAACCCAACACCCGCCCCAGACACCCCAGGGAACGCGTCGGTCGAGATCTTCAAGTCATTCCGCGTCAGTATGGATGACCCGTGCTACAAAGTTCTCCCGGCAGCCCTGCGGCGGTACCAGATCAACGCACCTCCTGACCAGTACGCGCTCTACATTGTGTATGGTGATCAGGAGCGGTGCTTGGCGCTCAATGAGAAGCCTCTTATCCTATTCAAGCAGCTAGACAAGGAGGGCAAGAAGCCGATGTTTATGCTGAGGAAAACAGCAAATGCGCAGGTAGATTTGCCAACAGATATACCAGGGAGTGCCGGTCTGAACGCAGCGGCCCGGGGGGCCTCGACCGGCTATGACCCGCCAGGCGGCATCATCTAAGCCTGCGGTCATTAATTCGTGGGCAGCGAGTCATGGAGTCATGGATGCTCTGCGAACTACAGACACGCCCCTTTTCCGCGCAGCTGGTGAACAGGATCTGTGATCTTGCGGCAATGGCCGCTATCTGAACCTCTCCTAGATCTGGCCGCGGAAGGGATACAAGACGCTTTTTAGCTGCAGCTCGGAACAGCATATGCGGCCAGCTCAGCATACCAACAGCACAGCAGCAGTCTACCGATTAGGGACCCATGATATCCAACGGCGAGAAGAACGACAAAGGAGCCTGCTGGTGGCGTTTGATTTTTTTTTCATATGCGACGAGGAAGAGAAAAGCAAGCAAGCGAGATATACGACGGGCCCAGAAGCATTTACAGCGCTTTATATTATATATTTTGGTCAATTACATTGTGGCTACCTTTTTTTTGATTCAATGTCTCACTTTGTTTTACCTTTTTAACACTTTTGTCTGATTATTTTGATTCTGGCACTGGATTTGCGGGTGCTATCTTCTCTCCTATACCTGCACGTGAGCAAGTAAAGTCCGGGCTGTATTTTAGTCATTGTCGATACTCGAGACTATGTTCATCATTGCATTATAGGCTTCACGTCATTGACTCGCTCATTATGAAGAGATGGATGCATGCATTCGTGGGTATCGTTATATAATAAAGAAACAGAAAACATACCCAGACAAATAAGGTATAAAGAAACAAAACACAACAATGCGCCGTTCGTAGATGTTCAATTATGTATGAGAAAAGGAGAAAAGAGAAATAAGAGATAAGAGAAAAGAAGCACTCCGGACAGTACTCTCTTCTTCGTAGACTAGAAATGAACACTGCGCTTCTTTTGGATGCGGCTGGTTGACGACGACGATGAGAAGAACCCGCTGACACTAGCAGCAGGGTTGCTCAGAAAGCCGCCTGATGACTTTCTGTTTCTGCCGTGGCCGTTGCCACTGCTATTGCCGCTGCCGCCCTGCCACGTGGAAGGGCCGGTGCTTACTGGCCGTGGAGGCAGTGTGGGGTGGTTATTGTTCGCGTAGCCGTACGAGTGCGGGCTGCTGTTCTTGATCGGGGGCGGCGGTGGCGGCACAGGGCGGTTGTAGGGTGCCGACGACGGCGGCGGACCTGGTGGCGGTGGTGGTACCGCGGACGGCAGGTCCTGTCCGTCGGTGCCATACAGCTGGCGCAGCCGCTCCGTCTCTTTGGCAATCTCGGCTTCGCGCTTGCGCTGCTCCACCTCCTCGGCCTCGAGCATCTTCTTGATGCGGCGCTCTTCCTCCTTTTCGCGCTTCTGGCGCTCCCGCTCTTCCCTCTCCAGCATGGTCTGCAGGCGCCTGGTCTCTGCCTCAATGGCGGCGGCCGAGGGCACAGATCCGGGGGCTGTCCATGGCGCTCCTGGGGCGCCTGTCCGTGCCGGGGCGGATGTGTTGGGAATGGCGGCAGCAGACGTGATAGGGCCGCCAGAAGGCATGGCCCCCGTCATGTAGACAGACGATGGCCGGCGGGGTGGTGCACCTGCCACTGGTGATGAAGCATTGTTTGAGGGGCCACCAGGACCGCTATATCCGGCTGGCGGGCCGACCATGGACATGGTTGCCGTTCTCGAGTTCTTGCGGCGTCCGCCAGCCGCCCCCGCTGCTGCTGCTGCACCTTCAATGTTGAACGCGTCTGCCCGGGGCACGACGTATAGATCGCGAATGACCTGGGCGCCCAGCAGCAGCACGAGCTCCAGGCCTTTGCGGTCCTGCACCTCGACGCGCTGGAGGTTGGGCTCGTAGATGGTCACGGCTGGGTCGCGCCCGTGCTTGACGAGCGCCACAGTGATGTCGGGCTCCTTGCGCCGGCTGCTGCTGCTCTGCTTGTCCGATGGTGCATGGTAGTCGACCGTGCGGCCCAGCATGAAGCACGTCATGTCCTTGTTGCCAAGGCGGCCGTCGCGCTTCCAGCGGAACCCATTCTTGGGTGCAAAGGTGTCGTTGAGTGTGCCGGCAGGGCCGTAGCCCTCGCCGTCATCGGCAGACCCTCTATCTAGGCGGCTGGCGCTGGGCATGCGGAACGTCTCGATGGGCATCTCAAATTCCCAGGACTCGGACTTGTTCCATGTCTTGGGTGTCCAGCGCACGGTGACGGACTGGTCGGGGTTGTAAAGCTGGATGACAAAGGCATCCGGTATTCTGGGCGTCGGTGCAGCACCGCTGGCATCGGGTCCGCGCTCGCGCTGTTCTCTCAGCTCGGCAGCGGACAGTGTGGGCTGCTGCCACTCGGGCTTGACGGCAACTTCGCCATAGACGACGTCGTTGCTATTGTAGGGGTCGGTGAGGGCGGCAGCATAGACACCGCGACAGGCAGGCTTGGAAACGGGGTCGGCGAGGCGAAAAATATACTCGGGCGCAGGGTCAGAGCCGGAGCGGGTGTAGTAGACGACGGCGCTGGATGGGTGGTCGGGCATAGGCCGGAAGATGAACGTGGGGAGGTTTTCGTCGAGCATCGTTGCGAGCGCGCGGTGGCGCGTAACTGCACCAGATGCTGAGTGAGCGACAGTAGTTGAGGAGGCCCAAGTATCAGGTGTGTAGGAATCAGGGAGAGCGATGCCAAGGCCAGATGCAGGTCACAAGGTAGGTGAAGATGAAGATAGATGAAGATTGAAGGAGGAAACGACGAGGCAGGTTGTAAGAGCGGCTTGGCGAGAGAACGGCACATAAAAAGGCAGAACAGAATCAGCCAGCGGAAAGATAATAGATGAAGTAGATTTATCAAACGAGCCGGTCACCGGCTGGTGGCGTCTTGTGACAGTGGGCGTCTGCTGTTCTCGAATGGGTACGGCGTATGGAGGCGATGCGCAGCCGGAACGAGGCTGAGCCGTTGCGACAAGGGAAACAGCACAAGCGGTGCCCACTTTGGAGGGGAAAGCAGTCCAAAGAGACAGGTAGAAAAGGTAGGACTCGGATCGGCCCAAGGCGTTTATTGCTTATAAGATTGATACTGTGTTTCGGTGGTTTCTTCGTTATTAAGTGTGATATTGCC
Source organism: Ophiostoma perfectum (assembly GCA_029298845.1). Classification (NCBI taxonomy): domain Eukaryota; kingdom Fungi; phylum Ascomycota; class Sordariomycetes; order Ophiostomatales; family Ophiostomataceae; genus Ophiostoma; species Ophiostoma perfectum. The sequence goes on from JANSLV010000021.1 coordinate 310,859, forward strand.
TATTTTTTTTTTTGATTAGGCATCGTGGCTTGATGGCGATGCAAAGAACACAACAGGAAAGAACGGCAAGGCTTTCCGTGGAGGTCCCTCTGACGTTAGCGGTTCGGTGCTGGATAGCCAGGCACAGACCCCGAGACGGCTACGACCCCGTCTTTTTCCAAGGCCCTATGGAGTACAGCAGTAGGTAACTCCACTGTAGAGGGGGCAGCTAGACACATTTACGTACTTGCGCTGGAGCCATGACGACGTCTCTCGCAGTACATAGGTGATACGGAACAGCCATGGCTCGGTTTCCAGGCAGAGACTTGGTGCTACAGCGACCGGTTCAGGGCTTGTAGGGGCCGATATAAATAGAAGGCAGGCACCGACATTATGCTCGTGATCTTTGTAGATTCCGGCGGACTAGGGCAAATAGACTCGAATAGATCTTGTATCTTATCTTGTATTGTTCGATAACAGTATATTCAATCGCGAGTATCTTATTGCTGCCTGCTGGTGGATTACGCAATGCGGACATGCAACATGTATGCATCGCCTGGTGTCGGGCGAGCAGCCGTGGCCTCCAGACATCGGGCATGGGTGAAAGTGCTCCTGGCAGGGCTTGTTGGTGTATATACATGGCATAAGTAGATACAGAGAATGGTTATATAGCTGATAATGCAATAGCAAAACAAAATAGCCCAAGTCTGGAGATGCTATCAGAGCAGAGTGAGAGCACGGCGAGACAAGACACAAGACACAAGACACAAGACACAAGACGCGAGGAGCAGAAACAGAAACACACTCGGTGCTGGTCGGCCGCGCAGGCAGCATGTAGAAAGCAGAAAGTCTAGAACAATGGTGATGAAGAGTGAGACAAAAAAATGAATAAAAAAGAAACAAAGATCATGGGTGCCGCATCTCTCGTAGCATGCTTCCATTCCAGCTTGCCATATCCGTCCGGTCCTCCATAGCATCAAACACTAGAAACAATAAAAAAGAGACAAGAAACAGAAAACAATAGAGACATACAGTAAAACAAAAGAAAAACCAACACGCATCTACACATTACTGCCTCCGTTGCGCCCGTTGCTGTCCAGCAGCAGCTTCGGCTTGATAAAGTCCTCGTCCAGCTGCCGCAGCAGCGCCGACGGGTCTTCGGAGCTGAACAGCTGCCGGATCGTCGCTGTCGCCGACATACCGCTCGTTGTTGTCGGTGTGCTGTGCCCCGCTGCTCCGGCGCCTCCTGCTGCGGATGATGAAGGGCCGCCGCTCGGCCCTGCTGCCGAGCTGCTTCCCTGGCCCGAACTGGCGCCATAGGTGTCGGTGGGGGGCAGCGGGCTCGACTTGCGGCGCGGTGCCGGTGGCGGCAGGTCGGATGTGTCAATGTCGCTGCCAAACTCGGACTCCGTGGCGCTCGCACTGTAGCCCAGCAGGTCGGACCGCTCGGAAGAGCCGCTGCCGCCGTTCTCGTCGATGTTCCGGATCGAGTTCTTGCGGCTCAGGCTCGATGGCCGTTCGTTCACTGCAACGCCTGGCGGGTTCGGCGACCGCATGCCCGTCGTCCAACTGCGGCGATCGGCATTATCATCGGCCGTTCCGCTCGGGTAGTAGCCACGCTTGGTACCGTTGCCTTGGCTGCCATCAGCATACTGGCCTGGGCGGCCCATGCGGTTCAGAGGCAGGGGCGATGCAGCAGCGCCGCCAGGGCCACGAGGCGGGTTGTACCCGAAGCCGCCGTTGCGCTTGACATACGGGCCCACGGGCTCAATGTCAAACTCGTCGTCCGAGTCAATCTCGTCGACAACGCCCGTGCGGATGCCCATGATCTCCAACATACGCGCCGTCGTGCCACCGAAAATAATGACAGTGAGCACGACGACGACGAGCACGGTGGCCTTGAGGGCGTAGGTGTCCTTGCCGGTCAGCAGGGCGGCCAGCGCGACACCGACAGCGCCGCGCAGGCCGGCCCAGAAGAGCATAGCCTGGTAGTTGTAGGGCAGCTCGTCGGGGGCGTTGAAGATGCCGCGACGGCGCTCACGGTAGTGGATGAACCAGTTGATAGCACGCGACAGCGGGAACACGGCAACCCAGCGCGCGGCACAGACAGCCATCACGGTGACGATGATGAGCAGCGGCTGGTATTGCAGGTCCTTCTCCGTGAAGAGCGAGAGGCCCAGGTAGATAAAGATAAAGTTCTCGGACAGCTGAGCCAGCACCTGGAAAATGTACTTTGTCGACAGCTGCGTGCGGCGCGACATGTTGAAGTAGGCGTAGTGCTTGAGCGTGATGCCGCAGAACAGCAGCGACACGATGCCCGACATCTGCACGGCCTGCGAGAAAAAGTAGGTGGCGTAGGCGATCAGGACGATCAGGCAGCTCTCGATCTTGGCGTAGCGCCGCACATAGGTGTACTTGAGGACGAGCGCCGCGGCAATGCCGACGAGCGCGCCGATCAGCATGCTGCCGAAGAAGTCTTTCAAGAAAATGCCCACACCCTTGAGAAAGCTGACGACGCCGGACGACGTGGCCGAGCCGTTCTTTGACTTCTGCGCCGTCTCGAAGATGACAATGGCGATGGCGTCGTTGAGGATGGACTCGCCAAAGATGATGGTGTACAGCTTGGGGTCGACCTTGTACGAGTTGAAGATGGCCAGGATGGTGACGGGGTCCGTGGCCGAGAGCGTGGCGCCGACCGAGATGGCGTCGATCCAGCTCATGCTGAGGCCTTCGAGCGGGATGCGCGTGTAGAGCCACAGGATGACGCCAATGACGAGGGCCGACAGGAACGTGCCGGCAAAGGCAAAGGTGAGGATGGTGCCGATGTTGCGGAAGAAGTTGCCCTGGTGCAGCTCGTAGCCCGAGGACAGGATGATGGGTGGCAGGAGGAGGTTGAAGAAGATCTGGTAGTCGAAGCTCACGAGGTCGCGGATGCTGTCGCCGGCCGTCACGCGGAGGACCAGGCCGACAGTCATACCTGTGATGTTAGATAACGAAGATAACAAAAGATAACAAAGACAGACAGCTGCGAGGGATGAAAGGGAATGCGCACCTGCAAAGATGGAGATGACGGTCTCGTGGACGGCCGTGACCTTCTTCTGCTGCAGGATGTAGCTAGTAAAGAAGGCCACGATGAGCAGCATGATCAGGATGAAGATGGCCCATGATGCGTAGATTTCCTTCTTGGACGAGTCGCCGCCTGTGAGGGGTGTGTTAGTGAGTCGTTCCTCTCGGTGTACAGCCTGCATCAGCCCGTCGGTCGTGATGCGATGCGTCGCTAGCCGTGTGCTCCATCTGTTCCGACTTGTTCGTCTTGTCGTCCGTCTCCCGTCCATCCTCCACCATCCGCTCTGACCCGTCATATATACCTTCGGAATCTGTTTCTTCGGGAGCTCGGCCTATTGCAAACGCTGTTAGCATTTCTCCAACCCTCCTCGTCGCCGTTGTCGTCATTGACAGAACGTACGGCTGAGCCCCGATATGGAGTTCACTACCAGCGCCCACATGGTGGCGGTAGTACTCTGGTTGTTTGTGTGTCGCTGTATTAAGTCGTCTGATGCTATCGCGTGTGCTATGGTTTTGATGTCGGTTCGATCGTGCAGTTCGCTCGTTGTCGTTGTCGTTGTCGTTGTCGTCGTCAATGTCGTCGTCGTCAAATCAAACCAACCACAAAGCTGACGCGGATGCTCCAAGAGCTTCGGCCGAGCAGATCCACCTGGTAAGCATCAAAGGGGGGCGGGGGAGCAGTAAAGCAAACGGGCGATGGCAAGAAAGAGACGGCCAAGAAAAGAGTCTGTCGGAACGTCTGTGTGTTTGTTTCAATCGTTGTTCTTGTTTTTTGCGACCCAAGTTTCGAGCTGCAGCGTCTGTCCGGGCTCGAGATGTCGCTCCTTCTATGGATGTCGTTGGCGTGTTGGCGAAAGGCAACGTGGTTGGAGACTGCAATTGGCTGCTGGCAGACACTGTAATACGCGGTATCTTACAAGGGCCGTGGGGGCTGATGCATGCTAAGTAAGGTGCCGTGCTACTAAAAGTGGGCTGTCCACGAAAGCCTGTTTCTTTGTACTCGTACGCCGTCTGTTTTAGCTCTCAGTTACAGCGCCTGTGCCCGCTGGCACCCTGGCACCCTGGCACCCAAGCACCCAAGCACCCAAGCACCTAAGCACCTAAGCACCTAAGCACCCGCACGGCACCCAAGCACCCGTGCGGATTCCACACAGGCCGGGCCCACTGATAGGAAGCGCTCTCCGGCGGCGTTGGCGTCGATCGTCACAGAACGGTTTGATTATGTAACACTGTATCGCATCGGACTGGACGCTAGGCTGTTGGCCTTCAACCAGCGTGATGCAAGCTGCAAGGGGCACAGCACATGATGCACTAGGTGTTGTATATGTCTGAATTGGGCAGGCATTGCGTGCCTCGTTGAACTGTGTATTCCTCACTCAGCACTTGCGGTTCACCAAGCTATTATGTAAGCATCTGCTTTCAGCGCATTCCTTATCTTATCGCCTACTACTACCCATCTTCAGGCGCTGCGCCGGACTGGTCTTAGCTTTTTTCCCCCAGCCCTTCCCTCGCCTCTCAGCCTTGCAACACCCAACGACACCTCTCGCCTGCGCTTCCTCTCGCACCTCACCCTCGCCGACACCCGCCCAATCTTGATCGCTGCCATACCAACACATCGCTACAGCGGCCGCTCCTTCGCACGGCAGCCATCACCATGAGCAACAAGCTCGAACGCCTCGACGCGCCCGGCATCCGCATCGAGGGCCCGCACCTCCACGCCATGCGACGTGAGATCGCAACCCTCATGCACCGCCAGCAGCTCGGCTTCCCTGGCGCCCAGCCCGTCAGCTTCTCTCGCAAGCACGTGGAGGAGCTGCGAACCAAAGAGTAGGTCTGAGCATGCGTCCCCCCTGCTGCTGCTCTCCTATCGAGGCACGGTCCTAGAACTAACAGCACAGCTACTATGTATGCGAAAAGACAGATGGCATCCGCTACCTGCTCTACCTCACCGAAGACAAGGACGGCAACGAGATCCAGTACCTCATCGACCGCAAAAACGACTACTGGCTGCTCCCGCCGGGCGTCCTCCACCTACCGCGTCCCGACGACGAGGCCGGCTTCCACGTCAAGACCCTCGTCGACGGCGAGCTCGTGTTTGACAACATCGCGCCATCGGCCAACGGCAGCGGCGATGCGCCCCCGCCGCAGCTGCAGCCGACGTTTCTCGTCTTTGACTGCATGGTCCTCGGCAACAAGGATATGACGGAGCGCACGCTGGACAAGCGCCTCGGCTACTTCAAGGAGGCCGTCTACAAGCCGTACGATGCGCTGTTCCGCAAATACCCCCAGGAGAAGCAGTTCCAGGCCTTTTCCATCCAGATGAAGGACATGCAGTACTCGTACGGCATCGAGATGATGTTCCGCACCGTCCTCCCCAACCTCCGCCACGGCAACGACGGCCTCATCTTCACGCGCTGCGACACGCCCTACCACCCCGGCACCGACCAGCACATCCTGAAGTGGAAGCCCGCCGAGGAGAACACGGTCGACTTCAAGATCCAAGTGCACTTCTCTATGGCGGAAGCAGGTGACGACGACGACGACGACGATGAAGAAGACGGCGACGATGCCATGGCGGTCGACAAGAGTTCGACCAACGGTCATGGCAATGGCAACGGCAACGGCAACAGCAACGGCACGAAGCCAGGTGACAAATATCCCGACTACGACGCGTTGCCCTCTGCCGAGCTGTATGCGTTCTACGGCAACAACATGTCCGAGCCGTACCAGAAGTTTGCGGAAATGTACCTTACCGACGACGAGTGGGAGCTGATGAAAAACACAAACGACCCAATCTCCAACCGCATCATCGAGTGCGGCCTCGACGACCAGCAACGCTGGCGCATCCACCGCTTCCGCGACGACAAGCTCGATGCCAATCACATCTCCACCATCCGCAGCGTCATGGAGAGCATCCGGGACAGTGTTTCTGAACAAGAGCTCAAAGATGCCGCCAAGGGGTTCAAGGATGGCTGGCGCGCACGGCGGCAGTCAACACACAAGTAGCGCAAACCAGGGCAATTGCTTCCCGCACTCTGTTTTGGCTGCCCCGGTGCGTTTCGGTCTTGTTGACCTTTGTGTTTTTATCATCCTTTCTGGTTTAGTCAAAGCGTATGTTAATCACCCGGCGAGGTGCACGGTATATCACGGCTCAGGTCAGCAGTTGGCGTTGAAAATGATTTAGGGTGTTTTGTTCTCACTTGGTCCATTTTACAAGCGCAGCATCAGTATTGCGTTTTGTCTTTTTAATAACATTATTTTCTCATTGGCCATCACTAAGTATTCCGTGAACTGCCGTTCTGAGGCATTACCAAAGAAAAGGCTTCGACATAGCATATCCATAGCCATCCACGGCGACAACTCTTGCAAGATAAATAAGAAACTTTGGCTGGAAGATGGGGAATATATGACAAGAGGTAGACATGGGAAAGGCATGTAGCCAGCCTGTGTTGCTGAGACACTGCCCCCTTCCCTCGACATTGAATGGTAAGCAGCCGGATATTGTGCTGCAAGATCCCTCTTCATTCAGCTGCCAACAAATCAAAAAAAAAAAAGTAAATGCGATGACTTGACCACGACCCGACACTCTCCACCTCTAGACTTCCATTCTGTACGCCATCTAGTCGGTGAGGCTAAACACATCTTATCATGGCCTTCTGTTCACCTCAAGTGTTCAACTCTCTAAAAGAGCATGACAAACACAGCGGTAGCAGCGACAGCAGCGACAGTGCTAGCAACGACACCGCTCATCTTGCTTGCACTGGACACAGTGACAATCGTGCCCACAGGGTCGGCCTGGCTTGTCGTTGTATAAAAGGGCGTGGTCACCCGTCCAGTGCCACCAGTGTGGCCAGCCGGCACAGTCAAGGTATAGCTAGCAGTGCTAGCCAGATCTCCGCCACTGGCAGACGCACCATAGGGGGTGAGTGAGATGGTAGCATTAGGGTAGCGAGCGGTGTGTGAGCCTGTTCCAAGAACGGCATCTGCAGTGCTTGTAGAGGTGCCAGTCAACGTCCGGTTGCCTCCGCCGGTGTGGACGGTGATGATCTCAGTGGATGTCTGGCCCTCAGTAGCTGTTGCAGTGAAGGTTTGGGTCTCTGGCTTAGGAGTAGTGTGGCCACTAGCGGTCACAGTGACAGTGGCAGTGGTGAGCCGAGTCTCAACAACAGTGGTTGGCTCGATGGAAGAGAAGATGGAGAAAGAGACAAAGGACGCCTGTGGTGCAGAGCTGCCAATAGGCGTGCCACCAACCACAGAGACTGAGGGCTCTGCCGTGATAGTAACAGTCACAGTCTGGGCCGAAGCAGTGCCACAAGCACCACTTGCCGACGACGTAGCGTTCTGGGCAGCAGAAACGGAGGTAAATGTAGCCGGGATAGAAGAGGTGGAAGAGGAAGAAGCAGTGGTCTCAAAAGTCACCGTAGTGCCCTGGGTAACGGTAGTGGTGGTAGTGATGTACGCAGCACTGTTAGACTCGGGAGCACGACGGGCCATGGCAGGGGCCTGCTGGCGCTGAAGAGTATTGTACTCGGCCAGGAGCCTATTGTACTTGTTATAGTCTGTAATAATGAGTAAATGTGTTAGCCACCCATCATCCGGCCGGAGAACTCGGACTAGTTGCAGCACTTACCGGGGTCCGTGACGGTGGTGATGACGCCCCAGGCACAGGCAAGCATGAGAACAACCGAAACTGCCATGGCCACGTTGGTAGTAATGCGGCGGCCCTTGGGGTTTGGCTGGGGCACGATGGGGGTCATGTCGTTGCCTGCGTAAACAGGGAACGCGGTCTTGCTTTGGGTAGGGAGGCTCATTTTGTGTTGTTTTGGCTTGGATCGTGTCAGTATTTAGAAGAGAATAGAATGAGATGAGAGACTCAAGCGTGAGGAGAAGACAGACAAGAAACGAGTGTGTAGCCTTTGTGCTGGCAATGTGTCAAGAAAGGAGTGCAGTTATGGTGAAGCGAGTGTCGTGAAGAGAAGATAAGGAAGCGGAAGAAAGTTGGGAAGGAGAAAGGGAGGGAGGAAATAGACGGAGGGGAAGGCGAGAAGGTGAGGAAGGAGCGCCCATATATGTATAAGCAGATGTGTTTGTGCGTCTACCTGGTGATAAAATCAAAAACGGCAGGAACGACCCAGGAGCACAAAACAATAACATCCCAAACAGGAAGGGGCGGGGCGGGACACACAAACAAGACAATCTGAAGCAAGTCGAACGCAACGAACGCAAAGAACACAGATACGCAAAGTAAGGGCACGGTGAGGCACACCAGAAGATGATAGCAAAGCGGTGGTGAAGACGCAGAGCCTCTGAGACTAGCAGAGGTCGCTAGAGTGCAACGGGATGCACAGAACAGGGAAATTCAAGGACGGGTCCGAGGTGACGCAGAGACAAGAACATCCGAATGTGCTCTGAACGAGGATGTAACAGCGTGCAACCTGGGACGTAGGAGCCATGCGAGACGGGAGAGGTAAATAGTATGGAAAGAAGATGCGAGCTTCACGAGAGAGACAGGGTGAAGTGCTGGCGATCTGCTTGCAGGTGAGGGTAGACGGTGGCATGTAGCTTACTTGGGTGTATATCAAGTTGAGATGGCAAAGCACCTTGGACTGGAAGGAACGTATCAATTTGAATAATCAAAGAAGAAAGAGCAAACGGTGAGGACCGGATATAAACGAGTGTCGTGCAAAGACTGCGGATGAAACGAGTGTAGGAGAGGACGTAGAAGATGAGGAGAAAGGAAGAGAGGTGGAAGTGAAAAGGCCAAGATGCATGTGCGTATATATCCCACGAACGAGTATGAACAAGCAAGCATCTAAGAGAAACAACAGTCTGGAAGATTGGTTGCCCGGACATGATGTGTTGAAGAGGACCAGCAAGGAGTCAACAAGGCCGGGCCAGCTGCTTATGTCAGCGCGCACTCTCGTACAAATTGACTCCGTATCAACTCACATCTTGCAAACGGAAGGAGCGATGGGCAGTCTGGAGAAAGAGATGTGTAAGCAGTCCAGCTTGGCCGGCTTCGTGATGCCTCAGGCCGGCATGATGGTGATTCTTGGGTGTCCTCGGCCACGATCTATGTCCAGTCGGTTCGAACACTTGGGGGATTTTATGAATATAACCAGTACGCGCTGTTCGAAGCAGCCTGGGAACCTATAATATCAATCAGTGATCCGTGAATTGAAGTCGGCTGCCAGTGTCCGCGAGCGTTCAACGACCACGTTTGGCTGCCGAACTGAAATCGGCATCATATTCCAGACAGTTCATCCAGCCTAACATAGTCTGACACTGCCAGACACTAGTCTATTCACCAGTTGACACCTTCGTCTTCACCCTCTCGCTCTTGTCTCAGCGCCATTCGACTCGGCTTGGGCCTCAGTCCTGGTCTTGTCACGAGTCTCAGCCTTGCTGCTCAACAGCTTGCTGCTTCAAAGCCCCGATAAAACTTACATACTTTTATTCCCACCTTCTAGCCATTGTACTTGCAACCGACTCTAATAGACGGACTGCTCTTTTCATCTGTTCAAGGTTGAGCTCAACGATGGGCTTCCGTCGCATCTTTCACCCACGAGCGTATTCATACCTAGTTCACCCAAGGCCTCTAGGTATTTCTAACGCGGCATCACGTGGCCTATCTAACTTGCTATTCGGCGTATAGCTCATTTTGGTCACTACATTACCTATGACAATGTATCATGTTATGCATCGCGATCGAGCTTCACCATGAAGAGATGTCGTTCAACCGTCGCGAAATAAGTCGGATGTTCCTGTACATCAATAGCGCGTAAATTAGCTCCCAAACACGCCCACTAAGACCCGTTCATTGAGCTTCGCTTGTACCTGTACATACTGCCAAACCTATTAAATGTGGAAGGCACGATCGCACGCGTCTCTAGCGCCGTCTATCCAGTCCACTATTTGTTGGCCGTTCCATGTGCAGTGGCTGTATGGAGTAATAATGGTCCCTCGCCTGGCCCTGGCCTGGTTCTCGTAGTCGTCGGTCGTTCCTGCCTTCTTCGGCTTCCACTGTAATACTGGCGCACCTGCCCTGTCGCGAAACACAGGCCATCAATTCGTCGCGTAACGCTCAGTGCTCGGCGCTCAGTGCTCATTCCCCGTTCCCCTCCCCTTCCTCTCGCCATTCTCTCTCTTTCCGCGTGGCACTCTCAATCTGTCGGTTTTTGGAGCTTCACTTTCAATCATCAGCCTTTGTGGTCCTTGCCTCGTCGCGCCTCACATTTCTGTCCGGCACACTCTTAGGTTTTCCAACCCATATCGCGCGATTAGCTACGAACTGGATCCCACCAATTCGTCGCCCTTTTGTCGGCCCCATCGAGTGCGACCGGCCCCCCTATTTTCGCCCATTTCCACCCGTTTTTACTCTACTTCCCAACTCTGGCCCAGAGCTTAGCCGTCGCGTCTCGTGTCGTCTCGTCTTTTCCTTCTCTTGATTCGACCTGACCGTGCTTGTTCTCATATCTCGACGCCACCCACTCCTCGGATGCGCCTTGGATTTCGACCACAAATTCAGTCAAAGATAGACAACACTTTTGACTTGGCACAAACACCACGCGATCGTTGTCACGACCTCGGGATTAGAGAGCATCGAGTACTCTCTTAATAGCGAAGCCTGGTCCCCTCCAGACAATCTTCCCTCCCTCCATTTTAATCTCGTGCGCTATCGCCAGAACACCCATCTCGAACCCAGCGACCCTCACCGCCAGTCCGCCATGGCACCGGCTCGTCGACGTGCCGCGGCAAAGAACGGCGCTTCGGCCAAGGAGTCGTCACCCGAACCACCTGCCGAGGTCAGCCTCCCGCGTAGAAGCGCGTCCGCCCGCAGTGGTGCTGCTGCCGCCGCCCAAAAGAAACAATCCACAACAAGTCGCGCCAAGGCCTCAGCCGACGACTCGGAATCCGAGCTCTCGGAGCTGGACGAGGACCAGGAAGAGGAACTCGAAGCACAGCAAGACGAAGAGGACGAAGAGGACGACCAGGAGGCAGGACCATCAGGAGCTGCAGGGCAACACGACGGCCCGCTCGTGCAGCTCCAATTCAGCGAGCCTTTGGCCTGGCGGCCAGGACGGCCCATCCCTACAGAAGAGCTCATCCGCCGGCTCGAGTCCCTGAGCCAGGAGCTGACCGACCTCGACCAAGAGACCTTTGACACCGACTCACTAGCAAAGGTTGCCAAAGAACTTGCCAACCAGAACCTTCTCGGCCACAAGGACAAGGGTGTCAAGGCCTATGCAGCAGCATGTCTCGTCGATATTCTCTGCCTTTGCGCTCCCAATGCGCCTTTCACCGAGAAGCAGCTGAAGGACGTGTTCGCTCTCTTTATCAGCTCCATCCTGCCGGCCCTCCAGGACCCCTCAAACACATACGATGCGCAGCACAAATACGTTCTGCACTCGCTCGGTGAGGTGCGCAGTATTCTCCTCCTCAACGACCTTGACAGCAGCGACTCCCTCCAACTCCAGCTATTCACCTCCCTCTTTGATGCCGTGTCCGCTCCCAAGAACGTGTCGGGCGGTCGCCTACCTACCGACGTTGAGCACGACATCACCGAGATCCTAATTTGCCTCATCGAGGAGGGCGCCACCGTCCCTCCCAAGGTTGTAGATGTCATCATGGCACAGTTCCTCCGCGCCGCGCCCCCTGGCGCCCTCCGTGGAAAGGGCGTCCCTGACAAGGACGAGCTCGATCGGTACCAGTCCACATTGCTCCTCAAGGAGGAGCCCCCAGCTTATCAGATGGCCAAGCTTATTTGCCAAACATGCGCCGACAAGATGACGCGCTCGGTGGCGCAATATTTCAGCGACGTCATCATCGACTTCTCCGGTGTCAACGGAGGCAAGAAGGGTGGCAAGGACTCAGATGATGAGGCCGAGGAAGACGAGGGCCAGTCAGGCCCGTCCGAGACCGACCTGAGAGAAATGAAAAAGGCACATCTCCTCCTGCGCGAGCTTTGGCGAGCAGCGCCCCAGGTCCTCAGCAACGTCGTCCCACAACTGGAGGCCGAGCTTTCGGCAGACAATGTGTATCTCCGTCAGCTGGCATCCGAGACTCTAGGTGATATGATTGCCGGTATTGGTGCCGCTGGCCCGCCACCTTTCCCAGCCCTCGACCCCGCTGCATACCCGCCCCCAAGACTCTCTGACGAACTTCCAGCGCGCGCCTCCGACAGTGTCCTTACCACTCCGACATCCCCTCACTCCTTCGCCCAGACCCATCCCCATGTCTACCAGAGCTTTATCAACCGCAAAAACGACAAGTCTGCCTTGATTCGTACTGTCTGGGTTACTGCTGCGGGATACATTCTCTCGACCTCGGCTGGCGGTATCGGTCTCAGCCGGGAGGAAGAGAATGTGCTCGTGCTTGGCCTAGGTGACAAGCTCAACGACAGCGACGAGAAGGTGCGCTTGGCTGCCGTCAAGGCCATTGAGTGCTTCAACTTCCGGGATGTCATCACAAAGCTTGCCCCTCACGGTGGTGTCACAAAGGAAGGCTCCGTTCTATCAAACCTTGCCGACCGCTGCCGTGACCGCAAGTCTCATGTTCGTGTCGAGGCGATGGCTCTGCTAGGCAAACTTTGGGCTGCTGCCACCGGCGAGCTTGCTGCAGGCGACGAGGCCGTGATTGCCGCCCTTTCTGCCGTTCCCTCTCGCATCTTCAGCACGATCTACGCAAACGACCTGGAGCTAAACCTTCTTGTTGACCGCATCGCCTACGAGTACCTCGTGCCGCTATCCTACCCGGCTGTGAAGAAGGCTCAAAAGGCGCCCAATGGTCGTGGGCTGCAGCAGAAGAATACGGGAGTCGTTGGTGGTATTGATGTGGACGCCCTTCGCGCCGAGCGTATCCTTCTTCTCGTCCGCTCCCTTGACGCTAGCTCCAAGCGCGCCTTCTTTGCGCTGCAAAGCCGGCAGCCGCAGTTCTCCAAGGTTGTCGATGGCTTCTTGAAACAGTGCGAGGCTTACAATGGCGGTGTCGGTGAAGATGGCAAGAAGGTGGCCCCCAATCTGGAGAAGAGCATCCAGTACCTCTGCCAGTTCTTCCCTGATGCCCCCAAGGTTCGCTCCGATCTGCAGCGCTTCTCCAAGATGAACGACCGCCGCAGCTACCAGCTTGTGCGCTTCGTTACTGGACCAGAACACGACTTCACAACTATGTACCGCGCCATGAAGGAGCTTGTGAAGAAGGTGCAGGCCACAAACTCGAGCGGCATTCTCGACACTCTGCTGCCTCTGCTCTACCGCTCCGGATGCATCATGTTCAACCGCAGTCACTTGACGACCATCATGGAGTTCTCCAAGGCTGGCCACGAGGATATGGCTGCCACCGCCAACGAGATGCTGAAGGAGGTGTCGCAAAGAAACCCGGGCCTGTTCAAAACGACCATTGGCGAGCTATGCAAAGAACTCGCATCTCAGGCACCGACAGAGGGCCGTGATAATGACCCTATCGTCATTGACTCGCTCAAGGCCTGCTCGTCCTATGCCGCAAAATACCCTCAGGAAGTGCCCCGCGAGCGCAAATTTGTCCAGGCTTGGATCAACTTTGCTGTCTACGGCCGTCCTGAGAAGGCCGCCAAGTATGCCGTCAACATCCTTCTGGCCACCAAGGACGAGAAGAGCATGGTCAGCGCAACCGAACTTGCCCAAAAGGTGACAAAGGACTTCAACATGGAAGCTCCCCGGTTCCTGAACAAGCTAGTGGCAGTCAGTCAGCTAGCACGTTACGCCCCATCAGTCATTTCAGACTCGGACGATGAGTTGCGGAAGCAGGCTATGGACATCCTCCGCACCGCCAGCAAACCGCCCGCTGATGCCGCCGCCGAATGGGTAGACGATGCCAACTTTGACGACGAGGGCAAGGCCAAGGTTCTGAGTCTCAACTTGCTGGTGCAGCAGCTTCTCGGTACTAAGGATATCGAGGAGGCCAAAGCAGATGCCAAGAATATTATTGCCTACCTAGTCAAGATTATCGTTCAGGACGGCGAAACCCGCAAGACTGAAAAAGACACACCCGAATCACACAAGGCGCGCCTCCGGCTTGCTGCCGCCCAGGCCATCCTCAAGGTCTGTGCGAACCGCCAGCTGGACGAGGTTCTGTCTCACGCAGACTTCAACAAGCTCGCACTCGTCACCCAGGACAAGCAACCCCAGGTGCGGCGCGGGTTTATCGAGAAGCTGCAGAAGTACCTTGTACTTGGCAAGCTGCGCCCACGGTTCTACACCATCATCTTCTTGGCTGCATTTGAGCCAGTTGTCGACTTCAAGACTCAGATCGAGACATGGATCCGGTCACGGACACGCCATTTCCAGGATGCCAAGCAGCACGTGTTGGAGGGCGTCATTGCGCGTCTGATCTCGCTGCTGGCACACCACCCCGACTACAGATACGATGCCGACGACCTCGTTGACCACGCCCGCTACATTGTGTTCTTCCTGAGCAATGTCGCCACCGAATCGAGCCTAGGCCTGATTAACAAGTATGCCGAGCGTGTCAAGCAGACGCTCGATGGCATTGATCCGGCCGGCCACAGCGAGAACCTCTACGTGCTTTCGGACCTCACACAGGCAACGATTCGGAAGTTCCAGCAGCGCAAAGGCTGGACTCTCGAGCCCTATGCGGAGAAGGTCGGTGTTCCCCAGGGCCTCTACTCACCGCTGCCGTCTCACGAAAAGGCACTGGAGATTGCCCGCAAGCAGTTCCTGCCTGAGGGCGTCGAGGACCGGCTGGATGATCTGCTCAAGGTCGCTGAGCGCAAAAAGAAGCGCAGGTCGACCGACGACTACCACCTGCAAAGCAGCGCGGGCTCGCACGCAGCCAAGAAGGCCAAGACAGGCTCCTCGTCGCGGCCATCGGGCAGCAAGTCAGCTTCAGGGTCAGCGCGCCGGTCTTCTGCCTCTGCATCCAGATCAAAGTCTGGCAGCAGCGCCAGGAAGTCATCCAAGCCCAAGGCTCCCTCGGCACCGCGCATTCCCGACTCGGAACGGCGTCGTAGTGGACGCAGTGGCGGGCAGGCGCAGAGCTCATACATTGAGCGTGACTCGGACGAGGATGACGAGGAGATGCTCAACGGCGTGGCTGAGTGGCAGTACCTGGACAGCGACGAGGATGGGGGCGACGGCAAGCGGAGGAGAAGCAGCAGCGGTGCCCAGCGGGGAGGTAGCCGAGGCGGCAACGGCGAAGGCGGCGTCTGGGGTCGGTCAATGCGGCAAGCGTCAGACTCGGAGGACGGCGATGGCAGCGATGCCATGGACGATAACGAAGAGTAGGGTGGCCGTAGTAAATATAGGCGACATGTTTCTTTTTTTTCCTTTTGTATCTTTGGCCGGGGACTTGGCGCACGTAGTCTTTTTCTTCAACTCTTATATTCTCTACTTCCTACGTCTATTCTCGACGGTATGGAGACGGTCGCAATGGACTTTCCGGAGGAGAGCGTGGTCGTTCTTGTTTGTCTTTTTCTGTTGTCTTTTTCTTGCTGGCCCGGGCTGTTATTTGTTTACGTTTTATGCGGCTGTCTTGTTATGTCTCTTATGCGTTTCTTGCTCGTTGTCGACTCTTGGCTATAGGAAGAGCCTGAAAAGTTAGTATAATGGAATTGTAATACGCAATCTCGTACTCGTTGATGAGTGTGTTATTTGAATTTGTAGTATTAATACTCGATGTCGTAGTTATTATTGAGATGTGTTTATTTCACGTGATATGAGAAGATGCTAAAATTGATATTTTCTTCTTTTTCATCCTCCAGTATATACGTATTATTATATAATTATATGTATAGATCAGATTGATGTTTTTTTGATCATCAATATTATACAATATTGTTATCACAGCTACCATATGTAAAGGAATGAAGTTGAATATCAAATAAAAGAAAACAAGAGATATATCGCAGGCGGACTGAATGTCAAAGTAACCACAATAAAGTACAATAAAGATACAGTACGAAGCAAGCAATAACAGACATTATAAAAAACCACAGTGCCGTATTCAAAAAACAAGAGAAAACGGGATTTTTCCTTTTATTAGACAAGAAGAATACAACATCAGAAAGTATAAAGGAACCCAACTCCAGCTGCCTCCGAATCCCGTATTAAGCAAACAATAAACAAGAGGGCAAAAAGAAATATACGAACGACCAGACGACTGCTATCAGACATAAACCAGCTCAACCCCGTCAAGGCACTATGGATCAGGCGTCGAAGTGTGCGCCGAGGAGTTGGGTGAGAAGCCAGCCGCAGGCGGTGCAGAAGCAGCGGCTCTACCCCCATCGTTGCCGCCCGCACTGGGTGCTGCTGACGGGCCGACAGACGCCGCCTTCTCGCCCGCGGCAGGTGTTGCCGACGGCGTGGACGGCTTGATCCCCTCGCGCGCCATACGCTGCTCGACCTTTTCACGATGGAAGCGGTTCTTGAGATGGACCTCGAAGTTACCGACGGTCATCTCAGGCCCGGGCGTGTACAGCTTGCCGGGGCAGTCGTGGCACCGGATACGTGGCAGGTACCAGTACTTGTAGTTTTCGGCGGGCTCGGTGGCGTTGGGAGCCGGCACGAGCTGCTCCTCTTTGTTGAACACGCTATACCGCATGACGCCTTCAAACGAGTCGTGGGGGTAGTTGCGGTCGCGCAGGCGCTGGAGCGCATCCAGCAGCCAAGCGGGAGGGGGAGGCTACACATGTCAGCACCTGTTCATTTGTGTGATTTCATTGATAGGCTACGATCCATGTTCGCAGTCAGAGGGAGGTCAACCTACAGCAGGAGGTGCGTCTGCTTCAGACTCAGGAGGGGGCGGGGCGGGCAGACGGCCCAGATGGCCGTGCGGGACCATAGAGCGAGAGGGCGTGAGTGCGTTCTTGCTCAGAGGGGTCGTCGGGGGAGGGCCCATGGAGCTGCTAGCAGAGCGGCCGTGCTGCTGAGACGCGCCGCCCTGCAGTGCCTGATGGGTGGACGACGGGGTATTTGAGCCGGCAGCCGCAGGCGAACCTGCCGCACCAGCAGAGGCAACGCTGGCACCAGAAGCTTGCCGGGTCTTGATGTCGCGCATCAGCTTCTTGAGCCGGTCCTTGTTCACCTTGAACGTCACGACCAGGCGTGGTGGGCGCGACGGCGTCGCGGCAATGGCGGCGGTCACTTCGTCGACAGAGTCTTCGCGCGGGTCACGCGTCGTCCGGCGTCCTATTGTGCGCGGCTCGTGGTGAAGCTGGATCGTGCTTGCTTCGGGTGTTTCGGAACGGCCCAGATGCGCCATGCGCTGCTGGGCCACAGATGCCGCGCCGCGCAGGCCACGCGTGCGTGCTGTGCCCTGGAGGTGTGCCATGGAGGGCGAGTCGGGTGATGAATCGTCGCTGTCGTCAGAGTCGGAAACATCGCCGTCGCGGCCGCCGCGCCTCCGGCCCGTGCCAGCAGGACCTGCGGCACGCTTGTACAGGCGGCTGTCCTCGATATCCGTGACAGCGCCCGGCAGAACAGAAGACACGATGAGCGTGCGGATCGTGCGCTGGCGATCCTTGAGGTCGGGCAGGATAGGGCCGCCACGACGGTTGACCGACCGCTTCTGGCGTCTCTGCTCGCGCGAGAATGTGACCTCGTTGCGCTCGAGCTCGGCTTCGCTGAGCTCGTAGAGGTATGGCGCGTATTCCTTGGCCTGCTGCTGTGGGCGGAAGACTGTAGGCAGGGGGGTAGGCAGGAAGGCAGACACAAGATCTGCATCCTCGATGGGGCGGCCGTCAAACTGGTGGCCGACGCTGTAGAGGCCGCGCGTGAAGAGCTGGGTCTGCTCACGGATACAGTGAGCAATGGCGGTGGTGAACTCGCCGGAGAGCGAGAGGTCGCGCGCCATACTCGCGGCAAACTCCTCGGGTGAGTTGTGCGGGTTGTTGATCTCCCACTCGAACTGGTCGACGAGCGTGTGCAGACCAATGGTGATGTTCAGTTTGACGAGAATACGCATCTCGTCGTTCTTGTAAGCCGAATAGGGAAGCTCCGGGTCGAGGGCATCCTCGTCGGGGAAGACGAGCGGGTAGAAGTCGGTCAGCTGCTCCTGGATCTGCTGGATGATCTGGTCGTGCACCTGGGTAGACATGGGCGGCCGCAGACCGAGGTCCTCCATTAGCTGGGCGGTAAACAGCTCGGGCTGGACGATGCGATCGTGCAGATTCCATGTGAACGTGTCGCGCAGCTTGATCTTGTCCCACTCGACGTCGAGACGGATGGGAACAAGCTCCTCGTGCTGCTCCGCCTGCTGGGCCATGTCTTTGCGCTTGTATTTCAAGGGCGGCGTGGTGCGCTTGCCGGGCCGGATCTTCTGGCTAGGGTACAGAATGCGCGGCGGGCCATTGACCTCGGTGTAGCCGTTGCCCAGGCCGACGTAGCCTTCGCCGTAGATGTGGCGCGGTGGGAAGCACTGGCGGTATTCGGTGCGCAGCTTATGGTAGTCGGTAGCGTACAGGTGCAGATCGCGAAAGTCTTTTTGCATCTGGGTCTGAGCGTTGTGGAGCGCGGCCGAGTGCAGGTTGTCGCGAGTGAGGTAGCGCTCGACTAGGACCTGGTTGAAGGATTCTTTGTCGCGGCCGGCCGTCTTTGTCTTGGTAGTGGATGACGCGCCAGGACTTGATGCAGATGCTGGGTCGGAGGGGTTGGCGGATGGATCTGCGGCGCCCGGGCCGGCGGTAGTCGGGGGCGCGCCGGAGCCGGCCGGGGTCGACGCGGCAGCCGACGCAGCTCTAGAACCCGAAGCATCGCCTTGCTGGGGTGTAGGAGAGCCGGAGGCGGATGAGACAGGGCCGGACTGGGGAGGAATTGACGCGCCGCCTGCTGAGAGGGAGCCGGAAGGCGGCGCTGAGGTCGCTGGGGGGGCGGACATGATTGCGGCAGGAAGAAGGAGGTGTCGTCGCCGGTGCGCGACGACGGCAGCCCCAGGACGTGTTCAGTGGCAGAAGAGGCCGACACTGGGGAGGGCCGAGGATGGTTCGCGATGATGGGCAGGCGAGGGCGGGCGTAGGCGTGGATGGAAGAGTCGGGCAAGGCGTGTCTCGTATGCGAATGGGGGATGTTGATGGGACTTGATGGAAAGAGCACCGCCTGCCTGCAAAACGAGGAATCGCGGTCGTCCCTGGTTTCTTTCTGGCGTCGTAGCGTGCGGCCAATCAGGAGGCGGGGGCCGAGCTGGTGGAGAAGAAAGGAGACATGTAGAGTACGGGCGGCAGCACTGTATTGTGGGCGCGCTCGATGTACAGGTACGAGAGGCATCCGCTAGCAAGGTACATGCAACAAGCGCGTTTGCGGTATATTAGTAAGTACCCTCTAGCATGCACAGCACACCTGAAAGCTTATGCACGCCTTCTGGCGCTGGCTGCGGGCAGAGATTTCTGGGCTGTCTGACGAAGAGCTCTCGACATTAAATCCATAAATATTCATAATATCCCATAATACTACAAAGTAGCATAATAGCATCAACAGTATATAGCACAAATGAATAAACGAATTAAAAACGAATTAAATAAACTACTGCAGACGGCTATCCACAATGCTTACATAACCGAGACACTGCGCAGGCGATCCATTGCTTCCGTTTCTAGCACACCTGACGATTGTTCCAGGGCTTCGGCCAGCTTTTCAGACAAAAGGCACAAAAAATTCCCCGCCAAAAACCTGTGCCAGCGGCCCGCAAACGTCCAGTCCCCCCTCCCATCGCCTCTTGCGTGCCAGTTTTTCTGCTGGCTGGTTCCCCTCACTTTTCTTCCTCTCCCAGCAACCGGTCTTTAAAACAGCTACAGCAAAGCTTTCTTGTGTCTGTTTTGCCTCGACATCCACGACCATACCCAGACAATTAGATTGATCTCCCCGTCACCGACGAGAAACCGCAAAAATGGCGTCCGAGGAAGTCGGTAAGTGGCTGCAGCTGGCAAGGCGCCGTTGCTTGTTTTGATTTTGGGCAGCGTGCCCGTGGTGGTCGGCACTCGATCGTGGCCTTTCAGAGAGGCCAGGCGGCGAAACGACGTCCAGAAAGACGGGCTGCCGAGTCTGGAGGTGGCCAATGGAGCTCGGAGTCGGACCAGAAGAGACAGGAGACGGGTAGCCTCGTGACAGTTCGAGGCCTCGTTTGTTTATTTTGATTTATCTGATTTATTTATTGCATTTTCCGTTTATTTTTGCCTTTTTTGTCAGCCATCACTAACACGTGCAGACTACACCCTGAACAACCCCGATACTCTCACCAAGTACAAGTCGGCGGCCCAGATCTCCGAGAAGGTCCTTGCTTCCGTGTCCGCCCTCTGTGTTGCCGGCGCAAAGATTGTCGAGATCTGCGAGCAGGGTGACAAGCTCATCGAGGAGGAGCTCGCCAAGGTCTACAGAGGAAAGAAGGTCAACAAGGGTATGTATAGAGCAGGAGGAGGAGAAGAAAAGCATGAGCACTAACATACAAGGTTTCTCGCACCCCACGACCGTCTCCCCCAGCTCCTTCATCACCCCCTACACCCCCCTGAAGACCGACGAGGCCGAGGCCAACGTTGTCCTGCAGGCCGGCGAGCCCGTCAAGATCCAGCTGGGTGCCCAGATCGACGGCTTCGGCTCCATTGTCTGCGACACCGTCGTTGTCCCCGAGGAGGGCAAGGCTGTCGGCGAGGAGGTCATTACCGGCCGCACCGCTGACCTGCTGCTGGCCACCTACTACGCCAACGAGCTGCTGCTGCGCCTGGTTCTGCCCCCCGGCGTCCTGGCCGCTGGCACCGACGAGGAGAAGACCAAGGCTTCCTCCGCCAAGCCCATTACCCAGTCCAGAATCAGCACCCTGATCGACATTGTCGCCAAGAGCTTCGAGGTCAGCCAGGTCGAGAACACCACCTCGTGGCTGTTTGAGCGCAACGAGATCGAGGGCACCAAGAAGATCATCCTGTCGCCCAGCGAGGGCAGCGCCAAGGGCGACGGTGTTCCCGACGTCGGCGAGGTCTGGGGTGTCGAGCTGGGCATGAGCCTGGGCGCCGGCAAGACCAAGACCCTGGAGCAGCGTGCCACCCTGCACCGCCGCACTACCCAGACCTACGGCCTGAAGCGCCCTACGTCGCGCAAGGTCTACTCCGAGGCCCAGAAGAAGTTCGGCCTGTTCCCCTTCTCTCTGCGCCAGCTGGACGACGAGCGTGATGCCAAGTCTGGTGTCGTCGAGTGCGTCCGTGGCGGTGTCTTCCGCCAGTACGAGGTTGTCGGCGACAAGGACAACTCGCCCGTCGCCCGTCTGCTGACCACCTTCGCTGTTACCAAGAACGGCATCACCAAGCTGGGCAGCGCACCCGCTCTTGACCTGAGCAAGGTCCAGTCGGACAAGAAGATCACCGACGAGGAGATCCTCAAGATTCTGGAGCAGCCCCTGGCGAGAAACACCGGCACCAAGAGCAAGAACAAGAAGAAGAAGAAGCCCGCCAAGAAGGAGGGCGAGGAGGAGGCCAGCGAGTAAGCGTCTGTATTATAACCAAAAAAAATCATGGGAAGAATCATAAATTAGGAAGAAGGGTATATGATAGAAACCAAAAAAATTGCTACAACTGCATTGAATACGAAACGGGTACGTGCTGGATGCAAATTATTGTATTAATATATAAATGTCTCTTGTCATATAGCATAGCATCAAACACATACATTAATGGACTGTGTAGCTGCAAGGCAAGATGCGGTGAGCAAAGGATGCCTGAGCTGCACGAAACTACATGTGCAGGAAATGCTCAATGCCCTGGGCGGCCTGTTATGATATCGGCTAATAGCTTGTTGAGATACAGCGAACCGACAGCAAGCCATTAGTTGACGGCTCCCATTATCGACACACATGGCTGACGGACCAATATAGTTATGGACGAGTGCATGAAGAGGGGAAAGAGGGGGACTATGAAATACAGAAAGGGGCGTTGTATCTGAGTAGAACAGGGATGGAGATTGATAGTCTGTATCTCGTTCCGATCCCAGCGTGTGCTGTGACGCCAGAGCTGCACATGATAGCAGCCTATTTTAACAAGTCCGTGACGACAAGCTCCTGTTTCTGTTGGTAGAAGTCGGGAGCGGGTGCAAGAGGACGAGCATGGAGGACAATTACTCAAAGACGTCCATATCGGAGTTCAATAAACACGAGCTGATGGTATGATCAACGTCTGGCTAGTTGATATAGACCGGGCAGAGGAATACATGGCGATGCAGCACATGCACGTGTACAAGCTGTGACAACCCATATGCACACTCTGTCGATGGCATTCGAGAGGGGAGGGGAACAGACGAGTCGGGTCCAGAGTAGATGTGATGAGCTCGCATGCGGCACAACCGCTGGAGATGGGGGCGGACGTGGAGGGTATTACATATCTCACATACATAAGGGCTGAGTGCAGGCCGGTGTATTGGCGCGGCGTCTCTCTGAATTCCTCGACTTTGAATTCTACGACATCTTGGGAATGTCCATGGGTGATTGCACTTGGCTTTACGTGTGTAGCGGGTTTGTGTCGCTTGTCTACGTGATGTGATGTTGGCATGTAGTAGTGCTCGTAGTGCCTGGGCATGCTTGCCCCTGAGTAAGAAATTCAAAAAAAGGCCAAATCAGTGGCAGAAGAAAACCAAACAGATCAATCGCACAAGGGAGGTGGGAGAAGAGGATTGAGAGCAGGACAGGACACAAGACAGACAGGGGTGAGACGGACAATCTTCATACGACGGATTCCAATGCAGACGGGTCGACGAAAGACGGGGCCGAGGAAGGGGAGCAGGACGAAGAAGGGTCGAGGGTAATAAAGCGGAAGGCAAGGGAAGAGGCGACCAGGAGACGAAAGCGACAGGACCCGGAGGACGGGCAGAGACAAGCGTCGTAGTAAGTAGCAGATGGGAGCAAAGGGAGAAACGCAAGCGAGAACAGGAGAACAGGAGAGCAGGAGAGCAGGAGAACAGGAGAGCAGGAGAACAGGAGAACGGGAACGAGCGCAGACCTGGCCAGGGTCTAGAATCAAAGCAAGCAGCAGCCCGTACATGCTCGGTAGTCTCACATACTCGTATTTATGTGTCTGCCCAACTGCCTGCAGCATTCACCACATGCTCTAGAGAGCTCTTTGATTATTCTCGGCCATTGGGGTTTTCGGCCTGGCTGGCTTTCGGCTCGTCTGCGTAGTCTTTGACCCTCGCGCGCACCGGGTGGCGATCTTGCTGGGCCTTTTTCTTTCTTTTCTCGAGCATTTGTATTTCAGATGAACCAGCACCGTCGGCCCCTTTGAGTGTGCACCTATCGTAAAACAGCTCTACCAACACTCGTTCGTTGCTAACACAATCATATCTTCAAACAGCTCTACCGCTTGTCTGCTATTTGTTCTGCTGTAAATGACTGCTGTCAAGGGGTGGATGTGCGTGCGATCTCCCTCAATAATCAAAGAGTGGACACTGCACAAAAGTGATGACCTCAATAATCAAACAATGGCCAGACTACGGACTAGCAGCGATGACGTTGGATATGACCAAGTTCGCAAAGGGTGTGCAGTGCGTTTCGAGACCACAGATGGATGCCATCGAGACCGTCTTCTGAACACGGGCACTCAGACATCCGGCACGATTCAGTACACCCACCCCAGACAAGACCTGCACGCACATGCAATGCATAGCTCTCTAGTCCTGCGCAGCCGGTCTGTTGTGTCTATCTGTAATCGCTGCCCACCCAGGCCACCCGCAACGCCACTGCCCACAGCTCGCTTCGCCGCGACCACCGTGCATCTTTCCGTGTATCTCGATGCTCCGTATGGCTGGTCTACCCTGCCCTGGCCTGCAGCGTGGCCGTCTGGTATCCTCCTGCACGCCCCGTGACAGCTCGCTGGAACTGCGTGCCCACCCGAGTTTACGAATCGGTGCCGGCGGTGCTTCTGGCCTCTGTCTTCAGTCGGTGTTTCGTCTTCTGCTCTGTCTTTGCCTTTATCATTCGCCATTTTTCAATCCAGCCGAGCTCGACCATACGCGACTGTGCCGGACTGTCCCCATACGTCAGTGTCGATACTACATCGTGGCCGTGCTGCCATACTCCGTACACCTGATCTCCCTGCACATTCTGCCTCTCGTAGCTGTTGTTTATGTAATCCGCCGACGCAGGCAGACGCGCCTGCTGCCTGCATTGTCACGGCAATTGCTGCACGCATGCCCTTTGTGGTCGTGTTCTGGCAAAAGAAGAAGGAACGACCGAGGTGCACGATGCCGGGCGCGTTGAAAGCGCGAAAGTAGGGAAGGAGCTCCCCCATCTATGATGCACACCACCCACGGGGGGCCACTAGCTGCTGTAGATTACAGCCCATTACAGTGTGTCTATGGGCCCTGCTACTGTACATCACTGCCCTCCCTGCAACCCCCTTCCCCCAATCTACCGTTCCTCGCTTTCTGCCCTTTTCCCTTTTCCCTCTGACCTCTTTCTCTTCACGACGGACCTCGTCTCGTTCCTTGCCCAATTCCTCACGACCGCGTCTTCACCACGCTGCAGTTCCCGACACAAACTGCCCGTTCTTCTGCTGCTCAACTGGCCGTGCACTCTATTCAACCTCTTTTCTTTTCGCCAGCTTCCTCGGCCACCGTGAGAATTCAAACACAGCGCACTGGGTTCCAGAGGCATTCTGCAAAGAAAACAAAGAAAAAAAAGGGAGTCTTGGTGCTCAATCGCCAGCTCCCTCTTTGGCCCCTCCCTGCACTCTCCTTTGGCCTCTGGGCCGTTCTTCAGCTTCGGATCTCTTTCTGCATATCTTCAGTTCTGTTTTTGCCGTGTCGCCTGCGTCGGCCGCATCAGCACCAATATATGGGATGCTCCCACAGTCCGCCCCCGAGCGTCACTCCCAGTTCTAATTCAAAGCTACGGCCACCGCGATTCACTACGACCACAACTTTGATTTTGCAAAGCTGGCGTACCTCGATTTGAAACAAAGCACATACGGACTACGCAACGCATTTCCAGAACGAGGGCACAGGGGGTGCGAGAGGTGGAAGCTCTCTATCTGGATTGACAGAGGTCGAAGCAGTGCCAGCCCGCTTCATACTTACAACTTCGAGTACAGCAAGCAGGGATTTTATCGGCAGAGTAGGGCACTTGTGGTTGTACTGTCTTTTATAATTATCTCCCCCCCCCTCCCAATTGTTTTCTCGGTCCTTTTCCATATTCACCTTTCGACGCTCCGCACGTCGCTTTCCGCCACACCAAATCACACACAATGGCGCCCACACCATCAACACGAGCGACTCGCTCACGATTCTCAAGCCCCATGCAGAGCCTGGGTGCATTAGGGTCGGCGGTCACAGAAAGCAATGGTGGCGGCAGCGGCAGCAGCTCTCGCCCAAATGCCGGTGGCAATAGCTCACGGGCTGGTGCCTCTGCTAGCGGGAGCGCCGCTACAAATGCTCAGAAAGCGCTGATGGCTCGCTGGCTGGAGCCTCCGGTGCAGAACCGCCCGAGCTTTGAAGAGGCCGGCTTCCAGCGGCACGGTGTCTTTGACGGCATGGCACCGTTAGGCTCGCTTCCCAAGCCGACCATCCTAGCCAAGCGCATGCAGAATCTGCCAGAGGAGAAACTCTACAGCAACATCAATGGAGAATTGTCACCATCGCCTCATCCCAGCAGCCGACAGTCTGCGAAGCAGAAGCAGAAGGAGCAGCGGGAGCAGCAGCGCGAGAACCGGAAGCCAAAACCACAGCAAGTGCCGGAGGAAGACGATGACGAGGAGGGCTTGGATGGTCCTGAGGCACAGCAAGAGCAATGGCGCCTAGAAGAGGAGCGCGAGCAGCAGCTGCGCGAAGAGGCCGAAGAAGCCGAACGTCAACGCCAGCAGCAGGAGCAGGATAAGCGTGACCTCGAGGAGAGAAAAGAGAGAGCGGAGAGAGAGGAGATGGAGAGACTGGAAGATGCGGAGAGAAAGCGGCTGCAAGAAGAGCAGCCTACACCATCCAAGAAGATCATCCTTAAACGCCCATCTGGAGCTAGGAAGCCACAGACGCGTATTATTGTCAACACTCGCCGTGCCACTCAAGATGCTGTTGAGACTACACCCGAGGCACCCGAGGCGCCCGAGGAAGCTGAGGCGGAGGAGCTGGGCACCAGATCTCCTCCTAAGCGGAAGATGATCATTGTCAGCCCAAAGTCAAAGGCGTCTTCATCAAAAGTAGCAAAATCACTCGCAGCGTCAACGGCCCCTACAGCATTGAATGCCACCAAAGCCTTGGAAGCGCCAGATGGGGACGAGGAACACGAGGAGCGCAATGAGCAGGACGAGCACGAGGGTGAAGATGACAAGCATGACAAGGATGACGAGGATGATAAGGCCGAAGCCCAAACAGAGCCAAGCCCAGTAACCTCGCAAAAGTCGACCAAGCGACCTGTCGGACGGCCTAGATCGCGTCGGTCACTCGCTGCTGAAAGTCGCATGCTTAAGGAGCAGGAGCGGGAGAAGGAGCAGACGGAAGCCGCGCCGCAGGCCGAGACAAAGGTGTCCCCATCTGCTGCACGGCCGGTTGAGGTTGAAGCCGAAGCCGAAGCCGAAGCTACCAAAGAGGACGACGGCAGCAAGGACGTGAAAATGGACACGGACAAGGACAAGACTATTCAAGACTCCGAGGATGAAGCCGATAATGGCAATAACGCCGACAATGAGGCCGATTCTGACAACGAGGCTGACTACCGCGAAGGTGGTCTTGTTATGGACTCAAGCATCCTCCCTCTGAGCTCCAACTTTAATGTGCAGAGACCGCGCTCGGACAGCAATGCAACAATGGTGAACAAGGAAGTCACCGACAACGTTGTCACCATCGCTGTAGTAGAAGCACTGCGCCACGGCCGGTACCCTACTGCGTGGGCACTGCGCACCTTGTACGACGAGCAGTCGGGCGACCAGAAGTTTCTCACAATGGTAGAGGACGTGTTCCAGCAGACAGCCGACCGCGAGACTGTCAAGACATTTGTACGCCTGATGCAGGACAAGAAGACGGAGGGCAGGAAAGACAACAAGGGCTGGCGCCACTTTGTACCCCCCGAGAGGATTACCAGCGACGATTGTCTTCCCGGCCGACCTGCACTGGCTGCTCCTTACTCTGACTTGCTCGACCTTGAATTTGCCGCACTGATGGACCCTAAGAAGGCCGAGATGTGGGCAATGGAGCGCGAGATGAAGAGACAGCAGCAGAAGCAGCTGGAAGACTCGAATGGCGATGTCATGGTCGGACTCGAGGACGATGCAGCAGTCTTCCGGTCAAAGTCAACTGAGCCGGGTGGGGCTGCAGGTGCAAGCAATGAGACTGGCATCGACGGGGATGCTGACGCGCATGCCCGTAAGAGAACTAAGTTGTCTTCTACAGCAAGCGACGAGCAGCGCCGCGGCAGTGTTTCATTTGCCAGCCCTCTGCTATCATCCGCATCACCAGCACCGGCAGCAGCCCTCGCTCTAGCAAGTGGCAGCCACGGACCAGCTATATCTACGTTTGCCGCGCCTTCTTCTGCTACCACATCCACACCGCCCACTGCCATCTTTGGAAGGCCTAGGTCATACTCGCACGCCAAGACGGCCTCGATTGACGATCATTCGCAGTCGTCTCCCACCAAGGACTCCAAGATGCCAAGCCAGACTACCGCGCCACCAAAGACCCCTACTAAGGCTGCTGGCCGCGGCCCTGGACGGCCTCTCGGGAGCACCAAGGCGAAAGCTGCAGCCGCAGCCGCAGCCGCTGCCGCAGCCACCGCCGCCGTGGCAGCTGAGCCCGCCGTGACTCCGAGCTCATCTCGGCGTCGTCCACGCACGCGCGCCAACTCATCTGCCAGCTCCACATCGTCGCTGTCATCTGCAATGTCGCTGTCACCGCCCAGTAAGACTCCGCGCAAGAGCCGCATTGAGGACACGGTCGAGACGGACAACGAGTCTTTGGCGGAAGATGTCGCAGACGAGGGCGAGGGCGATGGCGAGGGCGATGGCGATGATGTGGTCACCTACGACAGTACGGGTGGATTGAAGACGAGCGTCGGCTGGACGTTTGCCACGCTCCAGAAGGCAGCCAAGGAGAAGAAACTCAAGGAGGAGAACGACAAGAAGCAGAAGCAGGAGAAAAAGGCCAGCAGCAAGGGCAACAAGGGCAGCAAGGGCAGCAAGAGCAGCATCCAGACGCCCAAGCAAGTGCCAGCTGCCGATCGCCCCAAGTCGGGACCAGGGTCTGGCAGAGGCGGACGGCGGCGAGGAGCTGGCCGGCCACCTAAAAATAGAGGGATCTTACACTCGCAAGCCGCAGCCGGAGAGGACGTTTCTTCTGGAGCTGGAGCTGGAGCTGGAGCTGGAACGACAGGAACTGGGACTGGGACTGGGACTGGGGCTGGTGTTGGCGTTGGCGTTGGCGTTGGTGCTGGTGCTGACGCCGCCACCCCTAGCAAGGCAGCCACAGTGAATAAACCAGCGCCCGCGCCCACAGCGCCCTCAGCACCTACAGCGGCAGCACCAGCGCTACAGCCAATAGCGACCCGAAACAGGGCGGCCGCGAAAAAGTCGCCCACACCTTCCGCGTTAATTTCCCCATCCACCAGCAGCGCTCATTCTCAACCCAAGCATCCACAATCTCATTCCGCATCTCATCCATCTCATTCTCACAACACGGATACCTCCTCACCCCCAGCGCCACCATCCACCCGGCCATCCCAATCCAAGGATACTCCTAGCCGGTCTCAACCAAAGAGATCTTCTGCCACTGCTGCTGCCGCAGCTATTTCTGCGTCTGCAAAAGAGGCCGAGAAGGCCAGAGAGTCCAAGGACTCCAAAGAGTCAAAGACGCCCCAAGAGCCTAAGCAGGCCAAGGGTGCCGCAGACATGCCGTCTGTCGTCCAGGAGCACGCCTCTGTGCGCTCTGTTCCTGCGTCCAAGCGTGCGCGTGCTAGTATCGGCCTGCCGTCACCCGCGCCCGCGTCGACACCCGCCTCTGCCGGGGGCGATGAGAGCGGCGATGCAGCTGCAAATGAAGAACGGCGGTCTCGAATGCGGCGCGAGGCGCGCATCGTGACCAACAGCATGGGTGACTTTCCGGAGAGCTACACGCGCGGCCAGGATGCCGCAGCGTCCACGCCGGCCGCTTCTACGTCGTCGTCGTCACGAAACAAGGGCGATGCGCAGGCGTCTGCCTCGTCAGCATCCGCGACCGTTTCCACCCCAACCCAGAGACAGCGTCAGCTGCGCGCGTCGACAACGACGGCGCGCACGACGCGCTCATCGCGCAAGCGCGCCTTTGACGAGATCGAGGATGATCTATCGCCTAGAAGCGCCAGTTTCCAGCCCGAAGAGGCGGGCCTGGCGGCAGCAACGCCCGTGTCGGCATCGACGCGCCTGCAGACGCCCGTGCCATCACAGCAGAATGCGGGAGCATCAGCATCCAACGCTTCGCGCGCAGGCACGCCTGGTCCCAAAGCCAAGAAAGCGCGCGTCGGACCTCGAGTCAAAACATCGTGAGTGATTTCCGGGCCTCGCAGCCTCGCCCCAGCCTACTTTTGATGCGCCCCTGGCGGCCCTGCCCAGCCTACGGGTCAAACGCGATTCAAAAGATGCACACTTGAATACTCTTGCTAACCATGCTCTTCTCTTCACCGCAGACCCGTCAAGAAAAAGACGAGCACATCTGCTGGCATGCCTCGTTTCGGTGGCGAGCGCGGAAGCCCGGTCGGCGGCATCCCCCTCAACCAGGTACGTATCTACGCGGCTCTTCGTTTTGAAGTGTCATCATGCCCTCATCTGTATCCCCATCCTTTCCCACTCATTTTCCTCATCGTCACACTCGTCTTCACTGTGCTGTCGTGCTTTGCTGCCGCCCTTTTTTCGCTCTCCCTTTTTTGCGCCCCATTTTGCGCACCCGTTTTGGCTGGCCCCCTTGCCCTACAGCGCTCCCCCTACGCTTCGCTGCTGGGCCCCAGAACTTTTTAGTCGGGCTTACGGCCAAACGCGTCTTGGGTTTCATACTCGTTGATTGGGGCCGCCGCCCCACTGTTGCGCTCATCTCTTTTGCGCATCCTGCACACTCCTATTCCCTTTTCACTGCTATTATTGCAGTGTTTCGTTGTTTTGCTATTTCGCTGTCCTGTTATTACCTCCTACTGTCTGTTATTATTGCCTGTTTTGTGGCTTTCCTCCTGGTGTGCCTGGCTCGGGTTGCCTGCTGTTTCCCAGCCTGCCGCTTTCTCGCCCGGGTTCGGTGTCTCGTCTTCTGTTGTCTTCTGTTGTCTTCTGTGCCAATCGTTGGCTGTGGATGCCGAGAAGAAGAAACAAAGCCGGGAAAAGAAAGAAAAGAAAGAAGAGAACGGCACAGCAGTAGGAGGCAGAAAAAGGACAGCAAGGCCAAGGGAAGCGGCACAGCACAAGGCAAACTTGCAAACCGGGCGTCTTGTCTTTGTCTTGTTTCTGCCGAGCCCTGGACTGTCGCACGGCTTCCTCCGCCCTGTGCACTTTTCCTTCTGCATCTTCTGCACCCCCCTTGTGCTCACACCCTGCTCCTGATTGATGACGGCTGTGTGATCGCCGCCTTCGCTTTTAATTTCATACCGCCCCAGCACTATCCACTCCATGAAAACAAACTAACTCTATCAACAGGACGACAACGATGACTACTGTGCATCATGCGGAGGCAGTGGCGACTTGGTTTGCTGTGATGGCTGCACGCTGTCGTTCCATTTCAACTGCGTCGACCCGCCCTTGCACGAGGGTCGGGATCTCCCCGACGAATGGTTCTGCAACAACTGCATCAGCCGGCACAACCCCGCCGCGCTGACGCGCTACACCGGTCTATTTGGCACTCTGCTCAACAACATGGAGAAGAAGAACTCAAGTGCATTTCGGCTGCCCGCGGAGACACGAGACTACTTTGAGGGCGTCAAGACCGGTGCCGACGGCGAGTACGAGACAATCGTCGCTCCCGGTGCCAACCGTACGCGGAAGCGCGCGGGCTATGACGAGATGTTCGACTTCTTCCGGCTGCGCGACTTTGACAACAACCTGGTGCTCTGCCACGGCTGCAACCACTCGGCCGAGAACCCAAACAAGAAGAACGAGTCTGGCCGACCCATCATCCCGTGCGCATACTGCAGCCTGTGGTGGCACATTGACTGCCTGGATCCTCCACTGGCCCAGCCACCACCAATTCGTAACTGGCGATGCCCGGCACACGCCGACGACATCCTGGGCCTATTGCCTATGCTGGGTCCGGCCCACCGCTTCCGCAAAGTCAAGGGTGCGCCTGTCGTCAAGACTGCCTACGCACGCGGCATGATCAACAACGGCTTCATTGAGTTTGCTTCCGATGACGAGTCTGACTCCACACCCAACAACAGTGGATGGAAGGACCCGGCGACTTTTGGCCGTATCCAGCGCGTCAGCGCCAAGAGCGTCGAGCTCGACTTTATGGAATTGTGAGTATTGGGTGTCTACGGATTATCTCACTTAAATTTTACTAACAATGTAGTGTTCGCGATGGACGAGCCAGAAAGGGCAAAGGCCAAAAGCGTCGCGATCGGCTCAGGCGGATGCAAGAATGCCCCGAATTTCGGATCCAGAATGCCAACCAAGACACTCTCGCCACCATTGCACAACAAGCACCGCCATCAAGTGTACCCCCACCCTCTCCACCAATCAAGTCGGACCCTCTTCTTGATCGCCAGTTCATCGACACTGCACAAGCCGCTCACGGCTTGGCTTCGCTGAGCAGCGGTGTCGACCGTACGGGTGATTTGATCAATGCGCTCCTGCAGAATGCCGAGCCCACGGTGATTTCTCTCATGGCTCAGAGCAGCCCTCTCAATATCGAGAATGGCCCTGAAGCCTTGAAGAGCGAGGATCTGGTCGCACTCCAAGCCATGCGCGCGCGCATCGACCAGCTTCTCGGCAGCCATGCAGCCATGGCTTCCAAGCCTGCGTCGCCAAAGCCTGTTAATGAAGAGGTCACAATGGAGGATGTGCCTGCATCGCCGCAAGGCGAGGCTGATGCCAATGAAGGGAACGAGGAAATGAGCCTCGTGACCGACAATGGCGACAGCGACATGAACGAGGACGAAGAGCCGCCTGCTATTGCAACGCCTTCAGCCTCTGTCGCTGTAGCAGGTGAGCCAGCCGCTGCGTGTGAGGGTGTGGCAGAGTCAGATTGGGCGCCCACCGGCATCTCTACCGGCAAGGAAGACGTGACTGCGAGCTTCCCCCACCAGCACCACCTGCCCCCGGTCCACATTGAAGCACCAAAGCCTGACCTCGACGATGCCACGACCACTCCCTTGGTTACAAGCACCTTTGCAGACCAGGCCGCGACAAAGCAGGCTACCCTGCCGTCGCCCCTCACGCCCCCTGCGACTTCTGACGTGGCCGTGGACGACGACGACGAAGATAACGAAGCGAGCCCACACGCTGCCGCCGCCGCATCCGTTCCAGCTCCTACCCAGGCAACAATGGCCGATGCCGCTACCGTTGAAGAAGAGCTCTAGGCACCATTCATCTTCTAGCAGCATGCACAACCATCTTCCGATCTCACGGAACATAACACACCGTTTATGATTCCTCTTATTCTAATAAACCTTCTACACACACCATACTACTTTACATTCTTGTAATCGTTTTTTATTCATCTTTTCTATCACTCTGCCTCGCATCTTGTGGCACCTCCCATCTGATTAGTTGGACTTTTCCTTGCCTCTTATTTCTTGATTTTCTTGCTCTCACGCTTGCAGTTTTCAGCTTGCAGTTTTCAGCTTTCAGTTTTCACGGCACGCATTTGCTTTTCTTGGGATTGGGCAGCGAACATACGGGATTTTACGGCTTCATTTACTCTTGTCTTTCTTTACTTTGCTACTTTACTTTGCTACTCCTTGTCTTTCTGCCTCTTTGTCTTTTTGCGTTGCGATCACTGGGGAATCGACTATACAATTATCTACCACGAGGTTCTACTTTCTTTCTCCTTTCTCTTTGTTCTTTCTTTTGTTTGAGTTCTCCCCGTCGGTTTCATTTCCACATCTTTCACCATCATCTTTTTGACGGACTCACAGGACGGCCAAACGAAAGGACTCGGGACTACTAAGTCTCACATCTTATTGACATGTCTCTCTGACATGCACGCGAAACTATGCGCAGGAGCAGCGGTGAAGAGGGAAGCAGAGAGCCAGGTCAGTGCACCTCGATATGGGCACAGTACGGGGGGAGATAGACACGAGTCAGGGCTCTTATCGCCCCAAGTTCTCTATATAGCCTGGCGGACCGCAGCACAGCTACTTTACATGCGGCAATGAAACTTGAAAGAAATTCTAAAATCAAATGGGAAGATGCGCTATTGTGATTTGATCTTTTGCCGTGGATGGCTATGCTGCATGCACTATGAACAGGGCAGACTATACGACACATCTTGACGTGAACCATTCGGGGAAGATGACAAATGAAGAACAACCACGTCACGTTTGTGCAGGCACGAGCCCTAGTCTAGATACACACGCACACACGCATGGAGAGCGTGATCGGTAGATCGATTGCTAAGACCGTTTCCTAGCTGTGGGTTCAGCCCTCCCCCTCGTGTCCGGCACCACTGTTGTAGACTTGGTAGTGCGAAGGGAGACACGGATAAAGAAAGGTGTCAATTAGCATGAGAGCAAGATCACATGACAAATACGAGCCTACACGTATTGAATGCCTTACGCAACACGGTACTTTGGAATCGGGAATAGTAAGATAAGCGAAGAACATTGAGAGAGAAATAATAAATGTATCCTTTTTTATATGAAAATATCGGCAATGTACGAAAGAGAGCCCTATACAGAAAGACAAAACAAGAAATGGAAGAGAAGCATGAGAGACGATCGAACAAGATTCGAGCAGGGTGCGAGGTGAGGGCCAAGCTCGCGTGAAAAGAGGGGAGGCTGGCAATGTGAGCGAGCACCATGCCGAGCATCTCTTGTTCTCCCCCAGGGCTGTTCTCCCCCCCCCTCTCCCTCAAGCCGGGCCACAAGGCAGTGCATCACTGATCTGAAGGAGGATCAAAGCGTAAAAGAACAGGTAAAGGGAGAGATGAAAGAAAATAAAGCTGTATATAAATAAACATCATAAAAGGGACCGGCCGGGATGGTCAGTCAGAGTCGTCAAGATGCCAAAATGTATGAGATAAATGGAAGAGAAATGCCACAAAGACGAAAAAACAGAAACAGAGAAACAAGACATCAAAAAAAAGAAAAAAAGAATAAAGGCCAAGAAACCACTAAAAGATCAAGTAAGTTTTAAAAGATATGAGTTTTTGAAGCGAAGTTAGAAGTTGGTTAGCCCATCCATGTTCCTAATGGAACTGGCGGGGGCTGATGTCGCGGTTGCGGCCCTGACGTCCGCGTCTGCCGCCATTACCACCTGCACCGCTGCCGTCGCCACCCATGTAGGGAGGCGGCCCGCCGGGACCACCGTATCCGTAAGGTGCTCCGCCCATGTTGTTGTAGCCGTAGGAGACTTGGCCAGCCAAGCCACCAACCGGAGGCAGAGCACCGCCAGTGCCATTGCGGTATGCGTCTGCAGGTGGGACGGGGGCACCAGATCCATTGTAGTTGAATCCGCCAGCCTGCATGGCGGGAGGGTAGTAGCCACGGCCCATCTGCTGGTACGGAGGCATCTGCATAGGAGGCGCGCCGTACATCTGGCCCTGGCCGTTGTAAGGAGGGAAGTGAAGTGGGGGCAGGCTGGTATCAACGCCGCCGTCGCCGCGAGGCATAGCATATCCAGCCTCATAGCCGGGGGCGTTCGGAGAGGCATTGAAGTATGGCCCAGGACCGCCGTTGTTGAATGGAGCCTGATTGCTGTGAGGCGGCGTTCGCTGCTGAGGCTGCTGAGCAGCTTGCTGCTGGTGCTGGCGCGACTGCTGGGATTGACCAGGCTGCTGGCCCTGGTTCTGGTGGTGGTGGCCATTAGCCTGTCTCGACGAAGGCCGCTGCTTTTCATTGCTGGTGCTGTGGTCGCGAACACTGCTTCCACCGCCACCGCCGTTGCGATCACCGCTGTTGCCACCGGAGCCTCTGGTCGATAGACCAACTTCGTCCATGAGCCGTTTATAGCCCTGAGAAGGCTGTGCCTTGATGCGAACGAGGACATTCTTGACACTGTCGACAATCTCGCCCCGGAAGGACTCTTCAAAGAAGGGCGTGGTGATGACCTTGTAGATAAGCGTCGAACCGCTGGCACTGTCATTGAGGATAGCCTCAAGAACACTGTCATTTTGGGGCGAGAACAGAGCTTGCAGAATGGTGTCCCGGGCTTCGGGTTCGGCTTTTTGGTTGACAACCTTGAGCACAGTCAGATATGCAACCTTGTGAGTGCACAGATGAACCAAGTAGGGGACAAGCTGGGGTGCGAGCACGGTCCGACGCTGGGGGAAGGTGCATGTGTCTAGGAACCAGGTCAACAGGAGCGCGCCGTTCGCATTGGTGGCCAGCTGCACGCTGTTGAGGGCAATGACGGCAGCCAACATCCGCTGCTGGTCCTTGGTGGCATGGTGGCTTTCCAAGCACGCGCGCATGGCGCGAGCACCAAACCGGCCCTGTGCAACCTCCCATAATCTGCTCATCATGGTCTCAAAGATGTAGTCGGTGTAGGGAGCACCGAACTTGAGACATCCTTGCAGAACATAATT
This sequence comes from Ophiostoma perfectum, assembly GCA_029298845.1. Classification (NCBI taxonomy): domain Eukaryota; kingdom Fungi; phylum Ascomycota; class Sordariomycetes; order Ophiostomatales; family Ophiostomataceae; genus Ophiostoma; species Ophiostoma perfectum. Next base: position 346,540 of record JANSLV010000021.1, read on the forward strand.
ACCATACTGGTCTAGGAACAGGGGCAGCGTGTAGGGACGCACGTTTTCGGCGATGAGGGTCATCTGTTGAGGTGTTTTGCAAACGTCGATGATCTTTTGCGCAGCCCAAGTGCCGTTCTTGTGAACACCGATTTCTGCAATGTGGGGAGCGATCTCGGCCAGCATTGCATCACGCAGGTCATCAGAACAGTGCTCGAACAGCTTCTGCACAACAGTGTTGCCAAGATAGTCGGATGCAAGCTCTGCAATCTCTGGTAGCATCTCAATAGCAATGCGTTCAATGTCGGCTTGGGAAAGGCTTTGGTTGTCGATGCGCTTCCGGATATCACGAAGCTTAGGAGCATCGTAGATGCGGGAGCTGGATGGCTCAGGGACTGTGGGAATTTCATCAACGAAGTTGGTGAATTGAATGGCCCTGTTCAGGTTGGATGAAATCCGGTAGGCATCCTCATCGGAGGCACCGAACTGTACAACAATCTTCATGATATCGTTTGAGATTTCGTTCAAAGATGCGGGCGACGAAACTGCGGGCGGGATCACGTTCAATCCAGCAGCACCGACCGACGTAGCAGCATCAGCCCCAGCTGGAGCGCCTGCCGAAGCAGCTTCAACACCGGGCGTGGTCGGACCAGCGCTAGATGGGGCACCAGGCACGGCACCGATTCCTGGCACTCTCCCTTCACTAGCAGCAAAAGGATCCGGGCTGGGTGACGGGAAAGCTCCGTCATGACCAGGAGTGTTCGAAGACGAGGGAGGCTTTGCAAAGTTGATACGCACGGGACCAGCGCCAGGGAATATTTCTTTTCCGTTCAGCGAGTTCTTCGCTGAGATGGCACTCTCCACACGCTCAAAGTTGACAAAGCCACAGTTCTTCAAAGTCAAGACCCGAGCCGACAAAATGGGACCATGAGACTTGAAGATTTCCGTCAGGGTAGAAGTCGTCGTCGAAGTTGGGATGCTTCCGAGCCACAGGGCACTTGTAGGTCCTTCAAGACCGGGCTCGTCTGCAGACAGAAGACCAGCTGCAGCACCACCTGCTGCCGTGTTGTTGTTTCGGCTATTGGACCGGCCGAGAGACATGCCAGCAACCGCCATCGACAGCTGCTCGTCGAAGTCTTTCTCCTCCGGAAGTTGGATATCTGCAGCTGTCATCGTGCTGTCAAGGCGTGAGGGTGTTGGGATGTAGCCGCCTCGCAAACGGGAGCCAGGGGCGTCAAGAACGCCAGCCGTTCTAGCACGAGGGCGACTGATAGCCTGTGTAGCAAAAGCCTGGACAGCCAAGTTGTGATGGTGAATAGCGGCTTGCGTAGCATTGAACTGCTCCTGAAGGTGGCCCTGCACAGCTGCGTAATCAGCTGGGTAGCTGGCGTATGCGTCGTCCTCGTAGTCGTCCTCGTCGTCTTGGTATTTGTCCTTGTTGTTGACTGAGTAAGAGCGGAAGCGGCTGGCCAAGCCGGGAAACTCCTGATAATTGGGGATATAAGGAGTTGCCAGTGTAGCTCGGACCGGCTGAGGAGTCTCTGCGAGGCCCAGGTAGTCTAGGGTTCGCATGTGCGCACCATCCTCACCGGTGCCCTCTCTAGAGAATGCCGACTGGGCGGGAGAGCTGGGGCCATTGGAGCCCAAGCTGGCAATGCTGGCCAATGTAGATCCGCGTTCTCTGGTCGTCGGGTTCCAGCTGCTGAAAATCGAGGGCCCGAATGGGGACATGGACGAAGGAGTTTGGACGAAGGGGCTCCGTTGGGGCATGGAGCCCGCGCGAAGACGGGAAAGCAATGCCGAGGATGACGATGCAGCAGAAGAAACACCACCATCCATCGAATCTAGGCCAGGTGAAGCAGACTGGTAAGGGGTTTGAGACGGGGTAGGGCGGGATGATTTGGGCAACGCTCCGGGGACCGCCTGCGCAGCTAGGGGGGGAAGACCCGCACCACCAGGCGAGAATCGAGACGGCACTGTTCCAGCGCGAGCGCGGCGGCCAGCGGGGAAGAAGTCGGACGTGGAGGGGAGCTGTGGGAATTCGGGGAAGCCATCGGTTGGGGACTCGGGGATTGTTTCGCGCAGGGGTGTTGAGTTGCCGCTCGTAGGGGGCCCGGGCCATAGGTTGACGGAGTTGGACGGAATGCCCTCCTGAGCTTGAATCTCGCGAGCTCTATATGGGAAGCAACTGTTAGCACGAAAGATACATCGGTATAGATGGACTTTAACATTATATACCTCTTGTAGAGCCGGCTTGAACCACCCATCTCATGCGACGGGGAGCCGGCACCAGAACGGGACGCCCCAATCTTGGAGCCGACTCCCAAGCCAGGAGGCGGGAGACCAAAAGCAGTCCGGCTGGCCGCAGATGCAGCTGTAGGGTCGATCGGAGAAGGGTTGGACGTAGCTGGCGAAGTTGAGCGGGCTTGCTGCCCCCCTAGGATAGGGAAGCTATTGAGGGTCAAATCTGACCGTGATGGATTTGCCATTATAGATTATATATTGTGGTTTTCGGGCTCGTCGAGAGCTTACAATGGCCGGTATTTCCGGAGACGTAGATGCAAAAGGCTCTATCCGGAGGCAATGAGCGAGCTGTAAAGTTCAACGGAGGACTTTTATCGCTAGAAAGACGGGCAACTGGTAATGGAGGTCCGAGGGAACAGCTCCAAGGTGCAAAGGCAGACAAACCAAAGGAGTGACAGGCTGGGCCGGCTGCAGAGTGGATGTCGAAAGCTTCGAGGGCGCAAGGACGTCGAGGGAGAAAGGAGAGGAAGGAGAGGAAGAGAAGTCGACAGATCGACGGGTCCGCGGAGCTCAAATCAGGGCCGGGGAAGTAGATCTGTGTGCGTTGTTTGACACAGCAAGCTCGACACTGTCAACATTGATGGGATGCACTTTGGTACGATCCCGTCGGAATGATGTAAAAGCGACGTTGTCCGGTCGGCGTGTGTGAAGAGACCGTCAACGGTGGTCAAAGATGTCGAGGTCCGATCGATTGTATCTTAGTAGAAACGTGGTAAGAAGAAAGAAAGAGGACAAAGTTCGGGCGATTCGGTCAGTTCTTCTTTGGATCTCCAACTAAAAGCTATGTACCGTGGAGTGGCGTAGGCTGATGAGAAAAAGGGGGTCGAGAGGGGAGAATATAAAAAAAGAACGTAAAAGGAACGATGGGAGAGGGGAGTCTAAAGGGGACTAAAAAGTTATAAGTTGTAAAAGGGGCGAGAGATAGAATCGAATGAGAGGATGAAAAGAGAGGCCTGAGAGCTTGGTGAGGCGAGAGAAGGAGATGCAGGAAATGCAGAAGAGAAAAAAGAGAGAAAAAGAAGAGGGAGAGCGAGGAGAGCAGGATAGGAGAGTCGAGCACTGCAGCAGACAGAGGTAGAGAGAATGAAAGATGACGGGCGAAAAAAGGCAGATGTGGGTCGAGTTTCAAGTTGCCAGAAACGAGTGAAAAACGCAGCCAGGAATAAAAATAAGCGGATTGGCAGTGGGAGCTGTATTGTAGAGGTGAGATCCGTAGTCTGATTCTGTATTCCGGGGCATAGAGCAATAAAGAAGGGGGCAGAGCTCTGGGCGTGCCGACAAAGCAGCTGGAGGGGAGGACGAAGGATGCCGGCAGGGGTGGATTGGCGCTGGAGACGGGGAGTGAGGGAGAGAAACAAGTGTCTGGAGACAAAGAGAGACAAAAGAAACACGCCGCAAGGCACAAGGGAGGATGTGAGGGGGGGTCAAAGGGGACGTGGTGCGGCGAGAAAACCAGAGAGGTGAAGAAGAAGAAAGGAGGGGGAGGAGGAAGAAGAGAAGATCGAAAGACGAGGTTGATGAGAAGATGCGATGAAAGCGGGCGACTTCAGCTCATGGACAGCCGTGCCTTCCCTTCTGATTAATGAAGGACGTAATGTTGGCAGCGGCATTGGCCAGGGAAGGTGGAGGGGCACGTACGCACGGCGCGAGGAAGGAGCATCCGTATAAAATACTGCGCAGAATACCAAGAATACTACGTGTGGAAGGAACCAGCGCTGTGAGGGGAAGGAACGACGAAGAAGCGAAGAACGTCGGATATCACACACGCAATCAGGCCACGATATCTACGAATACTGGCAGGTGAAGGCAGGGGCAGGCAAATATGCCACCGAGTGCAGCAGGTGCGACCAAGTCTCAATGGAACAGCTGGAAGGAGCAGTCAGGATCATACCAAAATAGGAAAGAACGAGGTGCACGACCGGCTGCCATAGCACTGTGCCTGCCTGTGTACGATGCAATACGTGTACAGTAGCAATTGCGGCCACAGATACAGCAGGAGCTTGCCAGGCTACTGCGCGTGAAAAGGGGCAGGTGCGATGCGTGCATCGGCGCACGATTTTAGCGTCTTTGGAGCACGTATTACGGGCATTGCGGTGTATTTTAAGATGTCCTGAGGTATCATACGGAGTATCTTACATGTGGTTGGGAGGGAATATGTCGTTCTTCGTCATGGCTTCATGCATGGCCCGGCCCCAGAGATAGCGGGTTTCATCCCTAGGGGGATCCTCAAAGCTATGCATTGCACTGTGACAATATCTGACAGACAGAGAGGCATGTCGAGCTACTCACAGGACCAGAGGGCGTCGAGTTCAGCCATAGAAAGGCGGTGGGGACTGAAAAGGGGTGTTGTCTGGAGGGCGTGAGGTTAAAAGGCGCTAACACATGCCGGCCGTCCTCGCATTCTTGACAGGAAAGAACCCAAAGCAAGGCAGGACCGCCGGAGGGCAACCGTGAAAACGAGGAAGGAACGACGGGCTGCAGACAGAGGGTATATCGTCTGTATTAATATCTTACGAAGCAGGATACACGCACAAGAGCTTGTTACTACAGATGCATTGCAACACGTCGACGTCAAAGCTGGCAGGGCGTGGGCATATCACGATACGCATATAAGCATGTGTTGTGATATATCGTTATATCACCGCCTAAATGCAAGTAAAAGACGAAGCGTGCTCAACGTATGTAACAGGAGATAGCTAGTAGCTTATTAAGCATATATACTATGCCATACATGAGAGGAGAAAGCAGGAAGGCACGCGACGCACGTTGCAGACAGCCAAGAAAACATGGAGGAGCAGCTCGTATCTTACAATCGAACGCATGCTCACGTGCCCTAGGCACTCCCTCGCCAAACACAGCCAGTGCATACGGACTGAGGCCCGGATGCAGGAGACAGCGGCGTTTTGGTCGAGGCCTTGAGATGGGATACACCATATGCATGCAGGCCCGGAAGTCAGGGCAAAAGCGGCTGACCTTGGTCAGCAACTCCGAAAGCAGCGCAAGCGGCGCCCAGAGTCAACCTCTGCAGTCCCCCGTCTGAGCTATCTTTAACTCTTGGGACATCAAAGCATGGGTGGAAGGAGCGAGCACGGAAGCTTACGAATCAGCACGTGGCCCATTGGCTTTCTTTTTGCTTTTTTCTTGCTTTCTTTGCTTTCTTTCTTCTCGTATCGCTTGCATGCACGTACATGAATATGCCTTCTTTCTTCCACCGCGGCCGTTCTCCCTCTTTATTCGTTATTGACTGCACGGCATGCCCTGTCGTCTGCTTGTTCCCCTTTCTTATACACAAGCTACGGAGTACTAATGCACCTCATGCGGATGACGAATGGATGGAGCATTGTGCCACCCTCTCCCTGCGCTGTACAGCCACTCACACTCGCCGTCGAGCTTTGACATCCCGCCAGCGCGTGCACATTCATGCCTGCGAACGGCGACGAGTTATGAATGCGGCGGTCTGTTCTCGCCCGTCGAGCAAGGAAGCTTCTCCATCCCAATCACAATCCCAATCACAGACAGGCCCCGGGGCGATCTGAAACGGGCTGCGGTGGCCTTGCTTCGAGCTTCCCCTAGACGATCTTCGGCACAGGCCTGCGTAAGACAACAATGTCAGAAGATGGCGCATGCAAAGTAAACTTGTTCACGTCATTACATCCATCTCTGTCTCCTATTGGCGTTTACGAAAAAGAAGAAGAAGAAAAGAGAATAAAAACGAACACACGAAAACAGCGCAGTAGGACCAGACAACACATGACAAGGGTTCTCACGCCGTCTTTTGTTTCCTACTCGTACAATTTCGTCCTGCGATCTGCTAAGCTGCAGAATACAGCAATCAACGATTGTCCAAGAGCTGCTCCGTAGTTTCTGTTCGATGTCCATCATAAGCCGGGGTCATGATGTGCTAGCCCTAGATCAGTCGAGTCTAGATTAGAAAAGATCTACGAGATCACAGACGATCGACAAACTTCCCGCATTCTATATTTTTTCTTCTTCTTCTTCTTTTGCTTCTTTTGCTTCTTTTTCTCGCTTTCCCCCTTACCTCCTCGTTCAAGTTTGACTGCGTTATTGCCAAGTGAGACATGTTTGTAAATGCAAGCATAGTAGACAAAGCACTGATCTCGCTGCTACTGACTGCTTCTCAGACGAAACAAAACAGACGAGGCAGAGAAAGAGAGCATAGCTCCAATGGCAAGTACCATTTAAGCCGATAATGAAACAGTCAAATCCACAGGAAGAATGGTCCCTGTCTTTCTTTACAGGCTCGACAGAACCGTTCATGCTCCCCAGTTTTGAGTCTTGGCTTCGTAGCAGGCATGCCAGCATTATCAATTATCAGGGAGCATGTTTACTCCGTATGTGTCTAGCTAAAAATAGACTTGTCTATGCCATCTACGTCTATCGTCACTATCAATAAAGACAAATACTGATTTGACGTCATAAACTATAGTAGTATATGGTGGTAGTCGTTGCTTCTACGTCTTCAGCAATGATTACATGCAATTGCTTTTTGAGAATAGCCTGAGCATAGCCTCGACCGGTTTTGGTTTATATTTTGCACTCACTAACCGAGCATGTATGACGAAGACAGAAACTGACGAGGTATTGGAGTTGAGACACTTGAGAATGTGGTAAGCACGTGAAATTACCTCGACACCGAGGAGATGTAAAGCGGAAGGTGCGAAATGACGAAATACAAAAGAATGATAGTAAAACCAACAAAATATCGAAAATCAGAGGGAACAGGAGAAAAGGACAAAAACTCCAATGACTTCCAACACCATGTTCCCCCAAGGACAATGCTCCCCTAGAAAAAGAAACCCGAGCATGACCAAATCCCTAGGAAAGAAACAGCAATGTGGAGGAAAGCAAGCGAGCCTGATACCGTGGCAGCGTCGTGTAGTGTCGCAAAGCCTCGGATACAGGAAAGGGCAGACAGAAGTATCATAAACAGAGAGCAAAAGAAAAGCACAGGGGTAGTAGAATAGAAGGAATGAAGGCGGACAGAAATAGCATATCAGAAAAAGCAAGGACAGGCCACCCGGCACAAAGATAGAAAAATCAAAAGCGAAGGAACAAGTTGAAAAACAAAACACGAAAACAGAGACATATAAACGGCACAAATCCCAGAGACGGGGTACATCTACCAGGAGTACCACGTGGCAGCCCTCTTCTTGCTCTCGTCAGGCATCGGAGCTCTGATCTCTGATTCAAACAAGCTGATAAACGACGACGCTTGTGATGCGTACCGCTTGTGCTCATCTGTCTTTCCACGGAGACGCAACCACAGAAGCTTGGACTTGACCTGCGCACGAACGATTCCCAGAGAGGCCTCGTTCTTCAGCCGCTCGCGACGTGACAGCGCCTTTAGGTCCCGAACAAAGTTCTGTGTCTTTTCGAGGGCAAGTTGCGGAAGTATAGACTCAATGTCGCGGATACGCTTATAGCTCGTAACCATGCTGTCCCTTGCACCCTGGATACCAGACGCGGCGTTGCCCACCAGCGAGCTAGCATTCTTTAGAACAGTGTATGCAGATGCGGGAAGCACGGTTGGATGGTCGTGGGTGTAGCCGATAATGGCATCCTTGGCCTGAGAGGCCACTCCGAGGCCCGTGTTAGCTGCCTGCCGGATCGAGTTCTGCCACTGGTTGAGGCTGACTTCCAGCAGCTGCGCCATTGTCGCCTTGCCAAAGTCGACAGCAAAGGTTTCGTTGATCTTAGGCCGGATAGTCGTGACGATTGATACGTTCATAACGCCAAAGGCGTCATTTCTGTCAATCTCGATAATGATGCCTTCGTCGGTAGTTGACAGCTTTGACTTGAGCTTCTTCTGTCCCTGCCACACGTCGATATCGATGGCGCCTTTGGCAAGCCACTTGGTCTTGGTGTGTGCCGAGACCTTGACCAAAATCTCATGACTGCTGTGAACCTGAATCGAGCAACCGGTGCTCTTTAGCTTCATGTCTGCCACCGGCTGGGTTGCCTTCTGGTTGTGAGCCTTTTCTGTCAAGAAGCCACCAAACGCTGCGGATGTAGCGGTGGTAGGCTCGGGCACTAGAACCTCAACGGTCTTTGTCGTCACAAAGCTGATGGTCACTGTTGGAGCAATAGTAGGAATCGAGCAGATCGAGGGCGAAACAGACGCCTGTGTTGAAGGGTTGCGATGCGAGTAGGGTGTCGGAGTGATGGTCGTGGAGTCGCCTTGAAGTGTATTGAATCCCGTGCCAGTGATGCCGGCACTTGCCTGAGATGGCATGTACGTAGATAAGACAGGACCGAGAGAGTAGATGGCCAGCTGGGGTGCTGCTAGTACCAGCATGGAGATCAGAGCCGTGACAATAATAGCGCGGTAGCGTGTCTTCAGCAGCGTGACATAGCTATTGGCTGCATTGGCGTACTGAGGAGAAGGGTTGCGGCCCACTGCAACAAGTGCCATGGCAAACACCAGACCGGCAATGTTGGTGCTGGCTTCATTTCTCAGCTTCGATGCTGACTTCTTGTGGGTGTCTTGGAGGCCAGTGAGATAAGCAATGTTGCGGTTCATCTGCCGTGCGTCGATGTTTAGGAAAGACCCAAGATCGATGGGCAACCGTTCTGGCGAGCCCTTTTTGGAGGGGTCACGGGACTCAAGACTCAAGTGAACCGAAGCCTGGTCAATTGAGCTTTGCCAACGCCCAGCCGAAGGAGACCGCGTGAAAGACTGCGTATTGGAGATGAAGATAGACGGCACAGCATGGCGCGACATGATCTCCCATGTGACGTTGCGGGTGGTCTCAGTCTGCAGGTCGTCGTTTCCAGATACAAAGAACACGGCAACCTGAGGAAGCGTCCAGGCAGGGGTCACCGTTGGGCGGCCAGGGCTTGGGTTCGATACATGGGAAGCGCCGCTATCGAGCTCGATCGAGTATGTGCCGCCAATGGATCCGAGAGCACTTGCAGTCTCTTCTGCCTTGACACAACGCTCAACCTTGATGTAATACTCTGAGACCCCCATGAGCTGGATCTCGTCAATCTCGGGAACCTTTGCGGAACCGAAAGACGAGATCGGCATGATGTTGTAGATGCCCGGTGTCGATGAGTGGCGGCGTTCGGCGCTGCCTTGAGCAGAGCCGGAAGGTGGGGCAGACGCCAGCAGCGCACTTGATATCTTGTACATGATGTCATTGTAGGCCGCATCACTACCAACGTATAGCACACGAAGAGGCTCGCGAGTGGATAAGCAGTTGTGCGACATAGTCTGGCAGACTGTAGCAGCCAGCCTCTTTGGGGCACCAAGCGTCATGCCCATGTTGGCAGCAATGATGGCGCTTTCGGCCTCGGAGAAGTCCCGGATGGTGTGCTTGACCGCTACAATTCCATTGTGCACTTTGGCATTGTCGTGCTCTTCAAACTCGATCGAATGACTGAGAGTGCTGTATCCGCCGCTAATGTCAGAATTAGAAGAATCGTAGCCGAGGGAGGAGACGGACTGGGTCGATGGATTGCACAGAGACTGCTCGGCATACCGGATGGAGTCAGCCTGAGATGATCGACGAGCGTCGCTATCGACGCTGCCCAGAGCCACGCCTCCGTGGGCAATATTGTAGAGCTGGCTCTGGACGGGGGTGTTGCGAGTTTGGGTATCACGGCGTGCGTGGGGGAAGCGACGGCTACTGGGGCCATCGCCATCCTGTTCTTCGTCATCGACATAGTCATCGGACTCATTGTCATATTCAGGCTCGTTGCCATTTAGGCTGTGAACATCATCGGGCCTGGGATAGATGAATGAGCCGGCGATGGAGTCGGCCAGAGAGTCTGTAGCCCGGCCATCCTGGCTCTCGCCATCCGTGCTACTGATAAGCTCGTAGGCCGAGTCAGCCAGGCTGCTGGTCTCGTCAAGCACAGCGGACGAATGCATGGTATCGGCAGTGTTCGTTGAGCTCGAGGTGACCCAGTGGGCCAAGAGGTTGCTGCCTTCGGGCTTGGGAAAGCGTAAGGAGGAGCTGCAAGTAGAGGTTTGAGAAGCAGTTAGAATCGGATACGTCGACGGCGTTAGTTCGTCGTGCGAGGAGGAATCAGAGATTGGAGCAGTAGCAGAAGGAGAATCAGATGCAGGAGCAGAGATAGAAGTAGATTGATAGCAGTTCGGCTCGATTGTATCCGTGAACGGGACGTGATGAGACGCAGTGGTGGTCTCTTCCATCGCTGATGAGGATGGAGAGAGAGAGAAACGGGTAGAGAGAGATGAGACAGATAAATAGGGCCCAAAAAGACGGGAACAGTGCACTTCTTGTAGAATGGGAGATATTATGTAAGTCACGTCATATTCACTTAACAAAAGGCCTTTTGGCCAGAGGGGTAACAGGAGGCGAAAGAATACACAGCGGGAAGGAGTGAATGGCAGGGAGTAGCAAGAAGCAACGAGTGTTGTGAAGCTTACTCCGACTATGAAAGGAAAGAGCCAGCGGCGAAAGACACAAGGTGCACAGTAGATTGCTCGATGTGGCGGTTCGTTCTTGCCGTCGATGTGCTCCTGTTGCCTACTGTCGTCACAGGTGAACGAGGTGGGGCTGGCGATGCGATAAGGGGAGAAGCGGAGAAGATAGGAGCGCGACAAGGAGGGCGCGTTAGGCTAACTGTCCGTAGCTGGCAGGTGCGATGGACAACGATGGTAGATACAGAGAACAATGAGACGGAGCAACGCAGCGCCGACGAGAAGGTGTGATGTGAGCGTTCGAAGACGGTCAGAAGAGAGAGAGGTAAAGAAGAGAAACAAACGAGTCGGAATAAGAAAGAAGGCAAGATACGGACGGGAAGGGACAGATGATAGATGGCTCGATAGCGAGCAGCAGGACCCTCTTACGGATGCGGCTACTGTACAGCAAAGTGGCAGGTGACGTCTTGAGGCCGCAATAGCGCGGATAGGCCTATCAGCGGGAGATAACAGCTGTGGGAGGGCCTGAGGGTGGGGTAACGGTGAGGGGCAAGAGCAACAAGTGCTGTTCTGGGCGTGAGGAAGGCGCGCCCGATGCTTCCTAGGCCGAGCTACAAGGCACCAAAGGCGTCTATCATGCAGAAGAAGCTCCGAAATAGGCATCCAGAGCTGCATGTGCCGTGGGAGAGACCGGGCAAGATACGAGACAGCAGGCGAGAGTGGGAGCTTAGGAACACGTGTGCCCTGCTGGCAGCCATGGGAGCGAAGCTGGACCGAGCTGGTGGTGTAAGACAGCGTGAGATATCTCACAGACTGTGCCGTTATTGGCGTGCGCCGGCACCTTGGGCACTGTGCAGCTACCTGTCAAAAATCCGTCAAAAGTCGTCGGTGGCCTCAGTCAGCTGCTCTACCTGGCCGGAATCGAACTATTCGGACTAAGCAGCGCTTTTGCTGTTGGGTTGGCGACATTCGAGAATAATCGAAATGCGATTCTCGAGATCGAAAATTGGTCACGTGAAAAGGTCACGTGGAATCACATCGTCTGGGCAGGTGGTGACAGCTGTGAACTGAATCACGACGTCTCATCACTTGCAGCCACGTCGTCAGATAAGATCTGCGAAATGTATTAATCGGTGTTAATGCATTCGGGAGAACATGGTCAGCATTGGCACGCGAGCCCTTCGCGGCACAGATTGCTGTGACTCGGTTCCTGCATACTCGTATACTGCTCTCCGGGCACTGCTACGCTGTGTTTGATGCATGTCCACTGCAATGGGCTTTGTGATAGCGAAATCACTAACAGGTCGTCACCTTGCCGCTGCAAATACTGCAAGTCTCCGAGATTACAGCCGTTGCTTGGTTTTTCCCAAACATGGGGACCCTGTTGTTTCAGGTGTTAGAGGGCAAGAATAGAACATGAGCCAGTCTAGCGTCTATCTTATCGGGTAGTCGCAGACTGATACAAGAGAAGAGCGGGGCCATAGAACGGACGGAGACACGCAAGAAGGCAAGAAGGCAAGAGCGAACGGCCACGGCCACGCTTCGAGAGATGCAGTGATACCGACGCCTGCGATGTATCTTGAGGCACCAACATGCTGTGGCGTTTGCCGGAGCCGAGAGCACATGCACAATTTGCAGAACGCTTGCAAATGCCGTTCATATTCATAAATGCTCCGTATCAATCCAGAAAAGGGGTCTGTAGTGCCATTCATCTGCCTCCTTAAATTCAGAGGCTGGCACAAGATTTTAGCCTCTGTGGGGAGTGGGTCGCCCGCCTTCAGTAGCCAATCGTATTTCATTCCCCCTGAACTCTTTCCTCTTTAAGCCAAAAAGGGGCTTCCGGGGATGGCAGCAAGACACTCGGTCGCTCTTGCCATCCACGCTTGCTTTTGCTGGTCTCTGGCTTCTTTTTGCCCTTCGCGCCTTCCTTGCCCTGTCTATCTGCCCTTGCGTGGCCCACTTCCTGCCACCATCACGGCCTTGACTCTTCTTTTTTCTCCTTCCTCTAACCCCGTTTCGTTTCTGCCGATAATTGTCTACGGACGCGTTTCTCCCCAGACGCCCTCACATCACCATTGCAGCACTGCCGCCACCACCGCCTCCGCGCCTCTCCCGCCACAGGCACCACGTCGCATTCCGCCAGCTGAAGTACACTCTGGCAGTGCATGCAGCACCCGCTCCTCTTGTTGTCTGGATGCAAGGCACATCTATTCCTGGCGTCTGGGCTGTAATCAAACACACCCTTTTCAAGCACAGGCTGGTCGATCGCTGATCCGTTTCACCCTGGTCTAACCTCCTGATTGCAATTTCTCCCCCTGTCACCTTTTTATTGTGTTTCCCAATTCGATTTGCCAGCGTGTGCGTGGGTCCTTGATCCGTCCGTGCTGGTGCCCGTCGCCGTCCCTTCGTCGAACCCGCCACCGGCCCACATTCTTACAACTCGACGAAACAACCCCCAAGAAGACGAGTGAAGAGACCAGGCACAGCGTGCTCTGTACTTTGTTCTCGCTGCTCTCCAACTTTCCCTGCCTCCCGACAAGCTGCTCCTCGTCTCACCAGGCGCAACAGAAAGGAATCATCCTTGGCACTTCTCTTCCTTTGAGCACACGACGGCCTCGCTTTGATCCGTTCTCCTGCATCTGCTGCATCTGCTGCATCCAACCCACGCCCACCCTTCTCGCCAACACTGACTCCTACGACCCTTCGCGCGGCCAAAGTGTTCGGTTACGAGACTGCTTTGCTTGTACGAGCGTGCGCAAAGCGGATGACCTTTGCGAGGCGTCTCCATCGACCCGTTATTCTGGGGACTGAACGGATCATCAGGGCCCTTCTTCCAGCCTCCCCTACGACTGTATCTTGTGCACTCGCGCTCTCCTCATTTCCAACAGCACTCCGTACGAGTAAATACTAGACCAGGCCTTTTATGCCGTCCCCTATTCATCCTCACTGATCCACCGCCATGACGAGACCCGAGATTATTCGCGCCGGTAAGTCTTCTATATCACTTCCAGTCCCTGCTGGGGGGTGCTTTCATTTGCTTCATCCCACAACGAACACCTGTTGCGACGTAGTTTGTTTCTTCAAACATCCTGGTTCCCTCTTTCATCTGCTCCCTTGTCTCCTCTGTCTCCTCCGTCTTGCTCCTTGTCCTTTTCTTGCTTTTGTGGTTTGGCATTTTACCCACTCTTCTGTTTAGCCCTGTGGTCCCCCTTGTGGCTGGTACTGGCAGTCGTGAAGAAGAAAGGACTGGAATGGGAGAGCGACGGCCCGCTGGCGCATAGCCTTCTTTATTTTCACTTTTGGTCCTTTCTCGCCATTTCTCTACTCTGCTCTACCACGCTCCCGTCGCATCATCGCTAACCGGTTGTTTCTCTCTTTTGTTCCATTATCGACACGTTCAGACACAATCGACCTCCAAGATCGCATTGCGCCGTCCGCCCAAGACCATTCCCACGCAAAGGTCGCAACCGCCGCGCAGCCTCATTCGACTTCTTCGTCGTATCTCGACCCCTCTGATAACTCACACCACACATCACCACACCAGACCGAAACAATTCGCGGTGTGGCCGCAGAAACGGCCCAGGATAGACGTATCTCGTGGACTGACTCGAACTTTACCGACCTCCAACTCTACGGCTCTGATCTGGCAGCCGATATTGCCACCTCCCTCAATCACCAACACAGCCTGCAACAGTCGACTATCTCGATCGACAACCACAACATGACGACCCTCCAGCAACAAGATGCGCTCGCCGTCGCGCAAAACGGCGGCCTGTCCGCAGATAACTCAGAGGAGGATATCGAGGATATTGATGACGAGCTGGACGACGATGACATGATGGACAAAATCTCCAGCTCGCCCTCTATTGAAGATGGTGGGTACCCGACTTTTCTTAACGTGCCGTCCCGTTTGGCTTCCCTCGAGATGCAGGCACCGTGTGCCCGCGTCGTATCACATGAAGCCGAGTCTTCGAAGGCACAACATGTCTCGCCTCTGCCAGAAATATCCGGAAACGCGATCCCTCAAGTGCTAGAGGGTGAAAGGTCTTGCTACTCGTACAAGTCGCCTTATGCCGAGAGCATTGCACTCGACGTCAATGAAGGCGGTTACGACGCGCGCAACGCCAGCCTACTCATGCATCGGTGTAACCGTTCTTACACCATGACAAATGCCCATGGGGTTATGTCTTCGATGAAAGACACGCACCCGAGCCGCCACGAAGAGTCCTTTGACGGCGACGAAGGAATGACGGTCCCTTATTTCGAAAGTGGCGATGAGGGATCTGATACCGGCAGCAGCGCAACAGACATGGAAAACATTGATACTAGATATGTACTTTCTGGTTAGGGAACTGAATGCTTACAAAACATAGAGGACATTGATTTCGATTTCGTATACGCTCTGCACACATTCCAGGCCACTGTCGAAGGCCAGGCAAACGCAACAAAAGGCGACACGATGGTGCTGCTTGACGACAGCAACAGCTACTGGTGGCTTGTTCGTGTGGTCAAGGACAGCAGTATTGGTAAGTTCTAGCATTGTTCCTGGTGCAGAAATCAGTTGATCAGAAGCTTACCTATTTCCAGGCTACCTACCCGCGGAACACATCGAGACGCCCAGCGAAAGGCTGGCACGGTTGAACAAGCACAGAAACATTGACGTATGTTAATAAGAACACCCCATGTCGTGCTATATTGATCAGCCGGATCGGAAAAGAATCACATGCTAACATGATATCATATCATAGCTATCTGCGACAATGCTTGGCGATCAGGCCGATAAGACAAAGAATACGTCAATAATAACAGCAATGCGCCGGAGGAAAGCAAAGACGGTCGCGTTTGCAGCTCCGACCTATGTTGATTACGACGTCGACTACTCCTCAGACGAAGAAGATTTGGAGGCCGAATACTTTGCGCAACAGCAAGCACAGCAACAGGCACAACAGCAGCAAGATGACGCCAAGGAAGACACACAGGAGCCGTCGCAAGCCCAAGCTGCAGCCCAAAACGGTGCTGGGCCAGAAGACGATGACGAATCAGCCAAGGTCGAGCCGCTCAAGCCCCGGGCACAAAAGGAGGCCAGCCAGGCTGGTGCTGCACCGGATCAGTCCGAGGATGGCGATGCCAACAAAGATCTGACAAGATCAAGTGAAGACATCTTTGAAGCGTCGAAATCCGAGACACCAGGTCCGAAGAAGACAAAGGACGGCACTGTGCGCGACTCGTTTTTCAAGGACGACACGGTGGAAACCAAGAAAATCACGCTTACACCCAACCTTCTCCGCGACGACAGCGCACCACGGGCATCATCAGAATCAAAGGACGTCAAGCAGCGGCCGAGTATCGACCGGCTCGACAAGGACATCAACGCTCTGCTGGTCAAGGACGACAAGAAGAAGAAGGACAAGAAGGAGAAGGACAAGAAACAGGGTGGTTTCCGCAGCCTGTTCTCCCGGAAAGACAAGAAGCGCGGCGAGACGGACGACGACGAATCTATCGGAAAGCGGTCCATGGACACAACGGGCGGCTATTCCGAAAAGGATGGCGACTACGACGACATGGACGACGAGTCTATCCTCGAAAAGACCTCTTCCCCTCCAGCCGCCGCCGCCGCTCCCGTTGCAGCTGCAGCTGCTGTGGCACCCGTTGTGGCTCCGCTTGCAGTCAACGCGCCTCAGAGACACCCGAGCAAGCTGCAGAAACAGCAGCCCCTGGGCCGGATCCAGGAGGTCTCGCCGACAAGGAAGCAGCAGAAAGACGGTAAGCTTCCTGAGCCACTGCATTCTCCTCGATATAGCGATACTAACATAGTAGGCACTGTCCGTATGGTGGACCCCGAGGCTGGTGAGGACCAGGAGGAGCCCTCCTCCACCACTTCATACAAGTCTGCCTCTGGCCCCAACGGTATTCTCCGAAGCGAGTCATCGTCTTCTAGCCGGCCACAGATGGCAGCCAAGGCACCGGCCCGGGCCGTGCTTGACGAGTTCGACTCGGATGAGGAGGTCGAGTTCCCCGACGCGCCTCAGCGGCAAGCCACTATACCCGAGGAGCCCCTCAAGCAGCAGCAGGCGCAGCTCCAAGCACAGCAGCAGCGGCAGCAGGCTGGCCTCCAAAAGACACCTTCAAACTCGAGCTTCAACGCAGGCCCCCAGGCCCAGGCTGCTTCCAGGAGCATCATGACCAACGGATCGGCACAGCGGATAGAGCGCTTGTCAGAGTCGCCTGTTCAGGTGTCGCTTGTCAACTTCAGCCACCCACCTGCACTCATGGTGGACACGTCGAGCCAGGAAGAGGACGAGGAGATGGACCGGTCGTCGCCCATCTCGTCGCCGTCGCCTGAGCTGGTCGAGTCTGCCACCCGGTCAGGCAACCGCCACTTTGCCGAAGACTCGATTACGACGTCGACGTCGGCAACAACAGCCAACACGGCAACCTGGAACGACACGAGCCTGCGGGCCTTCTTCGACTCGGGTGCCGATGTGCGGGATCTTCTTGCCGTCGTGTACGACAAGAGCGATGTCGAGCCCGCGGGCCCAGACCACCCCGTGGCTGGTAATCTATTCAAGGAACAAAACGCCAAGCTGGCCGAGATTACAACAGTAAGTTATCTTGATGTCGAATTCTACTCTGCACTCCTGACTAACGATGCACAGCAACTGGACAACATGCTTGGTGACTGGCTTGCCCGCAAGCAGAGATTACGGGGCACCTCATAGTCGGCAATGCATCCTCGTTTTTGTTCCTCTTCTTTCTCCCTTTTTCTTCCCTTCTCTACCTCCCTTTCTTCCCTTCTCAGACTCCCTCTTCTTCGCTTCTCTATCTCCCTTTTCTTCTACCATTATTCTTCGTTCCCCTTCTTACGTGTACCTTGTGCTTCTACCACGCCGTCTCGGTTCTTGTTATGTGTATGATTATTCCCCATCGTTGTGGAGTTCACTCGCTTGGCTATTTGCTACGGATTATGCTTTCAGTCGTTGATCTTTTCTCTATTTCTCTCTATTTTCGTTTCTCTTTTCTTTTTCTCTCCCTTTCTTCTTCTTTTCTCTTCTTCTCTTCTATTATATATATTCTGTGTCCTTTATCGGGAGGACTGTCTGATTTCTTGCTCTTGTTCTTCTTTATCATATGAGGCGCATATCTGTTGATTATTTGGTTGCTTTTCCTATGTCCGACTTGACAAGTCTACTTTGTATTTTGCAGTTTTGTTTAGCTATAGACGCAATAGTAAAGCATGTTAGACTTGCTACAATCTCTAAACCCCTGCACCTTACTAGGAGATGTTTATGTCATGACGGGTGTCGTGGTATTTGAATCTTGACTTAACTTGGAGGTGATCCTACCTGTCGAAAATTATATAAAAATACAAACAAAATCTAAAGAAGAACCTACTAAAAAGTGAACATATAAAGTCGAGCAGAGAGAGGGCGAAAAAAACCAATAATAGCAACTCCTCGTTTCGATCAAGGGACCTCCGGGTTATGAGCCCGGCGCGCTTCCGCTGCGCCAAGTTGCTTTGATGGATTGTCCATTTGATTGGACTGTGAAGAAAGCCGGCACTCCGGCGCCGTTTTCCTTTCCGTCTCGCAGGGCAGGGCAGCAGCAGAGCTTTAGTCTTAGTCTGTAGATGTTGTCTTCGATAATATAATGGCTATGGCACAGGATTGTGGTAATACCGCTCTGGTAATGAATTCGCAGAGGTATTTTCAACCTTTTCTATATTCGATGACTAAGCCATTGTGTTGTTCGTTTTCCTATATTTCTTACATCAATTGTGTTTCTTTCTGATACATTTGCGTACATAATATGATTCAGTTGATTAAAATGATGACTGCAATATTACTGATTATATCCGAATCATTGAGATCTTGGTACGATCACATCTGTCTAGGTTTATTCTCACCTTACAACGTCATCTACCTCACCGCAAGCCTAGTGGCCACGGAGAGAAATATCCTGGATTACTACAAGTTGCCAGCTCATCCTACACGACAACTTCGACCTAGTAGCTTACATAGACCTGGTCCGACTGTCCTGCCAGATGCTAGCTGTGCTACAGAGTACAAGCAGGCAGTCCACCTGTCAACCTATTAACTGTAACCTGCATGCTGCTCATGCCTTACCTGGGTCGTGCCACATCGAGGACTATATCTTGCATCGCCTTCGTGGCTGGGCCTGTTGGGTCACATCCGGCCTCTTGCCTTGCATCACATCCTAGCATATAGAGTGTGCCTCGCCTGCCCTGTACGATGGCCAGGACGATGTCTTTTGGGCGGGCCTGCTAATACCAGCTTGACCACATCTCACTTGCATCTTGTATGTTTTCTTTGTTACGTAGCACCCGGTCTTCGGAGACCAAGGTCTAGACTTATAAGTGATGACACTCTCTTCGAGGAACGAAGAGCATAGCTGAGAGGCCAGTCGAAATAGTCACTGCAACGTTAGACATCGTCACTCCTGTGCTTCATGAAGGCGCTCACCCTGATGTCCTACGGCTTGGTCTGGGCCATAGCCTTTACTTCTCGTCTATACACACAAACTATCAACGAACAGATATACAAGGCACGTCGTCCCCCACTAGAGATACTCGCTACGAATCGGTATTTCAGATGCGCCTCTCTCAGCTGCTCAACCGTCCTCCTCTATCCTTTGAAGCACCCTTGCTCTACAGACCACGTTTTCCACCCCCCGAGTATGATCCTCTCTACATGCTCCCCGACTGTCACCATTACAGCTGCAGCTATGGCTCTGGCTTCGGCGCTGTTTGGGCTTGTGATCCCTCTGGTATCTGCAGCTGCTATCCAGGGTACGGAGCGTGCGGATACCCCGGGCCTGTTGCCGTCGAGACTACTATCACTACACGCCGAAGCCGTAAACGATGCTCCCATCGTCGTCGTCGTGACCACCACCGTCGTTGTGCAAGACACCACCACCACCACCACCACCAATACAGCTACAGTTACTGATACGGCTACTCCGTCTGTTGATGCCACTACCGAGCTTTCCTCACCCGTCCCCTCCGTGGGTTCGTCTGGCAATGCTACGACCTCATTTGCCATGCCCTCGCAGTCCTGCGACCTGCTGTACTGCGACAGTGGCACGTCCTACTGTGTGTACTGGGGCGGCTACTCGTCGTACGACTATACCCAGCACCACCCAGTCCCGGGCGAGACTCGGACAGCCATCGGCACATGTAGGCGCGTGACGACATCCAGCAACTCCTACAGTGTCATCACCGGCATCTCTTCAGCTAGCTCGCCCACGTCTTCCATTGGCCTCATAGTTGGTTAGGCTCGATAGCAACTTGACATATTTTTGCGTCCGGTGGTCTCTTGTACTAGCACCACAGTGAAGGAAAATTGAGTAAAAAATAAACAACGAATGTTCCCTTATCTAGACAATGAATGAGTAATGCTATCATCTGCCGTAACGGGAGTAATCCCGTTGAACTAAGCAGCCGGCCCGCCGATGGCAGTGGTAATGGGCCCAGACTCGATGTAAACACCAGAAAAGTAAAAGTCCTCGTTGGCGTCGCTGTAGCTAGACCGCGGCAGCTCCAGCACACCCAGATGCCAGTCGGCACCGTTGGACGAAGCCGACACGGATACGGGTGCCACGACCTGCTTGAGCGGGTCGCCGCCCTCCGAGTGCCAGAAGCCCACCGTACCAGAAAAGTCCTACACAGTCAGTAACTTGGTATATATCAGGGAAAGAGAGTGGAGGCGACTTACAATCTCATAGGCAACATTGTGCCAGACATCGGCCTTCCACTCCGTCTTCCACTGGCTCTGCTGGCTGACCATCCACTGCAGGTTGGGGTTGCTTGTGCCCTGCTCGCCGCTGATCCAGCCCGACTTGAGCTCGGTAAAGTGGCTCTCAAAGAAGCAGATCTGGTGCTCGCGGTAGACGCTCGGCGCATTCGTGTCCTTGCGCATAATGGAAAAGTGGTAAAATACCTTGCCCGAGGCAATGGCGGCCTTGGTCTGCGGGATCAGCTCGATGCGGCGCATGTTCTGGCCGTTCCAGTAGGCCGTCGAGTCGAGCGTGAAGCGGGCACCCTGCTTGGCCACTGTGTCGTGCGGGTTCTTGTAGTCCGGCGACAACGCAATGTACTCGTCGACGGTGCCAGAGCCGTGAATGTAGTACTGGTACGGCCCGACCTGGTTCGACCAGGACCAGTTGTTGATGTCGGCCGCGGACGAGTATTCGTTGAAGCGACCATCCCACAGGACGGCCGCATGCGCAGCAGCAGCCAGGCAGAGTGCAAGCAGGCCCTTCATCGTGCGTACGGTAGAGATAATAAGTAGAGATGAAGATTGCTGTTGAGACGATGGGATGGAGTGATGGCTTCCCCTGGTCGGATATTTTCCGTCCTCGCCCTCCTTATAACAACAGGATGGGGTTACCCAATATACCACCAACAATTTGAAGAGGACCAAGAATGTACTTTACGGATGGTAGAGTCCGCGTAGAGTCGCAACCCGATGAAGCCATATGAGATGCATTTAGCCGCCCACATACGGGGACAGGAAACCGAACAGTAGACTTTAATATAAAAATTATACGACGCTGGATTTTATTACATATTTAAGATATTAAGAAGTTGCCACAGAAATGTAGAATGACATAGTAAGAACGATAGACTAGAAGAAGAAAAGACATGAAAACCTAAATAAAATAAAATAAAAACTCTTCGCACGACTCCTACCCAAGCTTATATGCTACATATCACCAAATCGATCAACCAAATATAGTTTAAATCCCCAACGTAGTATCAGGCAGCGGTCTAGTACTCGAGTCCAGATCCAAAGCTTGAGTTGCGGGCCGCAGTAGCCCGCTCAAGGCTTGCACGGGACAGCTGCTCGCTGCTCACACGCCGACCGAGTCCTTTGTGGTTGGAGCCCTCGCCTCCATCCTCGCTGCCTCCATGTGCCTCGTCATCTTCAAGATCGTTGTCGTCTCCGCGTGCGACTGCAGCGTAGTAGGGTCCTTCGGCAGGCACCAGATCGCCGTCAGCGTTGATCTCGGCGTCTGCCTCGTCCTCAATCTTGTGCACATAGTACGCAGCCAGTAGCACGGTGATGCCGCCAAGTGCCATAACGACGGCAATACTGTGGTCACCTGGCGTACCCCGGGGCTTTTGCAAAAACTTAAAAATGATACTCGAGCCCACCGTCGCGATAATCTGGGGGGCCGCGATTGCCATGTTGTGGATGCCTAGGATAACGCCTGCCTGGTCGACCTCGTCATCGTCGTCACTGGCTTCTCTGCCACCGCGAACGGCACGCCTCTGGGCGTCGCGATGGCTGATCTCGGAACTGATAATAGCCCACGGCGCCCACAGAGTAAGAGCCCAGGTGATGCCGACAAGGCCAATGAGCACCGTAGCAGCGGCGACTGTGCTCACCAGCACTGTGCAGAACATGCTGCCCGAAAACAAGATGAGCGAGTACATCCACGCCCGGCGCAAGGTGAAGCCGGGAATCACCAGCCGATCCAGCCATGCCTTGGGGGCAGGCTGGCTGTCGACAGAGAAAGCTGCTGTTTGTTGCTGAGTCTGACCCCGAGGCTTTGTATCGTAGGTTGGAGCAATGAAGAAGGGAAGGAACACGTTTGTGCATAGGCTCGTGATCGAGTAGATGAGCAGGGCAAATGTGCCAACACGCGTTGCCTGTTCGTAGAGCTTGTCGAGCTCGGCAGGTGTCATGTGCGGGTTCGCCTCCAGGAACGGCTCGACGTAGATCTCGCCAATGTACGACGACGTATAGAACAGCATCGGAAAGAAGCCGACCCATGCGCAAAACTGCACTTGGCACACTTTGCGGATCTGGGGTGGCAGCCGGCTGATCGACAAGAAGATCTTGCGGAAGAACGATACGACACCGCCGGGCTGCTTGTGCGCGGCCAGAGGGCCCTCGAGACGCGGGTCGCGTTCGCGGATCAAGACACAGCTCAGCACGACAGTCGAGCCAAGTGCGATGCTGGCGATGGCGCACAGGTCCTTGAACTGCGTGTCACCCAGCCACCATGTAATCCGGGGAAGGTCGGCATAACCGGCGACGTAGCCAATGATGTTGCCTACGCCCGTGATCCGGCTCGCCATGGAGTTGGCAGCCTCCTGCTGGTGGGCGGGTGCACAGTCCACGATAAAGGCGCGGATAGCGGCCTGCACCGTGTTGATTGCAAAATCGAGAATGTACACCCAGATGACGGCCACGACAATGATAGCCACGCGCACGCCGTCCGACGCCGGGTCGGCTCCAAAGATGAGCTTGAGCGGGCCCGCCACCATCTCCTTGGTCCACGCCAGGCACATGAGCGAAACCATGGTAGCCGCAGCGCCAACTAGCATGAACGGCTTCCGCTTGCCCCAGGATATGCGACAGTTGTCGCTCAGCATGCCGACATAGGGCTGGACCAGGGTGCCCGAGAGGGGACCGGCAATCCACACGAGCGCCATGAGCGACTTGCTGAGGCCGAGCGACAGCAGATACGGGGAGCCATTGGACAGCTCGACGGACCACGCAATCTGCAGGCCACCGATGCTGATGGTGAGCAGGATAAGATACCACACAGACTTTGTGCGTTGATAGTCGTCGCCGTCGCTGGTGTTGTTCTCGAGGTCAGCCTCGGACGAAGCAGCGTCTCTGGCTGCTACTGGCGCAGCCTCCTCGGTGTCTGGAGACAGGAGCGGCGAGTGCTCGCTCCCATCGTTGAATGCCGCTGGCGCAGATGCCGCGCTGTCGTGTGGAGTGGTCATGGTGTCGAGTTGGCTGTGGTGGTCGACCTCGTCGCGGTGCTCATCGTTGGCGTCAGAGGACGGGGGTTGGTCTGGGGTTCGGACTAACGACGACGGCATGAACAGGGAGTCGAGGGTCCAAAGATAAGGAGAGCGTACGTTTTGCCCAAGATCGGGACCGTGTTTGACGTCACAGGTGAGGCGGCGAGGCGTCGCTGATCCAAGGGTAGAGGTGGAGATGGGCTGTCGAGGACGGGGGCAGGGCAATTAAAATTAATCACTAAACAAATAGTAAAATGTGCGTGCCGTGTGGTCAGCTGCTGTCTCACATATCAACGTCGCGCGTAGGCAGGAGACGTGGTTGCGCATGATACCACGGGATAAAATGCTATGGGAGAGGGGAAGTGAAGCACAAGGGACTGTGAGACAACGAAGCGAGAAGAGACGACGACCTCGGAGCATGTCTCCGCCAGTGACACGACTGGGGCGGCCAGTTGCAAGGCGATGCAATAATGAAGCTGTAAAGGTCTCCACTGACAGAGGCGGCAGGGCGGCTGGCGGGCTCGTAACAGGAGCTCCAGTGGATACTAGCGTACCAGGTGATATAAGCATAGTGTATTTTATACGCACTGTCTCTATACACGCGAAGTATAGGCACGCCGCACTGTGCTGTCGTGATGCTTCCGATTGCCTCATGTCGCCCAACCTTTGATTTCGTAACAGCTGTTTTACTTTGTTAATTTACTAGAACGTGATTAATGTTTACTACTATATTAGGTCTAGGAAATTCAGTGAAAAAAGACAACAATTGAATCAATAACAAGACCGCCGAGAATAGACACCATAGACACCCGAGGAAGAATAACGGCAGAAGGAAGAAACAGAAACTTGATAGTGACAGAGCATGGTAATAGAGAAAGCACCAAACGTATAAAACGAGACTACAAAGAGGCATCCCTCCATTCCTTGAGACCTGAGCAGTCTCCCCTACGACTCGTCGATCTTCTCGACCTCTGTCCGCGCCTCCTCCCACGTCTCCTTGTTCTTCTTTGCCCATTCGATCTGGCTCTTTGCATAGGCAATCTGGTACTGTTAGTAGCTGTGCTTGTAGTGTGCTGTGTCACCCGTGTCGTGTGGACTGGCATATAAACGAGAAGTGACTTACCATATACCGCTTCAGGTCATCCTCCTTCTCGCGCTGGAACCGCTTCAAGTCCCGCAGCACACTTGCGCTCGCATCCTTGACGTCCTGTGCCGAGGCCACCTGCGCCTGCTCGAGCTGAGAGATCGACTCCCGCGTCTTGGTGATGGTGTCCCGCCGTGTCCGCTCGGGGTCGACGTCCACAACTCCCTGCACTGCGTGACGAATGGGCCCGAAGATCCGACCAGTAATCGAGTTTCCGCTGGCTACCTTCTTGTGGCCGGAGCTGCCTCCACTACCACCGCCGTAGCCGCCGCTTGGGCTCTGTGGCTGGCTTCTCTCAGGAGGTCCGTTTTTAGCTGACGGGACCGTTGAGTAGTCGCCGTGTGTTGGCGGAAAGTCCGAGTCGATCGATGCCGTGTCTTCCTGACTGCCGTCCCTACGGTGCCCGCCTCTGCCGCCTTCGCGAGACGACGTAGATCGTCTTGGCGGGAGCTGTTGGCTGCCGCTCAGGTACTGGTCGATGCGCCGCGCCTCAGCCTCACTGCGTTCAAGCTGGTCGAGAAGCATGCGCTTCTTGTAGAGGTCGTCGTTGGTCATCTCCTGCTGCACGCGCTTGAGGATCCGGTACCGCAGCACACTACGCACGACACCTGCAAACTGAGCATTCTCACGCATCGGCTCGGCGAAGCTAGCGCCGAGCGAGCTGGACAGCTCCTCCGTAGCAATGTACGACGAGTCAACCGCCTGGCCGACTCGCTCTATGGCCGAGCCCAGGGTTGGTGCCGTTTCAGACAGCGCAAAGGCGTTGTACCGCGCGCCCAGCTCGCATTGATCGGATGCGAGCGACGAGAGATGGCTGAGCGTGCGTCGGTTGACCTTCTCCATAGGGCCCATCAGCAGCTGCTCAGTCTCCTTCATTGACGCCTCGAACATGGTAAAGTAGGGGTCAAGCTCTTGCTCATTGAGCTGGCTTGACTCGGGCGGGAAGCGGGCGGCTGCGCCTGTTCCCTCCAAGCTCGGCGCGCTGGCTGGGCCAGAGGACACTCTAAGCTTGGCCGAACCGGCGGGGATCGGGAGGAAGCTGTGCGCTGCAGTCGGGTTCGGCGTGTCCAAAGGAGGGGCCTTGAGAATCAACTTGGGAATCGACGATATGGGTGGTGAGTGCAGAATTTCGTTCTATGTAAAAGTTAGCCAGTTTGTGCTTGAACGAGGGTTTTTATCCGGACGTACCCAGCTCGCATTGGGGTCTAGGAACCGCCACCACACGCCGTCAGTGCGGATCTGCTCCATGCGCCGGCACCGATTGAGGAATACGGCCAGCATGCGCTTCCGCAGGTCGATAATCTGTTGGTCTTGCTTCGCGTTTGTCGGGTTCGCCGCGTAGTCGGCCATAGTGTGCTTCTCGGGTATTGGTGGGATGATCAGTGTCGGGTGCAGCCGCGTCAGCGCTTCGCGCAGCGACGCAAACTCCGAGTATCGCCTCCGCACTTCCAGGTCGCCTGTTCTGATCGTGTACACAATGTAGCGCCCGCTGTTCTCGACGCTCTTGCCGGCATCCGTAATGTAGATGGGCGTCTCGGGGTTCTCGTACAGGAGCTGCTCGATGCGGCTGTCGTAGCCTCCGGGCTTGCGCCGCGGCTGGAGCTCATCATGCGACACGGTGGCGATGGGTGCGGGTGCGTCAGTCTCCTCGTGCTCGTCGTCTTCTTCCTCCTCGTCTGTATCGGCGTCGCTAGCGTGCTGGGTATAGACAGGAGCTTCCGGTTCGAATGGGTCTGTGAGAGCAAGCATTAGTATTCGAGTGCACGAGGACCTAGTGATGAACATCCTTCAACCTACGAGAGTCTGGTGAGGCTGCAGTTGGTGAGCCGAACGTGTCGCGGCCGTCGAAGCTGCTGCTCCCATACGGGTTGTTATCCTCGTCGTTCCACATGATTGCGTGGACCTATCAAGGCCAGGAAGCGGGTATCGCGGTCGTGTTGGTAGCGGGTTTAGAGCTTTCTCAAGTGCAAGCTGAGATCTCTGTGACGGACAGTCTGAAGATCGTCCGAATCGACCGGAGCTGAACGGCAATTACACCGACAAAACAAACAGCGAGAACGACGTAATGGCGGGGGAGGAGGGGTTCGCTGAAGGATAGCTCGGAGTTGAGCTTGCGTCGAAGCCGGGATGATGGGGGGCAAGTCAGAGTACGTCGCCAAAGGTGCTCTCTCTGAAGTTGTAGGCTTGTGGCGAGGCAGCGATAAGAGGTGGAGGAGATGACGGAAGAGAGAGAAGGAGAATGGTGGTTGCGATGCCCTCGACGCTTGTGGTAATAGTGTGTCTTACCTATGGGGGTGGAAGTGGAGGGCCGTAGCAAGAGGGTGGAGCCCCAGCCTCTCACTGCGGCCACTCTCTGCTCTTGCTATGAGCCTGTGTTGCGCCTTCCACATATGACGACGGCCGTGATTGCGTGGACCCACTTTATTGCTTCCAGACAGTGGCAGCGCCAATCCAGTAGGCACCCGCCAAACGTACTCGTAGGCGACGAAATTAGGTAATCACGCTGAACGCCTCTAGGAACGACTCGACGGCATCAACAACCCGGAATGCGACATTTGGATAATTCAGACTATATATTGTCACACTAATCATGGCCGCTTCCCCGAGCTGGAGTCGCAACCGCCGTTCCGCCTCAGACTATCAGAGTCCCGGAAGCGCCAATACGTGGAGCTCATAGTGCTACCGCTGTTGTTGCTGCTCCGATCGTCTTCCTTCGTCTTCGTCTTCTCCCCCCTCCCTCTGTCGCCACTTCTTCCGTCTTCACTATGGATGTTTAGGCTCATACTTCCACCTCTGAGGGTTTGAAGGTCGGTATATCGAATGCGAGGGGGTCTGTCTTGCTGATGCTGCGTCGAGTCCCGGCTGATGTCGAGTGCACTATCGGCGGCGTGTCCGTCGGATACGCGAATAGCTTTCTTCAGATGCCTGTGCTGGGTTAGTTGCTACAGATAGTAGTGAACAAGCTAGGGTGGGTCAACCAGCCCCCGTCCAAAAGTGTCTCTAGTTACCCTCTTGACATGCTTCGGCGCCGCTCGTTTCGCGCGCGGTCATCGCTCCTCCTGCCAACAGGACCTCGCTCTAGGCTTCTATGTCTGACTGAAAACTCCTCGGCTTCTCGCAGCCGTTTCCGCTGCTCCTGTGCTCTTGCCTCTGTTGCAATGCCCAAGGCCCCAAGCGCAATAGGTATAAGTGGCGCGAGGAAGGCCAGTCGGGAACGCTTTGTGCTCTTCGGACGCTCTTGCAAGCTGTAGACTAAGAGTTAGTGGACTGACTTACTTTGCCATAGGTGATGCAAGTATGTCAACTTACCGGTGATGGTCTGGACTGCAACTGCGGCTAGACTCTCGCCGGGCTCGTCGGCGTTCATGTTTGCGTGTTGAATGTGGCGAGTGCCTCCTCGCGCCATGTCGGCGCTGGCTACTAGAGTAGCGACGGGCGTGTCCGTCTCTAGAAGACTGAGACTCAAATGAGTGCTCTGACCTCGCATATCTTCTTTCTCGATGTCTTGCATCGTCATGACCATTTTTTCCTTCTCTTTCGTCTTCCGTATCTCGGCCCTCACGTCTGTTGTTGTTTCCACTGGATGTTTCTGAAGGCAGAGCCATAGGGGACACAGCCATTTCACCTCGGTTTCCGAATGGCTTACGTTCCGACCCTAAGTCGGACTCTGTGAAAGATCGGGGAGGCAGTGCAGTTTCCCGTGACCTTGAAAATAAGAACTTTGGAAAGGATGTGCTCTTTGTAGTGAGCGAGCCAAGGGTTTCTGACTGCTGCTCTTTGTCCATTGCAACGCTTGAAGATGGAGCATATGTTGGCTGGGGCGGCGGATGATAGACTGGCTGGTCCTGCTGTGCAGGATATGACCCTGGCACCTGCTGGCTTGCTGGCACAAATATCGGGGGTGGAGGCGGAGGGGGCAACACCGAGATGAAAGGGTGGAAGGATGGCCGCGGAAATGGCTGCTTCAAAGTTGAGCCTGGCAGATACTGGTGCTGTTGCCAGTATTGCTGCTTCTGCTGCTGCTGGAATGGCGGGAACGGCATCATAGGAATCTTTGCGCTTAGATGTGGCCGTTGCATCTCTGGTATATGCTCTCCCCACTGAAACCTAGTCTCGGCTTGGGTCTTCTGGCCACTCGGCTGGACTTCAGCCACCGGAGACTGTGCTTCTTCCACCGACTCAATTCTTGGCGACTGAGGCTGGATACTCTTGGGCGAGTTGATGAACGGCACATCATCTTCTGCTACTGGAGAGTAGCCTCTTGGTGCCTCAAAAGCTGGGGGTAGCTTCAACGGAGAACCCACAGGTGCTTGTTGGCTTTTCACGGGTGGTGATGGCTCGCGAGGTGGTGCATCTGTAGGGGAAGGGTCATCTTGTGTCTTCTGGGGTTGCTCCTGTGGCTTTCGTTCTTGGGGTGGTCCCGGTGGTGGCCCGTCTGGCGGCGGCGATAATGGAAGCTGTCTTAGTGCATCCTCCCTCACCTGCTGCTCCATCTCTTGTCTCTGCTTGGCTTCACTGGACACCCTCTTCCAGTATGAGATATTCGGCTTGATGAGGCCAAACCAGAAGACAAGCCCGACAACGACGGGGACCACAATTGCCATGAAAACGATACCAATCTGCTGTGAGCCGTTGTAGCAGCTCCATCCTTCACAACCGCTATCCGCATCTTGGCCGAGAAGAGCGCGATGTGTGCTGCGGATAGGCGCCATCTTTGCATTGCCCGTATTGCAATGAGATTGAGTCTGGCCTTCATGAAGCCTTTGATATTGTAAAAGGAAGGCAGCTACAAGTTATGCTTTCCAAGCGACGTACGTTTTGCGAGGAAGGAGCGAGCGGGGTTTGTCAAAGAGGAAGGCACGACCAGCAACAACGAACGATACCTCCAGAATTGTACAGATAAAAAACCCGAATCTCTATTATTAGCTTAGTCACATCTTACTATTGCTGTTAAGCTGTTTGTATCACTCTATTTGAATAATAATAGGAGACAGTCCTTGATAGTAGTTCTATTACTTAGTCATCCTGCGTATAAGTCGTGATGGTGTGGTGGTCTGTCTATGTGCCGGAGGCAGCCAGATGTCACCCCGGGGCTAGAGGAAACTCAATTAAATTCAACAGTAATTATCATAAGTATTCACAGCATACAAATATTCAACTGTTAAATAAAGGATACGAGAACTTATAAAAGTATATCGCACTCTTAAGCTGTCGTTGAAGGTCGTTGAAGCTCCAGGGTCCACGTGACCGTGAGCTAGGGAGGCGCGCGTGTGGGGCTAACTAAAAACGTCGCTCACCAGCCTTGACCACGATTTTATTTTCGACTCGGGGGCTGCTCAGGCGTTGCTACACTTCAGGGAGCACATCTACTCCATCGTGCACGACTCCTCCCATCACGACTACACGACTCGATCCAGCAGTACCATGCAGAACTGCTAATAATCAGCAATACGAAACGGAAACGCGACCTCGGCGCATCCGACCGCTCCAAGCCCCTTTTCACTCTTCCCATCGCCAAGTCGCGGCTCTTTTCGAGCTTCCCGCAGCTTGCAGAGGCCGCGTCCGACACCCGGCGACGCATTGCCCGACCTACCATCGCGACAATTCCGTCCTCCCTCATCCTACTATTCGCGTAATATCGAACACCGAATATGTCGGCCCTTCGCAACGGTCACCACGATGGCGGAGCCAACGGTTCTAGCCAGGGCTATGCGCACCCCGTGAGCAAACGGTTCACGGACGTGCCCATTGCCATCGATGTCCCGACGCAAGACGAGGATGAGGCCGTCGAGATTGGCCTCGAGAACCTGGTCGACGACCCGACAGATCTTTGTGACTTGTTCGAGAACGAAAACGCCGCGCGCACATACTGGATGACTGTGTCCCTGGCCTACGCAAAGCAGGGCAAGATCGAGAACGCCATCGAGATGCTCATCCGCGGTGGCAACGCGATGCAAAACAACAACCCCAAGGAGAAGCTCAGCATCGTGGCTTGCCTCTGCTGGATGTACCTGTGGAAGAGCCGTCTCGCGCCGCGTGTCGCGCCTGAGGGTGTGACTGCGGCCGTGGCCAAGACCAAGGAGTACTACCTGCAGCTGGCGACATCGACCCTCAACGAAGCCTCGCGCATCAACCCTGCATACCCACCCCTTTTCCTGGCTCGCGGTGTTCTGTTATTACTGAGAGCGTCTCTGCAGCCGCCTGCGACGTCGAGTAGCGCAGCAGGACCCGGTGGCAACAGCAGCGAGAAGATGGAGCTTCTGCGGGCAGCAATGAAGTCGTTTGATGACGCCCTGCGCGTGTCTCACGGCAAGAATATGTTTGCCCTAATCGGCAAGTCTCGTGCGCTATACTCACTAGGCAAGTTCGCCGATGCGCTTGCGGGCTACCAGGAGGTCCTCACCAAAGCGCCAGAGCTCATCGATCCCGATCCGCGCATTGGTATCGGCTGCTGCTTCTGGCAGCTGGGCTACAAGGAGGACGCAAAGACCGCCTGGGACCGCTCTCTTGAGATCAACCCCAACTCCAAGGTCGCCAACATCCTTCTCGGTCTCTACTACCTCGACAACAGCGGCCAAGTCTCGACTAACAGCCCCGAGTTCATCCGCCTGTACAAGAAGGCTATGACCGAGTACACACAAAAGGCTTTCAAGCTGGACAAGAACATGCCGCTGGCGTGCTCTACATTTGCAGGCTACTTTTTGTCGCGCAAGGCTTTTCCCAATGTCGAGTCGCTGGCCCACAAGGCTATCCAGAACACGGACATCAACGCTGTTGCCAGTGACGGCTGGTACCTGCTGGCGCGCAAGGCTCACATGGAGGGCGACGTCGAGCGTGCGGCTGACTACTACCGGCGCTCTGATGAGGCCCGTGGTGGCACAGACCGGGGCTATCTGCCAGCCAAGTTTGGCGTGGCCCAGCTGTCGGTTGCCAAGTCGGATCTTGGCGAGGCCAAGCTTCGCCTGGAGAAGATGATTCAGCAGTCCAAGAACGTAGAGGCCATGACCCTGCTCGGTACACTATATGCTGAGGAGGTGTTCGCCAACGAGCGCGCGGCTGTGAAGGAGGACAAGGCGGTCGAGAAGAAGAAGGCTATCAGCTTGCTGGAGAACGTGCGGTCCCAGTGGAAGGATGCGAAGAAGCACCTCTCGCCCGACTCTGCTGTTCTTCTCAACCTTGCATGGCTTTACGAGTCGGAGTTCCCAGACCGTGCTCTGCAGTGCCTAGAGCAGGTAGAGCAAATAGAGCTTGATTCGGTGGTGTCATCAGCAGACAAGCCTGCTGATGGTGTTGACGATGCCACACACCGCGAGACACTCCGCAAGCAGCTTCCACCACAACTCCTGAACAACATTGGCTGCTTCCACTTCCAGTCCGAGCGGCACGAGCAGGCCAGCAACCTATTTGAGCTGGCATTGAACGCATGCGTCAAGATTCAGAACAACAAGGACGACGTGGAAACGGACGCCGACGCGCTGGTGACGACGATTAGCTACAACCTTGGCCGCAGCTACGAGGCCCGGGGTCTTACTGACCAGGCCATCGAGGCCTATGAGGGTCTGCTGAAGCGCCACGAGGGATACACCGAAGCGCGCCTGCGCTTGGCCTACCTTAAGCTGCGGAAGCAGCCTACGGACGGCGGCCCGGATGCAGTTGCAAAGCTGTACCAGGAGAACTCCAGCGACCTCGAGGTTCGTGCACTTTACGGCTGGTACCTGGGCAAGGCTTACGCCAAGAAGCGCCCTGCCAACATCAACGAGGACCACGAGCTGCGGCACTACAAGCACACTCTGCAAAACTACGACAAGCACGACCGGTATGCTCTTGTGGGCATGGGTAACCTGTACATGCTGTCAGCACGTGAGATGCGCCGTGATACAGACCAGGATCGGCAAAAGCGCAGTGCTACATATAGCCGTGCAGTCGAGTTCTTTGAGAAGGCATTGCAGCTAGATCCCAAGAACGCATATGCCGCTCAGGGTATCGCTATTGCACTCGTCGAGGACAAGAAGGACTTCCGGGCCGCGCTGCAGATCTTTTTGGCTGTGCGCGACACTGTTCGAGACGCACACGTCTACGTCAACCTGGGTCACATCTTTGCCGAGCTGCGGCAGTTCTCCAAAGCCATTGAGAACTACGAGGCGGCACTGGCCAAAGAGGGCAAGAGCAACGACCCGACGATTCTTTCGTGCCTGGGCCGCGTGTGGTTGACCAAAGCGAAGATGGACAAGGATCTGGACGCATACAAGAACGGTCTCGACTGTGCTCAAAAGGTATGATATTCCCTGCTCACCATTCCCAGCAACGTCTAACAGTTACTAACTTACAACCCATCTAGGCTCTTGCTGTGTCGCCAGAACAGGTCCACTTCAAGTTCAACGTGGCGTTCGTGCAGATCCAGCTGGCTACCACTATCTACGGCCTGAGCGAGCACCAGCGTACACTGGAGCAGCTACAGGATGCCGCTAAGGGTCTTGAGGAGGCTGTCAAGGCCCTCGATGAGATTGCCGCCCACCCCCAGACACCGTACCCGAAGCAGGACGTCGAACAGCGTGCCAACATGGCGCGCAACACGCAGCGGCGACAGCTCGAGCGTGCGATTGCGAGCCAGCGCGAGTACGAGGAGAAGAACAAGGTGAAACTGACGGCTGCTCTGGAGAAGCGCGAGGCTGAAATGCGGCGCCGCGAAGAGGAGCAGCAGAAGAAGCTGGCTGTTGAGAAAGAGCGGCAAGACAAGATTCGCAGAGAGCGCGAAGAAATTGCCGCGCGCGATCGTGAACTGGCTGAGAAGCGCGCCGACGAAGACCGTATCCGGCGCGATGCCGAAATGACGACCGACAGCGAGACGGGCGAGAAGGTGAAGCGCAAGCGGAAGCCAGCACCGCGCGAGCCTCGCGAGCCACGGGCCAGCAAGGGTCGTTCGCGGAAAAAGAAGCTTGCCGAGGACGACGACGACGAGAACTCCGACGTTAGCAACGGGGGTAGCGACTCTGAAGCCGGGGACCGTCACCAGAAGAAGAAGCGGCGCCTGACAAAGAAGGAGCCAGCCAAGAACTCCAAGTTCAAGTCATCTGAGCTTGTGCACTCAAGTGACGACGACGACGAAGACTACGACGCGCTCGATGCGGCCGACAAGGCTATCGAGCGCCAGTCGCGGAAAACGCCCGGCTCAGATGACGAGGACGGCGGTGCTGCAGATGACGCGTCAGATCGGATGGACGTCGACGAAGAGGGCGACGGTGCCTCCCGGCGGCAGCGTGGCCGGAGGGGCCGTGTCCTAGACGAGAGTGAGGACGAGGGTGCAGCTGAGCCCGCTGCGGACGACGACGATGAAGATGCCGCAGCGTCGTCGCGGCGGAACCGCAGGCGGGCGGTGAGCGACGACGAGGATGAGGAGTAGACAGAATGGATGTAGAAGGGCATGGCAGACGTGCGAGATCTATCAGATTGTACTTGTAGTGGTTTTTTTCCAGGAAAGGAGGCAAGCACATCAAGATCTTGAGGTCTTGAGTTCTTGGGTTCTTGAGTTTTTCAGTGTCGAGGAAGACGACAACATTTGCTGCACCAATTACACAACACGGCGATATTAAAAGAAGTCTTTATACAAAAATAGGAGTCAGCGGGTTCTTTATCTTGTTCAATATAGCTATTTTTGCATTACTATCAAACCATTCAAACACAAACACTGTCCGCTGTGACGCGATGCAAGCTTGTGACTGCGTGGTAGCCGAGCTGTTGCGCTGTGCAGCTCGGCCAATAAGTGCCGGTTCCCCACACTTTGCGACGAACCCTCCATCGCCAACTACCAACACCCGACGTCATGCAGCGAACACGGCTCTTGGCCCAGCGGGCTATGTCTGCTCGGCAATTTTCCACCTCGCCGCCCTGCCTTGTCTCGCCTGAGCGGAGTTTCCCGGCATACTTTGTCCGCGGCGGCACGTCCAATGGCCTCATCATCCGCGAAGATGTCCTGCCATCCTCCGGCCGCCCGACGTCCGATGTATCGGCTGCAGCAATGACGGCCCGTGCCGCTGCCTGGGCCCCCCTCTTGGCCCCTGCCATGGGCTCACCTGATCCACAAGCGGCACGCCAGCTCGACGGCATGGGGTCCGGTGTGTCGTCGACGTCGAAGATCTGCGTCATCTCGCCGCCCTCATCTGACGCCGAGCGCGCCGACCGGGATGTCAACTTTACGTTTGTCCAGGTCGGCATCCGGGATGGAAGCCTCGACTTGGCCGGCAACTGTGGCAACATGATCAGTGTCGTGGGTCCTCTAGCGTTTGACTTGGGCTACGGGGGCACACACCAAGACAGCAGCGGCAAGGCTGTCGTGCGCATTTTCAACACAAATACAAAGAAACTCATACAGTCTACCTTTTCTGTTGCTGGCTCGCCTCCTCGCTACTCGTCGCAGGGAGACTACTCGATCGATGGCGTGCCGGGCACACACTCGCGAATTACGCTGAGCTTCCTGCGCCCAGCCGGCGCCAAGACCGGTGCAGCGAACGGTCTGCCAACGGGCAACCCGGTGGATCTACTGTCGCCCGGCGAGGGTGAGCCAGCCACGGTCCAAGCCTCCCTGGTTGATGTCTCTAACCCTGGTGTGTTTGTCCTGGCAAGCTCTTTGGGACTGGGAGAAGACACCGTGGCTGCGGCCAAGGCGATCGAGACGGACCCGGTGCTCAAAGCCAAGGTCGATCACCTGCGGCGTGAGGGTGCTGTACGCATGGGCATGGACCCCAAGACAGAGAGCGTGCCCAAGATTGTCATTCTCTTCCCGCCCAGCCAAGACACCGACATCCGGTGTGTCGCCCTGTCCATGGGCCAGGTGCACAAGGCAGTCCCTCTGACACTCGCTCTCTGCCTTGGTGCAGCGGCCCGCATTCCCGACACTCTAGCATCACAGCTTGTGGAAACCAAAACAAGAGGCTCTACCGGCGCTACAAGCTCAAGCACCATTGTCATCGGCCATCCGAGTGGGCGTGTTGACGTGGGCACGACGTTGGACGAGGCCGACGGCACGATCCTGTCTGCCGAGCTGCACCGCACCGCACGCGTCCTGATGGAAGGCAAGGTTTACTACTAGAAATGAAAAGAGGTAGCAGCCATAAATGAACAACGAGACACTGTAGATATTAATAGATTATGGACCCGAGCGTGACCCGAAGATGAGGTTTCAACGACGTAGTGGACACACGTTGCTTACATATGCGTCATAGGCGTGCGTGCGGGGCGCTCGACGATGCAACATGATTCAGGCACTGGAAGATCGGCTCACTGTCTCTCGCCTCGTATGTCCCAACCCTCTATTACTATGTGCACGACGTAATCGTTACTTAATTATCGTTCGCGGTGATACTCGGAAGCCCCTCCGATCGCGCCTCCTGTAAGACCGAGCCAATGCCCCTTCCCCGATACGGTATGACTACCTAAACAGGCTTAGTACGATCACGCGGAGGACGGAGGGCTGCTAGTACCGGCCTCGCACCATGCCAAGGGTCGCCACTTTAATGGACTTTCCCCGCGGCGTTGAGATGAGTCTTGATTCCAGAACAAAACAAAGGGTTCTCTCTGCAACGGCCACCTTGACAACCCTCTGCATACGTTATTCCGAGTCGCAAAGATGTCGCAAATTTGAAGGCAGGCATATCGGCACCAGAACACCGATAACGAGCCCAGACACTCTCCCACAGGTAGTGGGGGAAAAGGCGTCATCGAGCTGACGAGAGCATCGCGCCGAACGACAAAGCATCGAATAGACGTGGTTCACACGACAACCCGATCTCAGTCTAGTGAGACTCGCGGGTTGGAAAGAAGGCGGAGGCCTTGACCTCATAACGCTGCGCACCCGTGCCGAGCCGAGCCAACGGACGTACGCAAATCGGACAAAACCACACGACGACGACGACGACGACGGAACATACCCTTGACGATTTATGAAAGAACATACTATATACATTATGGACCACTTCAACGTCACCGTCCAAAAGGACGGCGCACTCGTATCCACTCGCCGCGGCCTGCAGGTGACCAAGCACAAGTACCACGGCATCTCGTTTGTCAACACATCCGGACCGTCACAACCCTCCAGCGCAATCGTTGGAACGAGCGGGAAGAGAAGCACAAAGCCCAGATCAGCGTCGAAATCAGCCCCCGGGTCAACTCCGGCGCCGTCGGGCTTCTCGACCTTTTCAGTCGCTCAAACTCCGACTGCGGAAACGACCGAGGCAGCAGAAACAGCACCGAAAGTCCAGAACGCTCAACGACCCCAAAAGAACCAAAAGAACCAGAAGAGCCAAGCACAACCACAGATAAAGGCAGAGGGCACTGCGCCCCTGAAAAATGCAGACCCCTCAAAGCCGCTCGTGCACCGGTGGAAGCTGGTCACGAAGCCGGCCACGAAGGCGAAGCGCGAGAGCAATGCCTCAAGCACAGCTTCACGGAAGAACTCAAAGCAGCAGACACCCGATCCTCTACGCGCAACAGATATACCCATCACGCCAACCACAGCATCGACCCCAGCAGCGGTGTCCGACACGGCATCGCTGCCCTCGCCCTTACTCGCAACACCGCCTCCCTCAGCCCCGGGAAGCTCTTTGGGCAGCCGTGGATCGTCTCCCTCCCTGACACAATCTACATCGACATCGCCCTCTTTATCGCCATTTGAGACCTTGCTCGCCTCCCCGGAATGGGACGCCGAGTACATCTCACCAATTGCAAATGCGGACGTTCTTCAGCCAAGCAGCAAGCAGGAGCCCGTGGTCACGAATGGCGCGAGGCGCCTAGGAAACACAGAGAGCAAAGTCAGAAAGGCACGCATCACTGCTCTCATCAACAGCTACCAGCAGGTCGACCGCAGTCTACCGACATGGACCATGAGTCATATCCCACAACTTAACAAGTTCGAGCAGCGCCTGTTCCATCAGTTCTTCCAGCTCATTCCGCGCAAGCTCTACCCCTTTGAGGATCTCCTGCAATACAACCCGGCACGCTCGAGCGAGTTCTACTGGATGGTTGTGCAGGACCGTGCTGCCGTGCGCTGTGTCCTTCTTTGCGGTGCCATGTTCCGAGCCATGCTGAGTGGCGCCAATAACTCTGATGAGCTCGCCATGGAGGTGTCGAACGTGTGTCGAATCGTCAACCAGCAGCTGGCTCGCCAGCAGCAAGATCAAAAGGCACGCGAGTGGGAGCGCAAGGATGAGATGCAGCTGAGCGCGCCAAAGCGCCGCGTTATCCCGGACATGACGCTCGAGTGCATCACAACCCTGGCACTGATGGGTGGATCGACGGGCCGCTACGATCACTGGCACCTGCATATGCAGGCCCTGAGCAAGATGGTTGAGCTCAACGGCGGAAGCTCCTACCTGGCCGACGATGTGCGGCCCGCTCTTCTGTTCAAGATGCGCAAGACCGACCTCAAGGGTGCCATGGCATTGGCACTCCGCCCGTACCTACCGTATACTGCTCGCAAGTACCCCAACATTTCGGACTCGGTGCTTCTCGACATGACACGCCGCGATATCGCAGCGGCAGCGGCAGCAGTCTTCGCAGACTCGGCGACGGGCATCTCGACTGCTGTCGGTCGCACCCTAGGCGAGCTATGCGTCTTTGTGCAGGCCGTACAGCTATGCGCCGACCTTGCCAAGGCTGCAGCACCACTGCCGCTTGACCCATACTGCTTCTCCGAAGAGCTCTACTGGCTTCAGTACCACCTGGTCTCTCAGCCAGCCCCATTCCGAGAAGAGCAGCCACAGTCT
Source organism: Ophiostoma perfectum (assembly GCA_029298845.1). NCBI lineage: Eukaryota > Fungi > Ascomycota > Sordariomycetes > Ophiostomatales > Ophiostomataceae > Ophiostoma > Ophiostoma perfectum. The sequence continues at coordinate 384,915 of JANSLV010000021.1, forward strand.
TCGGAATACCAAGAGTCAGACATGGCCGATTTTGGTGCACCGTCCCCCTCTCCTTCTACGCCCCGGCCCAATACACAGCTTCCTGTCGATACCAGCAATCTGGAGACCGAGAGCTATGTTCGCAACCATCGTGCGCCGCTGGCGGCGCTGTTTATCGTGCCGGCTGCCCTGGCACCAGGAACCACTGTACTCGAGCCGGTCATGCGCATCTGCGGAATCCTGTACTTGAAAGAGTACTTTCCCGATTTCCCGCGCAACATCGGCGGCTACGCTATACTGCTGCACATGCTCAGGTACCAGCTGTCCAAAGTGGACGACTCCATGCTGCTCAACCGGAACGCCCGAGCAATGCTCGTATGGGCGTGTCTGATGGGCGACGCTGTATCGCGCCTTGCCAACGTCAATGAGCAGCGGTACAGCGACACTGAACAGTACGACCGGAGTGTGTTCCGTGACCGGCTGGTTGACCTGATCAGCACGTCGCCGGAAGTTCCTGAAAGCACCTTTGAGGAGCTCACCCCAGGCGGTGGTGTCGATGGTCTCCTCAGCAGTGACTGGGCAGTGTGCCGGCTGCTGGACCTGAGCAAGATCCACCAGCAAGGTGTCTGGAATGACCGTCAAGGCGTTCTCAATATTGTTCTCGAAGGAGATATTTGATCAGGACTAGAAGTCCTCACTTTCGATCTATTTGATGATTTTCCGGGCATATATTCTTATACTACGCGCGCAGGCAAATGTTTTGGCATGTAATTAATTTTTGTTTATTGTATTTTTGGTCATTTTAGTCGTTGATGGCTACACTTTGGATGGGAAAATGGCACAGACAAGGGTAATTAGGCATTGAGTATCAATATATCATGAACATCCAATACCATGCATTCCATCTACACGTCCATGTTTAGATGGACGCTCTTGACATTGCTGTACGCTGCCAGACCAGCCTCGCCGAGTTCCCGGCCGATGCCCGACTGCTTCACACCACCAAACGGCACCCGGTAATCTGAATCGTTGGAGCTGTTGATCCACACCATGCCGGCCTCGATGTCGCGGGCAACTCGGTGTGCACGTGCCATATCTTTTGTGAACACGGCAGCACCGAGCCCGTACGTTGTGTCGTTGGCCATCTCGAGAGCCTCGTCCTCCGTGCGGAAGGACACGATGGCCACACAGGGGCCGAAAATCTCCTCCTTGTAGATCTTCATAGTCGGCTTGACGTTGGTGAACACGGTCGGGGCCACAAAGAAGCCCTTGCTACCGCCGCCCGACTTCAAGGGGCCGCCCAGTGGCTCTCCTCCATATGCCACAGTCGCACCCTCTTCGCGGCCAGACGCAATGTATCCTAGCACACGCTCGTACTGGGCGCGCGTCACTTGTGGGCCTTGGAACGTCGCCGGGTCAAAGGGATCGCCGACGACGGATACACGCTTCACCGTCTGTTTGAACGACTCAACAAACTTGTCGTGTACAGACTCGTGCACCAGGATGCGCGAGGTTGACGAGCAAATCTGGCCCTGGTTGCTCATGATACCAATGTGTGCCCAAAATGCCGCAAGCTCGATATCGGCATCCTCAAAAACGAGGAGTGGTGACTTGCCGCCCGTCTCGAGCGTCACGTTCTTAAGTGTGCCCGCCGCCATCTTCATGATCTCACGGCCTGTTGCCGTGCTACCGGTAAATGCAATCTTGTCAACGTCTGCATGCTGAACGAGAGCAGCGCCCGCGTCGCGGCCAGTGCCGTTGACAATGTTCACGACACCGGGCGGAAATCCCGCGTCGCGGATCAGCTGTGCAAGATACAGCATCGACAATGGCGTCTGCTCCGCCAGCTTGAGGACCACGGTGTTGCCGCAGCTCAGGGCCGGGCCGAGCTTCCATGCGGCCATGTCCAAGGGGTAGTTCCAGGGAATGATCTGGCCACAGACGCCGAGCGGCTCCTTGATGGTATATGCCATCTTGTTGGGGCCCACGTCAATGACCTGGCCAAAGTTCTTGTCGGCAAAGCCGGCATAGTAGCGCAGTACATTTTGAAACTCGGGCACGTTCTCGGCAAGGGCTGTAGCATACGGCTTTCCGTTGTCTAGGGCCTCGATTGTAGCCAGCAACTCAGCATGTTGGCCGACGAGGTCGGCCAAGCGATGCATCAAAGCACCGCGCTCGGTGCCCGAGAGCTTCCTCCAGGAGGGGTCGCGGAAAGCCTTGCGGGCTGCCTTGACAGCCGTGTCAATGTCCTGGGCAGAGGCTGCCTGGACGGAACAAATGGCATCCTCGGTGCTGCCATGTTAGCACAGAGCCCTACTCAAGCATACGCGCAGTCACCTGCAGATTACAGTATCTGTCGTCTACGGGGCACACACCTAGGGTTGATGGACTCAATGGTCTCGCCAGTGCTGCTCTTGACAAACTCATTGTTGATAAAGAGGCCGAGTGGTTGTGTCCATGTCTTGCCGTTGGGTGCAGTGAGCCTTGTCTCCAGAGCCGTGCCAGGTGAAGATGAGAGGCTGCGTAGCTGAACAAGGCCAAAGGGAGGGCGGGTGTGGCAGCGACAGGGAGTGTTCAGACCCTGGCTGGCCACTGGACGAGACGAGGTCAAGCTTCTTGCAGCCCTTGGCAGACACAGCACCCTAGAGACAGCTGGCCGAGCATGCGCCCCCGCGGCACGCGCTACAGCTGCAAACATTTATAGTCTCAAGAGTGCAAAGGAATGAAGGCTCCCAGGATGTGAAGCTGAGGGTGATTGGCCCAGATGAAGTCTGTCCCGGCGTACACAGTTCTTCGGTCTTTCGGTCTTCTCGGGGAACTTGAGCCTATGAAGTCCTAGGCCCTTCAGCCTGTCTTGGTGTTAGACAACTTCTTCCGTATCCGGAGCCAGTCTCGCCAGTTTTCTGGTGATGATGTGAGATATCTCAGTTGTGGTTCACTTCAAGACACTTTTCAAAAGCTGACATAATTCAACATGTGTCATGATGCCTGTATGTGGAATCCATTGCCTAGAGCGCTGAATAAGCCTTGCAGGCGTCGGTGCACCGCTACAAGTAGAATCTAGCGCGTAAATGTTATGTAATCATCACGTAACCCCCTGCAAGCTCACGCCAGCGTGCGTCAGTGCCCCATTATCCCTGTGCGTACCTTCCCAGATACGTATCTTGAGATAGGCAAGACGTCAGCATCCCAAGATAGCCGCTTTCAACTAAACTCTACGCAACACCTCGACGACGACAACGCACCCCTGCCACCATCATCGCTCTCCCGCCCCCTACTCCGAAATACCACCTTCTATATTCCTCAGGTGCATCACAGCACAAACAGTAATTACCAAACAAGTACGCGCCCTCGAATTCGATGGGCACCGGGCCATCCGCCCCCCGTCGGCCGTCATGTCGCACTCTCTTCTAACCCGCGCCGTCGATATCGTCACACCGTCCCTGGCATCCGCATCATCATCCCTCGAATCCTCGGCGCTCGCCGTGAACCCCGTCAAGTCTGAGATCTTTGCCGGCTTTGCGCTGTTCATCCTATCGCTCGTCGCCCTCCTCATCCTCCGCTACTATCTCCCATTGCGCTCGACGCCCGCCTACCTGCTCGTGCCCGTCTTCTTCGCGCTCTGGCTGCCGGCGAGTATCATCCTCTTGGTCCCTATCGACCTCGCCTCCAATGCGCAAACCGACGATGAAGCCACTCGCGGCATCTGGCTGCCGCAGGCCGTCCTCCACGTATCGTGGCGGATAACGTACTGGCTCACGTTTGCTTTGACTTGGTATGTCCCCGTCCCCGTCCCCGTCCCCGTCTTTGGGCTGGCTCTGTTTCCGTCCCGATACTTTTTACTAATCTCGGCCTCGTCAGGTTTATTCTTCCTATCCTCGCCGAGTACTCTGACGCGGGCTACCGCGAGCCCAGAGACCGGCTCTTCTACTCGCTCCGCTCCAATGCGCAGTACCATATCATGGTGTTTGGCAGCGGCATCATCGGCCTCGCCTACGTTATTGTCGTCTATGGATTCTCCGTCGACTCGATCAAGGGCATCGTCATGGCCCTGGCTTACTGCTGGGGTTTGATCCTCGCCATCTACCTCATGGGTCACGGTCTTGTTGCCATCCCGCGCAAGCTCATTCGCACCGCCACCCCAAGCCGCCGCCTCCGCCGTCTCCAGACCCTTGCGCCGCGGGTCCACGAGAAGCTGGAGGAGTCCGAGATGAACCTGGAAGAAATCGAGCTTCAGGTCGTCGAGCTGGGCCGGCGCAAGACGGGCTCTGCAAACGACTTCCGCGAATGGATCGAAGAGCTCAACGAAAGCTCCAACCTCAGCGACATCCACCCCCGGGCATCGCGCGAAGGACCCGGGTCGCCCAGCTTCTCCGACGGCCGTACGGTTCCCATTATCATTACCAAGAAGTACATGGCCGACCTCACACGGCGCCTCGTGCGTGCCCGCCATACGCGCTCCCGGTACTTGAGTGAATGGAACCGCCTTCTGCAGCGCTACACTGAAACCCAGACCGTGCTCGACTCAGCGGGCTCGAAGCGCCTCGAGCTCGCGCGAGCCTCGGCCAACGACGATTTCTGGGAACGCCAGACCATCCTCACGCCCTACACGCGCCATATCCTCTACTTCCACGTCGTGCCCTATGCGCGCCTTTCGCTGGGTGTGATTCTTGCTGCTGCATCTGTAGCCATTGTGTGGTCGGAGCTGGTCAAGGCAGCGCTGCCCTCGGCATCCGTTCTCCGGTTGACAGTCATCCACCACTGGACTGGCGACAAGGGCCAGGTGGGCTTTGCCGGCCAGATTATCGCAACGATGTGGATCTTGTACATGTGTGTCGCAGCTCTAACCTCGATCACGGAGGTCAAGGTGTGGCGTGGCCGGGCGCTGGTTAAGCGCAACACGGCGCACGAGTCAGCTTTCTGGTACGCGTCGCAAGTGGCACGCCTCAGCATCCCGCTGTCCTACAATTTTATGACCTTCCTCTCAAAGAGCATCTACGAGAAGACGGTCTTCTTCGACTTTTTAGGCCGCCTGATTACCCTTACGGATCTAGGCAAGTGGTTCGACTACCTGCTGCCCACGTTTATTCTGATTCCTGTCCTTGCCACGATGTTTGGCCTGTACGGCCGTGTGCGTCGCTTCTTTGGCTTTGGCGACAGCGCGGACTCGGAAGAGTCTGATGAGGACGGCAACCTGCGCAACTACGGCACGGGCTCATGGCGCGAAGGCCGTGACCTCGTCGAGCGCGAACTCAACGGCACATCGATCCGCCAGCGCCGCCTTGGGACTGCCGGCCACCGTGGCCCGACCATGCATGTGCCCGGCGGCGATAGCAACAGGCACTACGCAGACGATCCGGAAGATGTGCTGGGCTCTCCGCTTTCCGGTGACGGCCCCTCCACTACACCATTTGCCGTGTCGCCATCCAACTCGGGCATCCTGCCACCGGCACCCGGCCGTTCGCGGACTCTTGGTAGCAGCGGGCCTTCGTCAAGCCGGCAATACCAGCGGTCGAACGCAAACCCGCGCTCGAACCAGCGCCGTGCCTTGGACGATGTCGACGATGAGGACGACAATATTTTCTCGCAGATAAGCCACCGGATGAAGAACACAATCGACTCAATCGACTCGCCCAAGTGGTTCCAGGACATTGGACAGGGCTTCAAGAAGCCCAAGTGGATGGCCGGCAGCAGCGACGAGAACACGGGCGGCCAGGGGCCGTCGCAGCCTCAAGATAACGGCGGCATCCGGAGATGGTTTGGCGGCGATGGTCGGATCCGGCTGTAATCGGCCATATTTGCCTTACACTAATATTGGAACCCAGATCTCCGATTGGGACCGATCCAATCTCTCTCTTATCCTATCTATCATTTCTTTGCCTTTATTTGTTTTTTCCTATATTGCCTTTCTTTTTGACTACTTTTACCAACTGCAGACCATCGTGCATTACAAGATACCTCTTTCATTTTATTATCACCATTTCCTATTTACATATTCACATTACACTAATAGACTCCTACTGCTACACTGTTTGACACGGCAAAGGCCACAGGGCAATAGCTGTGACTACAATTCAAGTTGGGATTTAAAATATAATAAAACCTCATCAAATCTCCCAGGAGGTGGAGATGGAACAAAGGTGCCATCCGACCAGAGTAGCCTGTATACTTTAACTGTATGGAGTACGTAGGGACTACAAAAGTACGACTCTGCATGATTCTGCAAGATTAGCAGTTAAACTATGTAAAAATTGTGCTTCCGCTTTCTGTTTCTGTTACATCGTTTCAAGGCCCTGGCGAGGGAGATGAGGCAGCCTTGCAACAACAGTGGAGCTAGGTACATTGAGGGAGAGCGTTTAATATCAATCGGTATATAGAACGTTTCGCTGGCTCTATTATCTTCCAGTCCCTATCTCACAATGGCAATGCGAGCCGAGCCTGTGCTCTGTCCGGAGTATGGGTTCATCTCGGACATTATACGCCCTCCTTTTAAAGCTTTAAGTTTGTCACTGCTTAATATACACAAACGAATCTAGAAACAAGTGACAACCGAAATAACAAATGCCAGAGAATGCTACAGAATACTGCAGAATGCAACGGCTACCCACTCCTAACGGTTGGCGGTGGCAAGGCGATGATCCGTGACTGGGATACCGACGAGCATGTCGTATTATAATTTCAAAGTAAGGAACGTATGGAGCCGGAGTGCGGTAATGCAGGAACACAGACAGGCACACGGACAGGTAACTGACCAGGGCAGAACACAGACGTCGTTCATGGCAGGTAATATCCAAGCAACTGGTATATATGGCAATCCTGCCGGCACTCGGATGTCGTGGACGGAGACCAGGTTGTGCCGGCACTCTCGTAACATTGCAGGCTGTCTTGGAAATCCCCTCGCTATGTCGACTCCATACCCATGCTGTTTCGAATATCCTCTAATAAGCAGCCCTTACAGCGAAGAGAACATCTACGGACACTCCGAGCATGTTGTGATTGCCGTGGACGTTGCAGGGGCATGGTCAAGGAGTCTTCACGCGGCATCGTCACGGACACAATCGGGCAGCAACAGCCTTGCATCACAATTTCATCATAGGTGATCACTAGCATCCTGGCCAGGCCCAGCAGCTCCCTTGTACGTACACCTCATCTATGCTTACGGAAAAGCCAGGCTCGTGGTCACGATGACACATTCGCATGCACAGAGACCAACATCTTCTACTTTTCTCATCTGCCCCTACTCCGTACGCTCCAGGCCACTTCAGCTATGGAACAGCCGGCAGCCACAGGGTTGCATGAACGCATCATGTGATACGTTTAATATTCCTGTTGCTATGTTTGATTTCTCCGTAGAGTGTATCGTATGTAGAGAAAGGGAGAATGCTCCGACTGCATCTAATACTCCGCAGTAGGTAGCAGCGGCGTGCAATGCTGCCGTGATGGTCATATTCTCCTCAAAATGGGATACAAAGGGTTGTAATGACCCTGCGAGACAATTTACCAGCGATCCAACCAGAGCTCGTGCTCGCTCATTGCTGTTAACAGTAGCATTGGGATGAGCCTTGTCTGTTCAGTAGTCCATGATGACTATAAATATACGGACAGTTTAGATACGTCGTACGGAGTGCGAGTAAGATGATACCAAGATGGAACAGGCCAGTCGGCAGTCACAGCTCCGAGGCCATGGGGGTGTACGTAGCATACTCTTATAAGATATTTCTAGAGTCTTCCGTAGGCGAGTATTCATAGTACGGAGTATATGAGTCTCCATAGCTGTACGGGGAAGCGTGGGAAACGTGTAAGCGAATATAAAAGGGCCCAGAGCAATCATAGAAGCAACGAATAGAATCATCTATATCGCATATGCTGCTCTTATTCGTGCAGTCTTCGGCAAGCTGACCTCGGGTCTAGTCATACCATAAGCCAGTCATGCCAGCCATGCCAGTCATGCCAGTCATGGCCATGCCAGTAATGCATATATCAGTAATATCAGATATGGTAATACGAGGCAAGGCAGATCGCCGCCTCGTTTCTTCAGCGCGGAGTCTATCAAAAGCAAGCAAATATGCTTAAGCAAGTAAATACTCCGTAGGCAGGGCAGACGTAAGCACAACTAGACGAGCAGAAGCAATGATGGAAGTGAGCAGCGGGTGCAGATACATGGGACACATGGGAGGTGGTATTCATGACCCATACTCGGAATTGTTCGTTATGCAACGAAAACCAATTGAGGCCATTGTTACAGAGTCCATGCCCGATGGCATTGCTTCGCGTCTCGTGCTCTCGTGCATCCGCGTATTCGAGCACATCAGCGGTGACGACTTGTCGCATCTCTTGCATAATGTGCTTCTCCAGCCTCATTTTGTGCAGTCAGTCGAGCTGCTGGTGATCTGTAGCGGTGTGCATTGGCAAACAAAGCCGTGCAGGCATTCCTTGGTCCTTGGCGCTCCATTCCAACCGAGATTGTACAGCAACACAATCCCAATCTAAGGAGCTCACGTACATGCTTCACCTCGTCATCGCCGTCGTTTGCTGGCATACTCCCATGCAAGCAGAAACTAGATGCTATCTATGCAGTGCTGCCCAACCGTCCGAACTCGGCTTGATCACATATGTATTCATATTCGTGTTTACTATTTATCTTTAATCTTAATAAGCAGAAATGCGACTACTGCTTGTACTTGAAGAGTGGCAGACCCTTGACACCAACGTCGACCTTGAAAACAGCTCCGCCCAGGGCCTTGCTCTGCTCGCCGCCCTCGGCGGCATCATCCGAGGCCGACGTGATAAACAACTCCGTACCCACAAACTGGGTGCAGGTGATGTTGCTGGTAGGCAGGACTATCTTGCCAAGAATGCTGCCCGTTGCAGGGTCGATCTTGAGCACGCAGCCGCCGCCGTAAAAGGCGTGCCAGATGTTGCCCTCGACATCGACGCGGAATCCATCCGGCGAGCCGGGGCCAGGGTGGGTGTAGACGACGCGCTCATTTGTCGCGGCACCCGTCTCGAGGTCGTAGTCGTATGCATACACCTTGTTGTCGGTGGAGTGGGTAAAGTAGAGGGTGCGGTTGTCGGGCGAAAAGCCCAGCGCATTGGGGATCGTCAAGCCGGCCTTGAACAGGCCGCTCTTGCTGCTGGGGCCAAACAGGAAGAGGCCGCCCTCGGGCTGGAAATCGCCGAGGTTGAAGTCGGTCATGGAACCAAGCCAGAACCGGCCGTGCGGGTCGGCGGCGCCATCGTTGGCACGTGTACGCTCAAAGTCGGTGGTGACGCCCTGGGGCTTGACGCTGTCGGTAAACTTGTAGACGTACTCGTACTTGCCGGTCTTGCGGTCCAGGATGGCGAGGCCGTACTTGAGGCCGACGGCAAGCTTCTCGCGCGGGTCGACGCCTTCGATGTCGGCCGTGACAGCCACGGTGGTGTCGAGCTCGAGCGTGTGCAGCGACGAGGGGCCCGCGGCGAGGTCGACGGTGTGGATGCGGTGGCTGATGATGTCGACAAAGCGCAGGCTGTGCGTCTCCTCCTCGTAGAAGGGACCCTCGCCGAGCTGGCAGTGCAGGTCGAGGTACGGCTCCGTGACCTCCCAGACTTGAATGTCGGCCATGTCGTCGTTTGTGGTGTTGTGATGTTGTGGTGTTGTGATGTTGTGCTTCGTGTGTGTTGCTTATGTAATACGAATGTGTGTCAAATACTAGCAAGAGAGCATACAACGAGCGTAGGATGCGCGGGGTCCCGCGTCTATATATCGACTATTCTTAACCGTCTTCCGCGCCGTTGACGACTCTTAATTCCAGTCGGGCCTGGCCCACAGCAGCTAGCGCAAGACGCAACTATCAAGCCCGACAGACGCAAGACGTCCAAGATACCGGCTGAATTCAAGCTTCTGGGGATTGCAGTCCCACAGTGGCTAGCAAGAGGGGCAGCTCTGTGTGCTGATTGCAGAGATCGATCAAGTCGATAAGTCCGACGGGATGCACATTCCTTCCCGTTTTCCAAGACACGGCCCGTGATTTGGTAAGCAAGGAACGCGGCCCTCACATCCGACTGCTCCTGCTCCTGCTCCTGCTCCTGCTCCTGCCGTTTTTGGAGGCTGCTCAGCAAGGCCGTTAGCATTAAGAAGGAACGTGTCGGACCGGCCGAAAGCTGTGCACGGCTAAATAGCCCGGTGGGTCTCGGCCGACACAGCTGTGGCTGCAGCATAAGTCCGTCAGGTGGCGGGCTATCCGCTTCTGTCTAGTCCGGCAAGACTCTGGCCGACGATGCTCTTGAGTTCCTTACTGATGTTTTGGTTTCGCTGTGCTTTTCCTTCTGGCTGCATATGCAAATTATTACATTGTTTGTTTGAATTACTTTTTATATATATATATATTCGGGGTTTTCTTCCTTACATTGATCATTGTTTCTTTTTTTTTTTAAATTTTTTTTTTTTTTTAAAAAAAAAAAAAACCCTTTTTATTTCTATATAATTAATTTATTATAAAAACAGCAGAATAAA